>OZ030023.1:30425057-30980057 GCA_964023405.1 Apodemus agrarius
CAGACACTATTGCTGATGCCAAGAAGCACTTGCTGACAGGAGCCTAGTATAGCTGTCCCCTGATAGGCTCTAGAAGAGTCTGACCAATCCAGATGTGGATACATGCAGCCAAACATTGGACTGAGCTCAGGGATCCCAATGGAGGAGATAAGGCAAGGGATGAAAGAGCTGAAGGGACTTTCAACCCTATAGGAAGAACAACAATAGCAACCAACCAGACCTCCCAAAGCTCCCAGGGACTAAACCACCAACCAAAAAGTACACATGTGGGGATATGTGTACTCCCCAGCTGAATATGTCACAGAGGATTGCCATATCTGGCATCACTGGTAGGGGACCCCTTGGTTCTGTAGAGACTTGATGACTTGAGTAGGGGAATGCGAGGGTGCTGAGGGAGTAGTGGGTGGGTGGGTGGGAGAGCACCCTCTTAGAGGCAGGTAAGGGCTTAGGGGGGTTGTGGAGGGGAAACTGACAAGGGGAATAATATTTGAAATGTAAATAAATAAACACAGGAAAAGAAGAATGTCTGTTTTAGTAGTTATGAATACTTTCTCTTAATATTTTTTAATAAAAGTTGTCATTGTCTTGAGAGATATCTCTGTTATGCTTGTACCTCACAATGCTTTGGGTATGGATAGCCTTTGCACGCCATCAAAGCTCTTAGATACCGTGTACTAATTGGGATTTTAGACTGTGGTGCTATAGCAGGACAAACCATGTCCATATGTTGATTACATTGTCTATCTCTTCATTCCCCTTCTTCATATCCCTTGATCCTTTCACATTTTCTCTTGGTCCTTTTCCCTCTATTCTACTTATGGTTGTTTATATCCTGTATCTCACTCGCCTAAGTCTAGTTTCCTAGAATGACTAAGTTAAACAGTACTCCTCTAAACTTCTCTGAAAGCTGTCTCTTTTCATTTATAAAATGTTCTCCCTAGTACATATTTTTTTTGTGTTCATGTCATATATGTTTAGGAAAACAGATAAGTTAGAATAACTCACTATCTTGAATCAAGTATCTGACTAATATAAAATTATGGGATAGTGATTTTTTTGTACGAGTTCATAGGAAAAGCACCATTTAACTTATTCATATTTCAAAGGTAGTACATTTTAAGGAGAACTATGACATAGTATAGAAGAAACACTCACCTGAGGTCTTGAGATGGCTCTGCCCTGATGTGAGGTGTTTCCACAGAGTGCCCAAACACTGCTCCTTCAGTTCCTGTGGGCAGCATGAACACAGTCATCAGCTAAAGCAAGTCTGTACATTCACGCTATCTCTCATCCAAATCTGTATATCAAATATTACTCCCTCAACTGAAAACAGTAGCAGATTAATTAAAAATTTAACGTTGGACAAGGAGCACACAACAGAGACGAACCAAGGAAGAAGGATCTGAATATCCTATGGTAAGTACTTTTTAAGATTTAATTATTACTGCTTTAGATAAAAGGAATTTAACCTTCTGGTGTGATCAAAGAACAAAGACCCATCTCTTTCATTGCTTTATTTCACAGCTAAGTGGATTTAAGAAAAAGGATAGGTTGAAAACACTCAGGTTAGAGATCCCATTTCTCAAAGGGCATGATGAAACTGCCTATGGTGAGCTCAGGGCAACATAGTATTAGACATTGACAGAGAGGTTTCAAACAGGACTTAGCCACTCTCTATTGGAGAGCTTTACAGAGGTCGTCGGAAAGCAAAGAACTCCACGGTACTTTGACTTTTGTGGAGTTAAGGCACTATCTAAAAGTGAGAGCCACTTTACTTCATTTCATTATAGTTGAGTTCATCTGAGGTCATTGTTGTCTGAAGAGGTCAGGGACTCCAGCATCTTGTGCAGATGGTCAATTGAAACCTGGTCTGAGCACACTTACTGACTCTCCTTGAGTTTCCAGGCAACTAGAACTTTCCTACAACTTAAATGAGAAAAAGAGAGTATGCTTTTCTTTAAAAATGAAGTGAATTATTTTTAATGGCTTAATGACAAATGACAAAAGCACTTTGTAAAATAATATTTATTCCAATGTTGTCCATATTCTTTCCAGATTAGGCATTATTATTTTTTATCTCATCCTTTCTCATGTATTTTGATGTAATGATGTCATGTTTGTTTCACAAATGTCATCAGCATTGTATTGATAATACAATAGAATTCAAACCTATACCTTGAAATGCAAATAAAAATGGCTGTGTATACTGTGGAGGGAAATATAAATCGTGTTAATTCTGCAAGCACCAACGGTGTTATTAAGAGGAAACTAAAGCTGAGGTTTACAATAACTTAAACTAGCTTAGCTTTATAGGGAGATGGATTAGATCTGCTTAATGATCTTTTAAAATAAATATTAAGGCACACTTGGACGTAGAGTCATGGAGGAAGACTGCTTTCTAGGACTGATATATTAATTCCTTCATATTATGTTTGAGAGTCAAGATTCTTGGGGTTTTCTGTGGCAAACTCCTGCACTACAGATTTTCCTTCATGAAGTAAATGCTCTTGGCATCTGCTCACCTCTGAGCCTTACTCGTTATCCCCGTGCCCCAGTAACAAAAACGATTTGTAGGGCCTGAACTGCTTGTTTTATTTTTTTATGATCTTTGTTAATTTAGAACACTCATTTTCTTAAATGATTCGTTCTCTTGATACTCGAATTTTGCAAATTAAACATTCCTTATTATTGGTCCTGAAAGGTAACATAATGATTTCAGCTAAAGTAGTAATTCTGTGATTTGGATGGGCATGACATTTGAAAGAATATCCCTTGATAGACATTTACATATCTCAAGGAAAGTGACTGACATTTTAATACAGACTGTAACATCCTGATAGGATAGTTATCCTTGTGCAAAGTTCAAATGATAATCTCTAGTACTGTATGTTTATGAAAAATTTCCGAAAAGGTGAGAGAAATATAATTAGAGAACAGTGAAAATATTTATTTTCAAATACTGGTTCATCCCACTGTAACAGCACAGATTCTGTACGGTTGAAAGCAAAAGCAGAAAATCACCAACATCCAAGTTTGCCATTGAAGATTAAATCTAAATTAAGAAAAATTAGAAATAAAAAGGAGAGACATAGCAACAAACACCAAGGAAATCCAGAGAGTCAGAAGGACATACTATAAAAACCTGTATTCCACCACATTGGAAAACCTAAATGTAATGGCCAATTTTCTTGATATATATCTCCCACCAAAGTTAAATCAAAATAAGATGAGCGACTTAAACAGATCTACAACTCCTAATGTAGAAGAAGTAATAATTAAAAGTCTATTAAGCAAAAATCAAAGAATGAAAAAATGAAGCTCAGGTATGTATGGTTTTAGTGCAGAATATTATCAGGCTTACAAAGAAAAATTGATACAAATATTCCTCAAGTTATTTCATAAAATGAAATCAGAAGGGAGATTTCTGAATTTGTTTTACTCTGACATTCAGACCACATAAAGACACAGTGAAGAGAATCAATTACAGACAAAATTCCCATATGAATATAGGTGCAGCGTTTTTTCAATAAAATACTTGCAAATTGAATCAAAGAATATATCAAAACTCATCCACCCTGATCAAGTATGTGTCATCCTAGTGATGCAGGGATGGTTCAGCATCTGTAAACTGATAAACAAATCTACCATATAATCAAATTGAAAGACAAAAAATACATGATCAAAGTATTAGATACAGAAAAGACTTTTCACAAAATCCAACACTCCTTCTTGATGAAATTCCTACTGAGATTAGGGAATATAAGGACCATATACCAACATAATAAAGGCAGTTTACAGCAAGCCCATAGCCATTATCGACTATGGAGAAAAACTAAAAGAAATTCCACAAAAAATCAGGAATGTGGCAAGGTTGTCCACTCTCTCCATGTCTATACAATAAGGTACTTGAAGTGTTAGAGGAATACAAAAATTGAAGGTGATCAAGGTAGTTTAAGTTGGAAAGGATCAAGTTAAAGTATCCTTGTTTCTAGATGATATGATAGTACCTATAAGTGACCCTAATAACTTCACCAGGAAACTCCTACAGCTGATAAACTCTTTCAGCAGTCGGCTTGCTACAGATTAACAGCAGCAGCAACAACAAAAATCAGTAGCCTTTCTATAAGAAATTAGGGAAAACAATTTTTACAATAGGCTCAAATAATATAAGATTGAGGTATCTCTAACCAAGAAAGTAAAATTTTTATGATTAAAAACTTTAAGACATTAAAGAAAGAAACTGAATTGGATACTAGATGATGTAATGATCTCCAATCTTCATGGACTGGTATTATTAACATAGAAAATGGCTGGCATATCAGTAGCAATTTATACATACAATGCAGTTCCTATCAAAATCTCAACACAAATCTTAAATGGATAATTTTCAGTCTCATATAGATATACAACATCTCAATCTAGTTAAAATACTTTTGAATAACAAAAAATACTGCTGGAGGTATCATCATCACTAACCTCAAGTTATGCTAAGAAATATATTAATAAAACAGACCCACTAGCAGACACATTGCTCAATGGGAACAAATTGAAGACCCAGACATTGGCAATAATTAATAATCACTAAAATCACCTTGATAGGTTTCAGATCAAAATTGTGCAAGCCAGGTGCTCACTATAAATGTGGGAAATCAAAGGCGAAAAATATTTTTTCTTTAATTAGGAATTCTCTCCATTGTCAGACTGCTATATTTGTAAAATCTGACAGGCTGTTGAGTCAGTTTTCAATTTCAAATAAATAAGAAGTAATTTTAATCAATTATTTTATTGTTCGGGTACTATGCACTAAAACAAATTAAATGTTCGAATAAATTTAAGTAGTATTAAAATAAATTTAAAATTAAATAAGGCACTATAAATTGGTGTAGAAATATTATTATAATCTCTCAATAGTTATTAGGAGATAAAAGCATCTCACTTGCTTCAGGAGGGGCATCCCACAGTCATAACTCTGACTCATAATTGTTCCTGTCTGAAAGAATTACAGGGATGGAAATGGAGAGGAGCCTGAGGAAAAGAAGTTCCAGTGACAGGACCAAGTGGGATCCAATGCCTGGGGAGATCCCAAAGCCTGACATTATTACTGAGACTATGGAGCACTCATGAAAAGGGACCCAGCATGAGAGCACTCCAGAAGACCCAACAAGCAGCTGAAAGAGTCACATGCAGATATTTGCACCCAACCAATGGACAGAAGCAGCTGACCCCTGCTGTTGAACAAGGGAAGGCTGAATGAAGCTGAAGATGACCCTGTAGGAGGATCAGCAGTCTCAATTAATCTGGATCCCTGGGATCTCCCAAACATTGGACCACTAAACAGTCAGCATACACGAGCTGATATGAGGCCCCTAGCACACATACAATAAAGGACTGCTGGGTCTGTGTTCATTCAGAGATGATGCATCTAACCCTCAAGAGACTGGAGGTGCCAGGGAGTTTAGAAGTCAGGTGGGATGGGTGATAGGGACATCTCCATGGAGACAGGTGGAAGGGAGGAGGCATGGGATGTGGAACAGTTGGAAGGTGAAGAGAAGTTGGTGGGTGGGGAATAAAATATGGGGTGTATTAAAATAATTATTAAAACAAATAAAAAAGTGGAGCATAAAAATAATATGTCATGAACTTACATGATAAATTATACAAAAATGTGTTATGTCAAATCATATACACAAGAACATATAAGACATTACTTAGAATGTTATCCTTTAGATATCTCTAAGAAACCATTTAATGAAATAGAAATAATATTAAAACCAAATGTATCTCCTTTTCTTCTTTCTGGTTCTCCTCCTTTTTCTACTCCTTCTGTTCTTCTCTGAGGACAGATTATTCATGGAGGAAATGGAGATAATTAAATATAACATTATGGTGTATGATCTAACAGGTCTTATCTCCTAAGGCTTAGGGTTAGAAATGAGAACCACCAAAGCTGCAGTCAGTATATAACTTTTGGTAGGGTGATCTTTATTTCCTATGCCCTGAGTATATTTTCTATAATCATTACTCACTAAGTATTCATTATCTGTTCACTGGATTATATATTTTTACAGAAGATCAAACAAAAGTGTTTTACAGTGAGAGTAATAGAAATAGTCATGAGTTGACTTATGGCTAAGTGGAAGAGAAAGGTTGTGACACCTCATTTCTTAACTTGGAGCTTAAACAAAAATGGAAATGTCTGAATTATATTTGTATTTGTTCTCATATCTGTTAAGGAAAACTTCGTCTTTAGCTTTTCAATAAAAATGGGGATGACTCTCAATATTTTTTACTTCTTTTTTTGAATGGAGACAAAGAAAAAAATAGATTTTTCCACACAATTTGAATATGGTACCCCGGAGATGCTTCTTATGGACTCTAGTGTCTTAAGACAAGGAAAGTAAGAATATGATGTTTTATTCCTTTATGTCAATCACAGCAGTAGTTAAAGTCAGGCTCTCTCATTCGTAATGTTAGGTTGTGGATAACATGAGTTTTCAGGAACCTTCAATGTCTAACGATTGTGGTTGGATTTTGTTTTTAAATCTTCACAGCATGAATACTGTAACTCTTCTCATTACTCTTTATTCACAAGTGAGGAGATAGATTTGCTCCTGTAAATGGAGAGAGTATACTCTATATTATGCAATGCATTGAAACTTTTTTACTTTTTCTTTGAATTGAGACAATGGAGATATTGATTTTCCCACACAATTTAAATATGGTACCTCGAGGATGCTTCTCCTTATGGACTCTAGTGTCTTAAGACAAGGAAAGTAAGAATAGAGTGTTTTATTCCTTTAATCCTCACAGATGATCACAGTGGTAGTTAAAGATGAGCTACTAGCTATGTTATTTTGTTCTTTACATAAATTCTGTAACTGAAAATACATTCTCCTTTAAAGAAAGGGGCAATTAAGGTGGTAGGTAAGTGGAGATTAGCAGGGCAAAGAAGACAAGCAATGGGAGCCTGAAAAATGGGACTACAATTGGGGAAAAGCAAGGAAGATCAACAGAGAAGGAGGGAGAAGAACAAGTAACACAAGGTTGTTTGATAAAGCAACAAAGAAGTGTTTTAGGTATTTTATATTTACCTAAAATTATACTATGTACATAGTATAATTATAATTATAGTATAAGTACTATATGTATACATATATATACACAATTATACATGTTTATATAATATATAAAGAATTTACATGTATATTTATTATATATGTTTATATTTATTATATATGTGTGTTATATATTCCTTGAAGGAAGTTACATCATTTGGCCTGACAGTTCTCCCTACAAAAACACAAAAACCATAGATGAAAGGATCTCAAGGGCTAGCCAAAAAAAAAACATTCCTTTCACATGGTTGGTCAAGGTAGTTGGCATGACACCTACAACAATGTAAATTATCAACAAAGCCCTTGGTTGCTTCTCAGATGTTAAGGTGGGCCTCTATTGCTGAAAGTACCAGTTAGAACATAGAACTTAAATGACATGAGCATCCTTTATGAGCTCTAGCTTCTTTGGGTGCAGAAAACACTATGTATGTTGCCATGATAGAGAAGTAATTATATGGTCCTATGATACAAGTTATATTTTCCAGCATGGCAAGATATGGTAAAGATACAGTGTCATTCACATTTGGTGACAATTAATAACTTTATACTTGGACTTAAGGCTCACTCAACAGGAAGGAAAGAAGCCTTATGACAGAAACCTAGCCAACTTCCCTAGGATCAGGAAATCCACAGACCTTAGGAAAGAATCTACTACCTCAATTTGCTAAACCAGCATAATTACTTATTTCTTTTTAAACTGTATCCTTAAGCACACAGGCAAGTACAGCTACCACTAGCTCATTGAAGAAGCCTCTCTTTACAACAAATGGAAACTACCATGGAGACAAACACAACTAAACCCAAAGCAGAGATTAACAGATCATGTGGATTCCAGCCCCAGTGGTTAAATTGACATCACAAATCATGCATCTATAGCTCATGGAACATTGCATATGAAAGGGCAGAACCAGGCTATTTGAAGTGGAGCTCACTATTTTAAGTGTAGACTCATCTATAAGCATACCGCATCCAATCAGGCAAAGCCAAAAGATATCCCAAGGTCTTTTATTATTAAATCAGTATGAGTGATACTAGTGACCTTTATGTGACACACTGTATTTTAAAATAATGAAATTATTATACAGTTGAGCTTAGCATGGAACTTTTTAAATGGCTCTGGAGTTTAAAGTTAGGTATACCACAAAACATAATTAAGGTTTTTGCTTTTATATTACTGGAATAATCTAAAATGTTTCCCATGGACTGGTTAAACATAACACACACACACACACACACACACACACACACACACACAAATAGGTTTCTATCACAAAGCTTCTTTTCCCTTTTGTTGAGTAGGCCTTAAGTCCAAGTATAAAGTTTATTTATATATTTATATATATATATGCATATATATATATCAGCTATTATAACAATGACATCATGAAATTCTTAGGCAAATGGATTGAACTAGAAAATATCATCCTGAGTGAGGTAACTCAATCACAAAAGAACACACATGGTATGCACTCATGGATAAGTGGATATAGTGCAAAAACTCAGAATACCCAACATACAATTTGCAGACCACATGAAGCTCAAGAAGGAATACCAAAGTGTCAGTGCCTCAGTTCCTCTTAGAAGGGGTAACAAAATAGTAGAGGGAAATACAGAGACAAAGTGTGGAGCAAAGACTGAAGGAAAGGCCAACAAGAGACTGCCCGACCTGGGGATCCATCCCATATACGGTCACAAAATGCAGACACTATTTGGATGCCAAGAAGTGCATGCTGACAGGAGCCTGATATAGCTGTCTCCTGAGAGGTTCTGCCAGAGCCTAACATATACAGAGGCCAATGCTCTCAGATAACCATTGAACTGATCATGAGGTCCTCAATGGAGGAAGTAAGAGAAAGGACTAAAGAAGCTGAAGGGGGTTGCGTCCCTATAAGAACAAAAACAATATCAACTAACCAGAGCTCCCAGGGTCTAAACCAACAACCAAAGAGTACACATGGAAAGACCCATAACTCCAGCTGCTTATGTAGCAGAGGATGGCCATCAATGGGTAAAGAGGCCCTTGGTCCCATGGAGGCTAGATGCCTTCCCAATGTAGGGAAGTGTGAGAGCGAGGAGGCGGGAGTGGTTGGGTATGTGGGAGCACACCTTCATAGAAACAGGAGAAGTGTGGATGTGATATGGGGTTTCTGGTGGGGAAACCCAGTAAGGGGATAACATTTCAAATGTAAACAAATAAGATATCCAATAAAAAAGAAAATAATTCAGTTAATACACCCTTTTGATAAATTCCATACATTTTAAAATGGTCACTTTCCAAATACACTATTGTCCAAGACAAAGTTTGAAAATCACTGTGCTCATGATCCCTGTGTCTATAAAATCACAAATGACCTAATCATGTGCCGTCTATGCAGGACACACTCACAGAGGTAGATGCCCAACTCAAAATGCATCAATTTTCTGTGTTTACCTTTTGAGTTTTGTTTGGTATACTTATCTTATTTTTCATTGTTGTTTCCTTGATGTGTTTTATGCGTGTGTGTGTGTGTGTGTGTGTGTGTGTGTGTGTGTGTGTTTTGTTCTGCTTCATGTGTTTGTTTGAGAGAGAGTGGGGTGAGAGAGTCAAAAAGACAGAGAGCACATGTTGTAGGGTGGATAGAGTGGTGGCAAAGATCTGAAGGGCGTTAGGCAAGGAAGAAAAGTATAAAAATATAATGCATGAGAAAGTGTAATTAAGAAAAGTAAAGAAAAACAAAACAACTACACAAATGCCAGAAAGCACGAGAGAAGGGTTTGAGAAGCTGGCGGGGGAAGTAGGTGATTCTTTGAGAGTGCTAACACCAGCATTTGTTTCTGGTTATCAGAGACAGATGCATGATGCGGGTAGATTTTCCAATTTACAAACAAACAAACAAACAAACAAACAAACCCCCAAACCAAAACCAAACCAAACCAAAACCAAAACCAAAAAACATTCATGCAGTTGTGTTTAGGTGGAGTTAAGACGTATATGTGTTTTCATATGCCAGAGTGTGTTCCATTCCAAGACAGTGGTCAGCATGATTCTGAGGACTCAGTAGATAAAATGCTACCATGATGTTCTCATTATGCTGCAGGCCTCCAAAGCTACCAACTTAATTTTATCCCTTCTGTTCTCATTTGTTAGGCATTGGCAAGACTTCAATTTACATAGACACATCAATGCAGAGGTTATTCTCAGGGAGATCTGTGATTTAGTTGAAGGGTCCAATTCAGAGTATGCTCATTTTCCTTCAGCACTAACTTTTCCAAATCTACCAAATAAATCTGGCCAGTAACTTAATCAGCTCCTATAGGTCTCAATGTTGTTGTAGAAAGGCTTATCCAAAGTCTGCAAGTGTTGTATAAGACAGGTGATTACTGACACAGATAAAATGAACGAGTAATGAGAGTGGACTAGATGCAAGGAGACAGGGATCTAATTCCCCTCTGTCTGCCACTGAGTACGGTATTCATTTCCTGAGAGTAGTTTATCCTGAGACAGTGTGCCAGGGGACGCTAATAAAATGCTCTCAGTACTGCGGAATGAAGGGACTTCTGCAAATGTCTGTTCACATCAATGGCAAAACTTATGATTGCCATCATACACCACTGATTTGATTAATTTATATGTTATGATGTTCTAACATTTAAAGAATTTATTAAGGAATACATTTAAATTTTTTTCCTTCTTTTCATATCATTTTGTACTTCAGAACCTTGAAATACCTAATAAACTATTTTTCTTACATTGCATTCAATATAATTCATATAACATGTTCAAACTCTTTTTATGTACTTACACAGTTTAGAGAAAATAAAAGGAAACTAAAGTGATAAAGAAGTGTAAAATGTCTGCACAGGAAAAGCTTTAAGAGCAAGGGAATCACTTAACTAATATACAACATTAATGTGCTTATTTACCTACTCTAATATCTATGATAACCTCCAATATTTCCTGGTACCTTATTATGTGTCAAGTGTCATGTTTACATGGGCCCATAATAACTTCAAACTCAGATGACCAGCAAGGTGTGAGCATTGATTATCCTTACATCTTATGGATAAGGAACTGATTACTGAGATACTAATTACCTTCTTTATCCCAGAAATCACTGCTATTCCAGAACAGAGGCATCTGGGTGCTAAGACAATTGAGGCTTCTATCCCTGTCCACACAGATCCTGCCTCCTCTGCAGCCTGCATTCTTCACAGTGGACATGCACTGGGAAGTGGACAGTATACTGAAAATGCCTGTTTCAGTCATGCGTCATCACTAACACAACTTTAAAAATCTCTGAAGTTTAGCTGCCAATGAGCAAGAATTAAATTTTTTCTTTTGCCTTTTATTAAAAAAATATTTATTTATTTTATTATGTATGTGGGTACACTGTCGTTGTCTTCAGACATACCAGAAGAGGGTATCAGATGGTTGTGGCCTACCATGGGGTTGCTGGGAATTGAACTCAGAACCTATAGAACAGTCAGTGAGTCATCTCTCTAGCCTCTTCTTTTAAGTCTTTGAAAATGTCATTTACTCTTTTCCAGTAACATAAAATAATCAAGTCATGGATTTTCAAGTTGTATATAAGCCATTTTACCACCAGTGACCATCAACATTTAACTAGTATGTTAGACTTAGATCTACAACTTGTACTTTTTTCTATTAAAAATATTGTTAAACACCTATGGCTACTAAAACTTGTTACTTCACAATTGCCAACATTTATCATAGTGTCTAAATGACACTACTATTAATATGAGTTTCAGATAAGACATAGAGCTTCTTGATAACTCAACTGTTAAACTTATCTATAGTATGAATATCTGTAGATTCCTTATGTGCTATGAAATGTTAATAATTTTTAAGGTATTACTTTACACTGAAATTTTTAGCTGACACATATAAATATAAAGATATTTAAGATATTTAAAGATATATTATTGATATTTTGAAACAATGAAACAGTATCTAGCTTTTAAACAAGGGTAAACTTATCTTTGATCATTTCTTATTTTTAAATTTTATTTTCTATATTCTTTGTTTACATTCCAAAGGCTTTCCCCTTTCCCAGTTCCCCCCCACCATACGTCCCATAAGTCCTCTGCCCCCCCCAACTATTCCCCAATCACCCCCCCCACACACACACACACTATTTCTCTGTTCTGGATCTACAAAATTGGATCCAATCTTTTCAGGCCCAGGGTCCTCTCCTTTCTTCTTCTTGGTAATCATTTGACTTGCTAATCGTGCCCTGAGTATTTAGGGCTTCTGGGCTCATTAATATCCACTTATCAGTGATTGCATTTCATGTGTATTCTTTTGTGATTGGGTTAATTCGCTTAGGATGATATTTTCCAGATCTAACCATTTACCTACAGATTACATGATTTCATTATTCTGAGAAACACCTTAAGAGATGTTCAACATCATTCATCATCAGGGAAATGCAAATCAAAACAACCCTGAGATTCCACCTCACACCAGTCAGAATGGCTAAGATTAAAAACTCAAGTGGCAATAGGTGCTGGCGAGGATGTGGAGAAAGAGGAACACTCCTCCACTGTTGGTGGGATTGTAAAATGGTAAAACCACTCTGGCGGTTCCTCAGAAATTTGTCACTTCCAGAGGACCCTGGCATACCACTCCTGGGCATATACCTAGAGGATTCCCCTGCATACAATAAAGACACATGCTCCACTATGTTCATAGCAGCCTTGTTTATAATAGCCAGAAGTTGGAAGGAGCCCAGATATCCCTCAAAGGAGGAATGGATACAGCAAATGTGATCATTTCTTTATTGAGGAATATTCTTCCTTGAATATTTAAAAGCGTTTTTAAAAGTATGTATACATAAAGGGTTTTTGGTCATCTTATAATGCAGAAACAATACAATATTATACTTTTACAGAACTATAACATGAGGGTTTTCTACTGTATATAAATATGTGTGCAATGGTTATTATATGATTGGACCACCTAACAACTGGTTTGTTAATAGGTGATATTTTTAAAAAGCACATTTGCTTTTGTCATGCTGTGTATGGAAAAATAAACTACATATTATTCATGTTGTCATTTTATAATATAAATATTACTTTTAAAAATTAATGTTTCTTATTCTTTGACAGAGTTATATACATATGTACAATTTATCTTAACCACATCTATCACACTGTACTGCCCACCTTCTTCTCTTTCCCCTGAATGATTCCCACAGGAATCTAATGCACAACTTTATGACTTCTTTTTATAAACTACCTGGTCCAATTTAAGCTGCCTACAAGTGCACAGTTGGGGATCAATTCACATGTGCATGGGTGTGGGTTTATCCAAATGTGCATGGGTGTGGGTCTATCCACATTGCATGAGTGAAGGTTGTCCACATGTGCACAGGTGTGGGATTGTTCACATGTGCACGGGTATGGGTCTGAAAATGTGTGCATGAGTGTGGGTCTATCCACATGTGCATGGCTGTGGATGTATCCACATGTGCACAGGTGTTGGTCTATACACATGTGCATGGGTGTGGTTCTATCCACATGTGCATGAGTGTAGGTTGTCCACATGTGCACAGGTGTGGGTCTGTCCACATGTGTACGGGTGTGGGATTGTTCACATGTACACGTGTGTGGGTCTATCCATATATGCATGGGCTTAAGTCTATCCACATGTGCACAGGTGTGGGTCTGTCTACATGTGCACGGATGTGGGCATTTCCACACGTGCACGTGTGTGGGTCTATCCATATATGCACGGGCTTAAGTCAATCCACATGTGCACGTGTGTGGGTCTATCCATAGAAGCATACAGCAACATGCCAGCAGCACTTTCCTGAATAAAAATGATGTCCCCCACAGCAGCCATGGATATCACTTTATACCTGATTCTATTCTTTTTTGCTTTTTCTCAAGGAAAGTTTAGCTATCTCTGAATATGAAATAACTGGTATGAATTTATATTTGCAATTCCTAGATGCTTGCTTACTTTCTATTGCCATTTTCCTCTTTTGTCCAATGTGTTTTATTTCTTTTGACAACTATTCAAATTCAAGACAATAAAGATAGTAAGAGTACTTAAAATTACAATTATAGTGGAAATAGTATGTAAAAAACACAAATTTGACCCGGAGTGTGTCTCAATTTATTTTTCTTTGTCTCTTTTCTTTACCCAAATCCTACATGTTGAACATTTAAAAGAATACTACCTGAAGAAAACCAAGCCTTGAAAGAATCAATAATTTTCCCAGTATGTTAAGGAAAGTACGTCTGACTGTTGCCCAACAGCTCAATGAATTCATGCCTTTCATCTTTGTGAATATAGATAGGATGTACTGTATATCTTATGTTATCTTATAACTGAAACTTTGCATATGTAACTAACATTTTCATCAGTGAACTAGGAGTTTTTTTGTTCTCCTGAAATGTCCAGTTGTTTGACAATGTAGACTAATTAGCAAAATATGGCAAGGCCATTAGTACTGCCTAATGTTATGTCAACTTGACACAATCTAGACCGGCATGTGGGTTAACCTGTGATGTATAATCCTTTTTTGTTGTTTTGTTTTGTTTTGTTTGTTTGTTTGTTTTTCGAGACAGGGTTTCTCTGTAATCATGGCTGTCCTGGAACTCACTCTGTAGACCAGGCTGGCCTCGAACTCAGAAATCCGCCTGCCTCTGCCTCCCAAGTGCCGGGATTAAAGGCATGAGCCACCACCGCCTGGCTGTGATGCATAATCTTGATTGAAGATCAACTTGGTAGGATCTAATGCTCACTGTGGATGGAGCCACACCTTGGTTGGTAGCTTTCGGTGCTATAAGAAAGTAAGTTGAGCCAGCCATAGAGATCAGGCCAGTAATTAGCCTATCTCCATAGCTTCTGCATCAGTCCCTGCCATCAGGTTCCTGCTTTGAGTTCCTGCCCCAACTTTTCTGGACTACATGTTTTAAAATGAAATAAATCTTTCCCTTCACTTTGTTTTTGATCTTGGTGTTTTGTCACAATAGTTGAAACCTAGCTAAGATGTCATCCTATGAATAATTAAAAGGGGGACATTTCCTAGCTGAATGGACAAACGTGAAATGAGAAAAACATAATAGAAAAGACATTGGAGAAACCCACAGGAAGATACTGTGCCTGTAGGCAGGATCCTTGAGATGCATGAGAAGCGATGCAATCTTGGATGAGTCATGGCTGTCATCCTCTTACATTCATAAAGTACAGGGGAAAAAGATACTGCAAAAAACACCCAGCTAATGCATGATGCAAAAAAAAAAAAAATTGGACAATGTATTTATGCTAAAGCAAAATTAATGAAATCTTAAAGAAATTCCCTATCTCTGGCACATAGACACTTTGACAGCACTTATGTAGGGAAGATATTTTTAAAAAATATGTATTTTTAAATTAAGGAATTCACATACACTTAAAGGGAGTTGCCTTTCATTACGAACGTCTACATACTTCGCCTTAGTCAGTTGCACTTTCAATAATTTGTTTTAACAGACATTGAGGGAAAATAATCTATGGAAATGTCTGGCAGCAAAGACCTCTGATAAGACAGCTCATGTGTGACAATGGCTGTGAACTGCATCCTTACTTCGAAAATGGACGCCATTTTTCATTTAGAAATTTGGAAGGGGCGTGGAACAGTATTGTCTATTGTCTCTGAAGTTTCCCTACAAGGAAGGTTAAGAAACAACTAGAAAAGTGAGTGCAATGATTACTCCCAGTATATAAACCAGAAGAACTGTCCCTAGAGGAAATTAAGTGACCGTACATCACACTTCTTATCAAGCCACCCAGTCAGTTCTCCTGTGCCTTGTCAATATGCTTCTTCCTGGTGTCTGAGTGCCACCTCATTCCCAGATTTGGACAGCTCTGAAGAACAAAGGAAAGGATGATTGTAAAGCTGACCACATCAAAGTGGGCTAATGTAATAGACAGGAATGAGAAAACAAAAGCCAGGTAATAAAAACAAACCAGAAAGTATTGATTCCAGCCCTGCAGCACACTGTTTAATTTAAAAGACAGCTCTTCAGAAAATCCTTTCTTGTGTTGTCAAACAAGCCCTGGAACCTGTCTCTCCTTCCGATCATTCTATTAGAAAAGACATAGAGGTGAGATGCTCTTGGCTTTCAAACAAACAGGAGGGCACAGGGTACATGCAGTCAGATTTCTCTATTCTTACAGGCTGCCACTTTTAATTGTTGCCATTTGGAGACAAGAGAGATCCATTCTCCTCCTGCACCTCACTACTTTCCGTTTTCAGCTTAGGCAAAAACAGATGTCTGCGTTCAACTAATAGTTTCCCTTTAACTTGAAGACTTTCACCTTCCAAAGTCAGACTTATCGCATACCTTCCCTTTGTTCCCTGGGATGCTATTCTATGTGGACGACAAATGAAAGTGCTGATTGTGTTTGATGGATGCAGCCTGAATTTGAGTCTGCTGTATAGAAAGGTTTATGTTTTTTATATGCTTACTGGGTCTCAGAAGATAATTGCCTTAGGTGATATCTTGACCTCATAGTAAAGGAACACAAAATAAGCAGAGTTTTAAAGGATAATTTTAGACTAAAGTCTAAAACTCTTTGATCAAGGAATGTTCAGCACAGATACATAATTAGATAACTTCAAGGAAATGACTACCAAGCAAAACTAGTCCACTTAAGAGTAAATTAATTATGATTTTTTAGTAAACAATTACCTATTATGGCAATAGGGCAGCAAAGTTAGCTATTAGGGTTTGAATCTCAAATTGCACCCTGATAGTTTATCTGTTAAAGGTTGGCTGAGAACCAATCACTTTAAGGGCACTGTATTTTCATGGATTAATTGATGGATAAATTTGAAGGTAGATGAGTTGCTTAAATTTGGAGCCTGGTTGGCTATAGGTCAGTCACTGTGGCAATTACATTGAGGGATAATTTTTTATCCTCACAATCTTTTTTTCTTCATGACTTTGTTTCCCACCTTCACTGAGCACCACTTTTACATCACACTCTCTGCTGTGAGGCTAATCGTGATCTCTGTTCTAAAAGTACAGAGCTCTCCAAATGCAGCAATTGAGTACGAAACCTATAAAGCAATGTGCCAAATTCTTCATGTCTATCAAACTGTTGTCCACTATTTTGCTTGTTTATTCTGTCATGTAAAAATAAAACACCTATATCCAGGTAAGAGTGTGACCTTTAATATACACCCACCTGCACTCTATGTACCCTAAATATAAATATTCTAAAATCTTTAGCACGGTGAAAGTGATTTTTCAGATATATAAACATAGCCGTGGTTGAAATCATCTACTTATGTCTGAAATAAGAGTCCATTTGGAAAAAAAACGACATTATTCATAAAGCGAAAGAAAGTGAGGAGAGAATTCATCTTAATTTTAATTCCTTTGGATATTGCTTAAATAGAAAACTTTCATGCCACTAATTTACAGTTCACACAGATCTTTTTTCACATGTACTTTGAAGTATCGTCAGAATAGTTACCTAATTTATATGGAGCACCCTGGAGTCAGCATCTCTTTGTAGTGTTATTTGTCAGAAGACTATGGTCTTGCTTTATAGTATCTGTGGGGACACCTGTCAATCCCTTGCCTTCATATTGCATTCTGTGCTCTGTCCAATTTTCTCTCCTATGCACATGAAATTATAAGCTATACTTGTCTTTGATATTTTCATTTTAGAAGTGTCAGAAGCAAGAACAAAGCTGTTCTGCAGATAGTAAATGGTATCCTGGAAAGAATGTGTGTGTGTGTGTGTGTGTGTGTGTGTGTGTGTGTGTGTGAATATGTGTGTGTGTATAAAATATAGATATACAAAAGGCTATACAAATATGGAATGTTAGCATAGGAGGAAGCCATACACAAGAAGGGTTTTCTCTGGAAAACAGAAGAATAGAAAATGGTACCTCTAGTTTTGATATGTCTTCATTCATCATGTATTCTTATACCACCTAACCCTTTGTTTATTTTAGCTGAGTGACACAGCTTTACATTTTGAACAGTAAAAGGCTTTCTAGACTGATCTTTAACCACAACTATTAACTTTATTGGAAGACTATTTGAATACTAAATAAATGTGGTGTTATAATAATGGCAGATTCAATTTTCAGGAAGGACTTCAACTGTCTTGGAAAGAATCTTCTCCACAATTTTGTGTGCTTTTATTAGGTTAAAAAAATAATTCAAGGAAATGGTGGGGGGGTGATTGGGGAATGGGTGGAGGGAAGAGGACTTATGGGACATATGGTGAGGGGTAAACTGGGTAAGGGGAAAGCCTTTGGAATGTAAACAAAGAATATATATATAATTCAAAGACCTTCATTACAGTACCTGTAACCTTTAGCTTCTCAGCTCCAATAGTGATCTCATCTTCATCTGCAGAAAACAGTACCCTGCCATCTTCGCTTGCTCTCACTTCAAATCTTTTACACTGTGCCTCAACAGCCTCAGCTCCTGCAGTCAGAGGGAAGGTTTGAAAATGAAGTTGATATGTCGAACACCATTAACATACACTTTTTCATTAAGAAAAAAGACATACACGCATTGGTCATCTTACTCATCCCTACTGCATGTTTTACATCTCAATTAACATTTTGAAGTTGTTACATTTTCCAACGTCCTCTGATTTCAGTAAATTTTACCAGACTAGATTAACTGGTCAAGCATATTAGTTCCATATGTTTAAGGCTGTTCTAATATGGTCTGTGGGCTCAGCCAGATCAAAACACATGGCATATCAAGACAATATCTGCTTTGGTGTCTACTGGAGGGAAAAGTTAGTCATTCCCTTCACTTGGTACATACTAGATGCTAGATAAATGGGGCCTGAGTGATTCACATCTTTCTCTGCAGTGAGAACACCATACCCACCTTGCTACATTACTGCATATTCTAAACCACCAACACTTTGTGACTCTACTACATAGATTTTAGTGTAGATATCTTCTTACCCTTTTAATGTCAATGAATTTAAATGTTTGGCTCTATTTTATTTTCTATGACAATACAGTTTAATAATTGAGTTTCCATACTTGTCGAAATACAAGCTACTTGACTGCTCTAAAGTGCAATTCAAGGTAGAAACAGAAATTAATTTTCATTTCATTGTTGAATTATCCTCAGCAATCCACCAACAAATCATAAGACCAACATTCATATTTAGAAAATGACTAATTTAAGAGTTAGAAGGAATGTAGCAGGAAGATCTAACTGTATTACATAGATGAGTTTCAGCTGACAAAGAGAATCCTTAAACATTGGGAAAGTTGGATATTTTTCCACAGTGTTGATTTTTTACATATGACATTTCACATTTTTATATGGAGCTGCACCTCTCAATTTTGCTCTACAAATGGATCATCTATGTTTTGCTAATTTTTAAATAAAGCCCAACCCACTCAGGACCACATGTATGCCATGCCATACATATCTTACTTTTCAATTTTCTCTACAGCATCATAAGAGGAATGTATCTTTATATTTCATTTTAGAAGTTAGATACTTTATTTACATTTCAAATGTTATCCTCTTTCCCAGTTTCCCCTCTGCAAACCCCTTACCCGGCTTCTATGAGGGTGCTCCCCACCCATCCACCCACTCCCACCTCACTGCCCTAGCATTCCTCTACACTTGGGCATCAAGCCTTCAGAGAACTAAGAGCCTACCCTCCCATTGATGCTAGATCAGGCCCTTTATCTCCTGCAGGCCTTTTCCTGACTCCTCCATTGGGGTCATAGTTGGCTGTGGGCATCCCCATCTATATTGGTCAGGCTCCTGTCGGCAAGCACTTCTTGGCATCAGCAATAGTGTCTGGGTTTGATATCTGCATGGGGGCTGGATCCCCTGGTGGGACAGTCTCTGGATGGCCTTTCCTTCACTCTCTGCTCCACTCTTTGTCTCTGTATTTCCTTTAGACAGGAGCAATTCTGGGTTAAAATTTTGGAGCTGGGTGGGTTGCCATCAGTGGGAGGCAATGCTCTGGTGCTCTGGCTATCCTCCTATTTAGGAATATATTTGACTTCAAGTGACACATAGTAGGCAAATGCTAGCTGGTGAATTTTCAACTCTTGGCTCTTCCCATCCCTTCTAGTCTACTTCCTCAATCCTAGCTGAGTTTTCCTTCCACAACTAGCAATGGTTTGGAGGAAATGACACATTTTTAAGGTTGTAGTACCTAAGGAACATTAAATGAGTTATGGGATAGAGAAAGAGCATAGTTGTGGCACAAGGGAGGGGCTTTGGGGAGGAAACAGAAAGGAAAAAATAATGTAAATTATAAAAAATGTTTATGTTGAAAATGGGGTATATGTTTTTTCTATATTTTGGGTATTAAATAAAATTCTGGAATTTGAAAATGCTCAACTAGACCTAAGCTTAATTGGACAAAATTGATACTCCTCTCTTGGGCTGGCTAATTAAGAAAAGCATGAATTACATCTTTAAAACATTGTATATTTTGAAAAGATTCTAAATATTGAGATTATAACTTAATTACCATATTTCTTCATTTGCGTGCACTCTCCAAACCCTCCCATGTGCCTCTTCCTACTTTCCTTCAAATTAAGGAACTCTTTTATTCTTTTTTTCTTTATTAAAAAAAACTAATTGTTAATGACCATTTGGCACTGAAGAAGAAATTGGTGTGCTAGTGAATACGTGTTAACTGGAGGTGAGTCTCCTACCACTAATTACTAAACCAGCATGATCCCTAACAATATTATATGAACATTTGCCCTTCTGCTCACAAACAGCGTAGTTTTCAACCATCATCAAGAAATTTTTTTCTGCAGCAAATGAAAACAAGTACGGAAAGTGATAATCCATCAAATCCATCTATCTTTTATTTTTTAAATAACTGTTCTTAAAGAATTTAATGACAATATTGAGACAAACATTGAAGGCTTACTATCTTTGGTCATCATCTTGTTTTTATGAATATTATTTCAGAGGGTGGGAGTCATTTGAATGCTTTCATCTATTCATGGTCTAATGTATGTTTTTCCATTAGTCATTGTACAGTAGTAACTGAGAGAGAATCAAAACATTGAGGCCAATGTATTGACAAATTTGACTTTTAGGTTTACATATCTCAGTGCTTACATCTGTATTGCAAAGATTAAATACACATTGGGCCTCAATGATCTGAAAATGATTATAGATCTTTTATGCATAAAACTTTAACATATATGACATATTACCATCTTCAATTATGCTCAATTTCTGAGCTAAAATGATTCATAATTTCCATTTGATGGTATAGATGTGCACTATTTAATTACACACATGTAAAGACATGATATACACTTATGGAATACCAAGAGCTTTCTAAGAATAGTGAGGAAAGTCTTTATTCAGAAGATTCTATACAAATATTAGAATATTATACTGCTTGTCACACAAGCTATTACAAATAAACTATTAGAAACAGGCTATTAGAAACTTCTGTAGCATGCTATCTGGCTCTGGCAAAGGGAGTGGAGATTTTAATTCATTAACTTTAAATGAGCAAAGGCAAATAAGCAAATTACAGAATATTTATGCATATAGAATAGATGAGATCCATCTAAGCCATAAATTAATGCATACAAAAATCATCCAATTGAAAAACAGATATAAAATTAATACTTGAGACTGCACTTTATTCACCATATTAGCATAATTACAGATGGCAAAATTGCAAGTAATTAACAATGACTTGATAGTAACTAAATGTTTCATATCAAAAAATAATTATATAGCATCACATTTATATACATTGCCTTTTAAATCTACATATAGAAAACAGTAAAAATATATAATTGTAGGTATAATCAGTTGGTGGGACTATCAATGTTTAACACTAATATATTGAATATCATGATACTGAACTTAATATATTTGAACTATATTTGGTTGCCTATTAGTTGTTTATGTATAGTATCACATTTTTTAGACAGGGTACAGTTACCCCAAAGTACAATTACATTAAGTATAAAAATAAAATAATAAACTATTGTCTTTTCATTTTTTTACATTCAATTGGTAAATTACTATAAATGGAAAATTTTCTTTGACAAGAACATCCATGGGTGCTTAAACAATACATCTGAAGGATATTTTTAGGTTCCCTTCAAAACTGATTCAAAGAAAAGAATACAATGATCTATGTGGTTATGTCTTCCTATCTCCTACGTGTCTTTCTCTACAACTGTCTAATCTGTTATTACATCCTACATTACACTACTTTAATTTTATATATGTATCAACATTTCCAAGGTCTTGGATATTATTGAGTTTAGAAGTTCTTATTTCAAAACAAAACTAGATTCATAATTCATCCTTCAGAAATTCCTTTTTAAAAATTGCCACGAGCTATGTAAATAATTCTTAAAAACAAAAACAACCACAGTCACCAGTGGAGACCAACAACTGTGGCTCTGCAGTACCTTTTGTGTACAGGTCTCGACAAGGACCACAAGATGAAAATGGAGGTAAGCCAGATGGTACTAAGAAAGCATCGCAAACATACCAAGTCCAGGTAGGACGAGATACAGAGGTGTGCTCTTTGTGCCCCATGAGTAGTGTACCATGGAGCTACTGAGGTATCCAGCTACAAGTGTGCCCCCATGTGAATCAAGATGCTGTACATTCACATCTGTATCCAGAGGAAGCAGGACAAGCTGAGCAGCAGCCACAGTCATGAGGAAAGATGCAGCCAAGGACTGGCTGCCCCTATCCTTTCTCAACAAAAATTTGTGAATATGCCCACACATGTAAGAATATGCACATGCATGTGCACACACACACACACACACACACACACACACAAAGGTGCAGTCAAGGACTGATTGCACCATCCCTTCTCAATTAAAATATATGCTATGTGTGAATATGCCCACACACGTACACACACACACACACACACACACATTCAATTCAGAATGAAGAGCAACCTCTCCCCACACTGGAGGATTCTTCACTCCTGACTCTGAGGCCTTTGGATTAGCAGTTCTCCTGGGAACCTTTGACAATTACATCTGCCCCTCTTCTCTACAGCTACTGATCCATGGGTTAAAGCCACAGTTGCCCTTTGGTTTCCAGGAACTAATGTAGCAGTGTGAATGGGCAAATTCAGAGGTTGCCTCTGTCCTTTGATCTCTGTCCCTGATAACACTCATCAACATTCAGCTAATCTAATAGTTTGTATTGAGTCACTCACTCACCAATGAAGGTTTACTTCTTATCTTGTGATGAATTCTGATATTTGTAGCAATTTATATCCCTTCCTTATCATTAGTTCATACTATCAGCTCTCTGGATCTCCATCTGTATTTTAAAACATCAGCTAAGGATTGGGTTGGAGAGTGTGGTCCTTGAGAACATTTGCTGCTCTTATAGAGGAATGGTATTTGAGTCTCAATACCAATCACAATGTGTGACTTCAGCTTCAAGGGCTCCTTTGCCATCATCTGATCTCTACCTATGCATACTTGGTGAATTTACACAGTGACAGAACATTAATATGCATAAAATAAAAATAGATACATCTTTAAAAATTAACTTAAATGAATGCATATACACACAAATATATGGTATTTGTCTATACCACCTACTGGAAGGATAGCTGTTATTACTAACTTGTTGGAGTTCATAGTCTCACTTTGCCTTAGGCCGATGTCTTTCCATCCTTGTCAATGAATACAGTTTAGTCTGCAGAATGACCCATTTTTCAGTTGTAAAATTTTTTAGGATTTATCGGTCAGAGGTAGATCAGTTATTTTATGTTCATTAATATTTTATATTCTTCATATTTGGCTTTGCTCATTTAAACTTAATGAATTAGCAGTTTAGCTTCTGATGAAATTAATTTTCATCATTCTCATCTTCCAGTTTATGATGTATGTGTGTGATTTTCAAATGCTCTTTTAGCTGTAATAATAAACATTTTACTTCCTGTGTTAATTTTTATTTTTTTGCATGTATGAGTACTTCTCTTTTTCTGTCTCTCTCCTCTCTGTCTCTGTCTCTTTCTATGTCTCTGTGTTTGTCTGTGTCTGTGTCTGTCTCTCTCTCCTTCTGTCTCTTTCTGTGCTTCCATCTCTGTTTCTGTCTTTGTCTCTCTGCCTCTCTGCCTCTCTGCCTCTCTGTCTCTCTGTCTCTGTCTCTGTGTCTCTGTCTCTCTCTTTCTGTGTGTGTGTGTGTGTGTGTGTGTGTGTGTGTGTTTGATATGTCTTTAATTCAGACCCTCAAACCTTCTGAGTGAATCACATAGGTAGAAAAAGGCACTGTCAGGAATCACAAGGTTGTTGGGTGAGAATCTCAGTACCAGGCATGTATTCCTTTATTTCAAGTTATTGGTCAGGGAGAATATCAGGCCTCTTATGTAATAAAACCTATTGCAAAACTTGGCTTGAGTTTTGTTTCTGAAATCCCAGGACTATGGCTATGAAAGAAGAAAGATCAGGGGTTCAAGATCGTTTTAAGCAATATATTTGTTTTCATCATAATCTTAGAAAATTATATCTAATTCTATAGCATTTTGTAGCTGCTTGCCTTAGAATAATGGGAGCCGAAAAGTGATGGATTGTCTGATGCATTACTGAGGCCTGGATGGGGAAGGTACAGTCTCAAGCCCTAGGATATTCAATAGATAAAGGTTTGTATAGTGGATTTGGGTTGAGGGCCATGCTAGAAGAGCAGGAAGATTGTCCCAGAAGGATGTCTCATGATCGGACATGTTAAAACCACTTTCTCCTGCTATTCTTAGAATTCTGACTTTTCTCTAAGCTG
This sequence comes from Apodemus agrarius, assembly GCA_964023405.1. Lineage (NCBI taxonomy): Eukaryota > Metazoa > Chordata > Mammalia > Rodentia > Muridae > Apodemus > Apodemus agrarius. The sequence continues at coordinate 30,449,933 of OZ030023.1, forward strand.
TTTTTTTTTTCATTTTAAGATAATTGGATTTTGAAAACTATTTTCCTTTTGCTATTGTTTGCATTTGCTATTACACAGTGAGGACCTTTTTTTCTCACAGTCATCCTCAGCCACTGAGTTCAAGATGACTCCAGGCTCAGCTCCATAAGACCCTGTCCTCAGACAAAAACAAACAGCAAAGGAGGGGAAGGGGAATGTCGCATTGCTTCTCATGACTGTTGCAGCTGCTCACTAAAGATTCAGCATGCTTTGGCTGTAGGATCTGAATAAGTCACACAGCAAAGAACGAGGACCACCTCCTCCCTCTGGCTGGTGCTTGTAAAACCAGAAGGGAACACGCAGGGCTCTGAAAAAAAAATCACTGCCCATCCCTCTGGGTCACAGCCTCTCCATACTCTATTACCAACATAACCAGCATGGTTTGCCTGTTAATTCAGTTGTGAGATAGCTATTATGAGTACAACCAACTGTTTTGCGATTGGATTTCATGTGCATGCCCCAGGAAAGATTTCATGTCTGGTACTGAAAGCCAGGGCAAAAGCCCCACGGTGAGAAGGTCAGAACCACCAGTGGAGAAGCAAATGCTACTGTTTTGTTAAAATGATATCGTGTGCCTGTGGAATCGCCTCCTCTACCTTAGTGTTTACACTCAGAGCCTGCGATGGAGGGAACCTTTTCTTTCTCCTCCTTCATATTTTGAGTGGACAGCTGATGCTGCTGAGACTCTCAATTCAGCAAAGTGCTGAGGATAGGTGATTCGAGCCGTGGCACAGTGGCCACACTCTCAGCTATACAGAGAAGAAAGGAATGAATCTTTTATGTCCCTTTCAAGACTCCGTGAAAGGAAGCAGAGAGAATGTAAAAAGCCCGAGTTCTCAGCTGTAAACACATATATACATATGGGCAGTACGGTATGAAGTCAGTGCGTTGTTTCTTAAAAATTTAAATCTGTATGCATATATCTGTAATAACAGTAATTAAAGACTAAGAGGCTATAAATTTGAGAATGATGTGGTGGGAAGCAGGAGAGGAACTACCAAAAGGAGAAGAAGGCAGAAATGATACTAATACAGCCTTCATTTATAAAAATGAGTAAATAAATAAATAAAAATTATTGTAAAAGACAGAAGAATGAATGGAGCATTGTGCAGCTATTTCCTCTGATCTGAAACATTCATTGCTGGGGGGAAAACCTAGGGTCCTAGGACTCAAGACAGTGATGACCTCACTGACATTAAAAACCTCAAGAAATACAAGGACACTCAAAAGTCCCAAGATTCACCAGTCCTGATCCAAAGGCTATATAGACCAGAAAGGACTGCTGGAGAATAGAGGGGCTATAGCGGAGTGGACTTCAGACTTGCGCGTAGCGCAGTGATTCAGCTTCCATGAGCAGTCAGCCATCACAATGTGCTGTTTTAGCTGACGAAGCTGCCTTTCAGTTCCATAAGCCCCTCTATATAATCCCTCACCCATGCTTCTGTAAGACAGCCCAATGACCTCATATGCTGAGGTAGACCTAGTGAGATCACTGCTTTGTTCTGCTAGCTTTGAGTTTTCTGGAAGGAATGTACATTTACTGAGAAAATATTCAACAAATAGAACAAAGAATTTATGAAGGTTTGGTATTTATTTTTATTAAGAAACCTTTAAGTTGCTAAGAGAAATAATTAAAACATTTTAGGTTCTGCCTTTCTTCCCAGAAAGTACATGTCAGATAATATCCAACCCCTCCCCATTTGAACTAATATCTAAGTTTCTTATCATAAAATATATTGTGAAACATTTTATTATTTTAAATTATGTGTGTGTTCTAGGTGACCTGCACTAGTTTAGTAGGTTTGCTACCTATTAGGGACTGACTGCACTGTCCGATTGCAAGAATCAGTCACTCTGATCCTCTCATTTTGACTATGTCTTTTCTGTACTGGCATTTCTTTATTTTATTTTATTTTCTATATTCTTTGTTTACATCCAAATGCTTTTCCCTTTTCCAGTCCCATCTTACCATATGTCCCATAAGTCCTCTTCTCTCTGCCCATTTCCAAATCACACCCCCCCCCTTTTCTTTGTTCTAGTACTCCCCTACCATACTGGATCAAGTCTTTTCAGGACCAGGGCCCTTTCCTTCCTTTTTCTTGGGAATCATATGATTTGCTAATTGTGACTTGAGTATTCAGAGCTTCTGGGCTAATTAATTTCCCCTTATCAGTGATTGCATCTCATGTTTATCCTTTTGTGATTGGGTTACCTCACTTAGGATGATATTTTCCAGTTCCAACCATTTGCCTACAAATTTCATGAATTCATTGTTTTTAATTGCTGAGTAATATTGTTGGTACTCTGTCCAAGCTCCACACCACAATTACCTGTCAATAGCCAGGTATTCCCCGCCCCATAAACCTGGCCCACTATAAAAGGGGCTGCCTGCCCCTCCTCTTGCTCTCTCTTTGCTCTTACCTCTCTGCACCCTCATCTCTCTGCCCTCTTGGGCTCTCCTCCCCTCCCCCCTCTCTAGGTGGTCATGGCCAGCCTCCACTCCTCTCTACTTATCTTCTCTCTCTCTCTCTCTCTCTCTCTCTCTCTCTCTCTTTCCCCCTTCCCTCTCTCTGCGCCCACTACACCATTAACTCCCATCCTCTTCCCTGAATAAACTCTACTATATTTTATACCATGTCGGTGTGTGCCTGGTCCCTCAGGGGGAAGAGGTGCATGGGCATGGGCCCGTCTAAGCACCCCCCCTTCCCCCATGCCACCGTGCCACACTCTCCAATACCCCTTTTTTCTTTTATAACCCATCATATGGTCCTGAAACCCATCATTTGGTGCCAAAACCCAGGAACAACATTAAACCATCAAGTATTCCATTGTATAAATATACCACATTTTCTGTATCCATTCCTCCATTGAGGGACATCTGGGTTCTTTCCAGCTTCTGGCTATTATAAATAAGGCTGCTATGAACATAGTGGAGCATGTGTCTTTGTCGCATGCCTGAGAATCCTCTGGGTATATGCCCAGGAGTGCTATGACAGGGTCTTCTGGAAGTATCATGCCCAGTTTTCTGAGGAACTGCCAGACTGATTTCCAGAGTGGTTGTACCTTCTTACAATCCCATCAACAGTGGAGGAGTGTTCCTCTTTCTTCACATCCTTGCCAGAATCTGCTGTCTCTTGAGTTTTTAATCTTAGTCATTTTGACTGGTGTGAGGTGAAATCTCAGGGTTGTTTTGATTTGCATTTCCCTGATGACTAGTGATGTTGAATATCTCTTAAGGTGCTTCTCAGCCATCCGAATTTCTTCAGGTGAAAATTCTTTGTTTAGCTCTGTACCCCATTTTAATAGGGTTATTTGGTTCTCTGGGGTCTAACTTCTTGAGTTCTTTGAATATATTGGATATTAGCCCTCTGTCGGATGTGGGGTTGGTGAAGATCTTTTTCCAATTAGTTGGTTACTGTTTTGTCCTTCTGATGGTGTCCTTTGCTTTACAAAAACTTTGTAGTTTTATGAGGTCCCATTGGTCAATTCTTGATCTTAGAGCATAAGCTATTGGTGTTCTGTTCAGGAACTTTCCCCCTGTACCCATGTCTTTAATCGATGTCTTACACTTTCTCTTTCTAGATTTCCTTATTTTTTTTTCATTCCCACTCTGTGTCTCATGTAGTTGTCTACATTAAAGAAACACCTAGAAATCTTCAGCCTTCCAACTCTTCTGATCCACAAAAACTATCAGTTTTGAATTGTAAGAATGGAAAAACTAACAAAAAAAAACTTGCATAAGACTTCCAGAATCATCCTACACGGAGGAATAAAAAAAGGGGGGATGATTGGGGAATAGTTGGGGGGAGAGGAATTATGGGATGTATGGTGGGGGGGAACTAGGAAAGGTGAAAGCCTTTGGAATGTATAACATGGAATATAGAAAATAAAAATTAAAAAAAAGCCAATTTTCATGCAATGCAAAACAAACTTCTACTTAAGGATGTTCAATCCTGACCTCAGTAGAAATTAAATAATTTTTCAATATCATTTACAGTTTTCTCTTTAGCAATCCCTAAAACAAGAGTACATAATTATACTGAATAATACTCATGACCATTAATGTTTCCTATAAACTATTTTCTCCCTTTATATCAGATGTTGAAAGCTTCATGTAAAATCTGAATATCTTAGTATCAATTATATTAGTCACGTTGTTTATAAAAAGCAAATTCAGTGATAGCGGCGGGCCTCCACATTGCAACCAGGACACAGCTGGAAAGGCCCAGGCTCTGTGGGACATCCCCGCGCCCTCTGGCCAAGCATCAAGGCTGTGTTCTGCAACCAGCTCACCGGCCCCTGGACCAGCGATAGCGGCGGGCCTCCATATTGCAACCAGGACACAGCTGGAAAGGCCCAGGTAGACACCCTTTCCAGGACTACCTGGGGGGATCTGCTAGGGTCTCGGAGCCAAGCAGGCCGAGTTCCGCCTAGGCTCTGTGGGACATCCCCGCACCCTCTGGCCGAGCACCAAGGCTGCGTTCTGCAACCAGCTTGCCAGCCCCTGGACCAGCGATAGCGGCGGGCCTCCATATTGCAACCAGGACACAGCTGGAAAGACCCAGGTAGACACCCCTTCCAGGGATACCCTCACGGGGGATCTGCTAGGCTCTCGGAGTTCCTTGCAACCAGGACACAGCTGGAGAAGCCCAGGTAGACAGACTCCAACAGGGGCTACAATCGCATGGGTGGCAGCCAGCTTATGATCCCTTAAAGCAGCAGTCACACATATTCACCAGTAGAGAAACAACAGGTGAGCCCAGCCTCACAGGAGATTCAAACACCAGCCAATGACAACAAGGCCAACTAAAACCAGAAATAACCAGATGGCAAAAGGAAAACGAAGGAACATTACTAACAAAAATCAAGGCAACATGACAGCATCTGAACCCAGTTCTCCAACAACAGGAATCCCTGGATACCCCAAAACACCAGAAAAACAAGACTTGGATATAAAATCACTGGTCAGGATGCTGGTAGCTGAACACATAGAAAAATCTCGTAAAGAAATAGAGGAGAAAATGGATCAAAAGTTAGAAGCCTTTATGAGGCAAATACAAAAATCACTTCAAGAAATTCAGGAGAAGATGGATCAAAAAGAAGAAGACAATAAGGAAGAAAGACAAAAGTCACTTAAAGAACTACAGAAGAACGTGGGCCAACAAGTAGAAGCTATGAAAGAGGAAGCACAAAAATCTATTAAAGAAATACATGAAAACACAATCAAGCAAGCAAAAGATCTGAGCACATCCATCCAGACACTAAAAACAGAAATAGAAACAACTAAGAAATCACAGAGGGAGACAACATTGGAGACAGAAAACCTTGGGAAGAAATCAGGGGCCATAGATGCAAGTATCAACAATAGAATACAAGAGATAGAAGACAGAATCTCAGAAGCCGAAGATACCATAGGAACCATTGATTCAACAGTCAAAGAAAATAATAAATGCAAAAAGGTGGTAACCCAAAACATCCAGGAAATCCAAGACACTATGAGAAGACCAAACCTAAGGATCATAGGTATAGACGAGAGTGAAGATTTACAAGTTAAAGGGCCAGCTAATATCTTCTATAAAATTATGGAAGAAAACTTCACCAACCTAAGGAGAGAGAGATGCCCATGAATATACAAGAAGCCTATAGAACCCCAAACAGACTGGACCAGAACAGAAATACATTCTGTCACATAATAATCAAAACTCCAAATGTAATAAACAAAGAAAGAATACTAAAGGCAGCAAGAGAAAAAGGCCAAGTAACATATAAAGGAAGACCTATCAGAATAACACCAGACTTCTCACCTGAGACCATGAAAGCTAGAAAATCCTGGGCAGATATAATGCAAACTCTAAGAGAACACAAACTTCAGCCAAAACTACTTTACCCAGCAAAACTCTCAATGGCCATTGATGGAGACATCAAGGTATTCCATGACAAAACCAAATTTGCAAGATATTGTTTCACAAATCCAGCCCTACAAAGGATAATAGGGGGAAAACACCAAGACAAGGACGGAAACTACACCCGGGAAGAAGCAAGATAGAAACCTCCTCTCATCAAACCCAAAAGAAGATAACCTCTCGAATATAAAAAATAAATAAGATAAATAAATATAATTTCAAAAATGTCTGGAGGTAATAATTACTATTCCTTAATATCTCTTAACATCAATGGACTCAATTCCCCAATAAAAAGACATAGATTAACCCACTGGATACGGAAACAGGACCCTACATTTTGCTGCATACAGGAAACACATCTCAGTGTTAAAGACAAACACTGCCTTAGAGTAAAAGGCTGGAAGATAATTTTACAATCAAATGGTCTCAGGAAACAAGCTGGAGTAGCCATTCTAATATCAGATAAAATTGACTTCCAACCTAAAATCATCAAAAGAGACTCAGAAGGTCACTTCTTGCTGGCCAAAGGAAAAAGCCACCAACAAGAGCTCTCAATACTGAACATCTATGCTCCAAATGCAAGGACAACCTCATTCGTAAAAGAAACCTTACTAAAGCTTAAAGCACACATTACACCTAACACAATAATTGTGGGTGACTTCAACACTCCACTCTCCTCAATGGACCGATCAGGAAAGCAGAAACTAAACAGGGACAGAGTGAAACTAATTGAAACTCTGGAACAATTGGATTTAACAGATATATATAGAACATTTCATCCTAAAGCTAAAGAATATACCTTTTTCTCAGCACTGCATGGTACCTTCTCCAAAATAGACCATATAATTGGTCACAAGACAGATGTCAACAAATACAAGAAGATTGAGCTAATCCCATGCCTCCTATCAGATCACCATGGAGTAAGAGTGGTCTTCAATAGCAACAAAAACAACAGAGGCCCACATACACATGGAAACTGAACAATGCTCTACTCAATGACACCTTGGTCAAGGAAGAAATAAAAAAAGAAATCAAAGACTTTTTAGAATTCAATGAAAATGAAGGTACAACCTACCCAAATCTATGGGACACAATGAAAGCAGTGCTAAGAGGAAAACTCATAGCTCTAAGTGCATCCAAAAAGAAACTGGAGAGAGCATACACTAGCAGCTTAACGGCACACCTTAAAGCCCTGGAAGAAAAACAAGTTAATTCACCCAGGAGGAGTAGAAGACAAGAAATCATCAAACTCAGGGCTGAAATCAATCAAATTGAAACAAAGAAACCATACAAAGAATCAACAAGACCAGGAGCTGGTTCTTTGAGAAAATCAACAAGATAGATAAACCCTTAGCCAGACTAACCAAAGGACACAGAGACAGTATACAAATTAACAAAATTAGAAATGAAAAAGGAGACATAACAACAGAAACTGAGGAAATTCAAAAGATCATCAGATCCTACTACAAAGGTCTATACTCAAAACAACTGGAGAATCTGGAGGAAATGGACAATTTCCTAGACAGATATCAAATACCAAAATTAAATCAGCATCAAGTAGACCAGCTAAATAGTCCCATAACCCCTAAAGAAATAGAAGGGGTTATAGAAAGCCTCCCAACCAAAAAAAGTACAGGACCAGATGGTTTTAGTGCAGAATTCTACCAGACCTTCAAAGAAGACTTAACACCAATACTTTTCAAACTATTCCACAAAATAGAGACAGAAGGGACACTGCCCAACTCATTCTTCGAAGCCACAATTACGCTAATACCTAAACCACAAAAAGATCCAACAAAGAAAGAGAACTACAGGCCAATTTCTCTTATGAATATAGATGCAAAAATACTAAATAAAAATCTTCCTAACCGAATCCAAGAGCACATCAAAACGATCATCCACCATGATCAAGTAGGCTTCATCCCAGGGATGCAGGGATGGTTCAATATATGGAAATCCATCAATGTAATCTACTACATAAACAAACTGAAAGAAAAAAAAAACACATGGTCATCTCATTAGATGCAGAAAAAGCATTCGACAAAATTCAGCATCCTTTCATGCTAAAAGTCTTGGAAAGAGCAGGAATTCAAGGCCGATACCTAAACATGGTAAAAGCAATCTACAGCAAACCAGTAGCCAACATCAAAATAAATGGAGAGAAACTTGAAGCATTCCCACTAAAATCAGGGACTAGATAAGGCTGCCCTCTCTCTCCATATCTTTTCAATATAGTACTTGAAGTTCTAGCAAGAGCAATTAGACAACATAAGGAAGTCAAAGGGATACAAATTGGAAAGGAAGAAGTGAAACTATCACTATTTGCAGACAATATGATAGTTTACCTAAGTGACCCAAAAAACTCCACCAGAGAACTTCTACAGCTGATAAACAACTTCAGCAAAGTGGCAGGTTATAAAATTAACTCAAGCAAGTCAGTGGCCTTCTTGTACTCAAAGGACAAGCAGGCTGAGAAAGAAGTTAGGGAAATAACACCCTTCACAATAGCCACAAACAACATAAAGTACCTTGGCGTAACTCTAACCAAACAAGCGAAAGATCTGTACAACAGGAACTTCAAGTCCTTGAAGAAAGAAATCGAAGAAGACCTCAGAAGATGGAAAAATATTTCTTGCTCCTGGATTGGCAGGATCAATATAGTAAAAATGGCCATCTTGCCAAAAGCAATCTACAGATTCAATGCAATCCCCATCAAAATCCCAACTCAATTCTTCATAGATCTAGAAAGAGCAATTCTCAAATTCATCTGGAGCAACAAAAAACCCAGGATATCTAAAACTCTTCTCAACAATAAAGGGACTTCTGGGGGAATCAATATCCCTGACCTCAAGCAGTACTACAGAGCAATTGTGTTAAAAACTGCATGGTATTGGTATAGCAACAGGCAAGCAGATCAATGGAACAGGATTGAAGACCCAGAAATTAACCCACAGACTTATGGTCACTTGATCTTTGATAAAGGAGCCACAACCATCCGATGGAATAAAGATAGCCTTTTCAACAAATGGTGCTGGTTCAACTGGAGGTCAACATGCAAAAGAATGCGAATTGACCCACTCTTATCTCTTTGCACTAAGATCAACTCCAAGTGGATCAAGGACCTCCACATAAAACCAGACACACTGAAACTATTAGAAAAGAAACTTGGGAAGACCCTGGAGGACTTGGGCACAGGGGAAAAGTTCCTGAACAGAACACCAATAGCTTATGCACTAAGATCAAGAATCGACAAATGGGACCTCATAAAATTACAAAGTTTCTGCAAAGCAAAGGACACTGTCAGAAGGACAAAACGGCAACCAACAAAGTGGGAAAAGATCTTCACCAACCCCACATCCGACAGAGGCCTAATATCCAATATATACAAAGAACTCAAGAAGTTAGACCGCAAAGAACCAAATAACCCTATCAAAAAATGGGGCACAGAGCTAAACAAAGAATTTTCACCAGAAGAAATTCGGATGGCCGAGAAACACCTTAAAAGATGTTCAACATCATTAGTCATCAGGGAAATGCAAATCAAAACAACCCTGAGATTCCACCTCACACCAGTCAGAATGGCTAAGATTAAAAACTCAAGAGACAACAAGTGCTGGCGAGGATGTGGAGAAAGAGGAACACTCCTCCACTGTTGGTGGGATTGCAAAATGGTAAAACCGCTCTGGAAATCAGTTTGGCGGTTCCTTAGAAAATTGGGCATGTCACTTCCAGAGGACCCTGGCATACCACTCCTGGGCATATACCCAGAGGACTCCCCTGCATGCAATAAAGACACATGCTCCACTATGTTTATAGCAGCCTTGTTTATAATAGCCAGAAATTGGAAGGAGCCCAAATATCCCTCAAAGGAGGAATGGATACAGAAAATGTGGTATATTTATACAATGGAATACTACTCAGCAATTAAAAATAATGAATTCATGCCATTTGTAGGTAAATGGTTAGACCTGGAAAATATCATCCTGAGTGAATTAACCCAATCACTAAAGAATGCACATGAAATGCAATCACTGATAAGTGGATATTAATGAGCCAGAAACCCTAAATACTCAAGACACAAATAGCAAGTCAAATGATTCCCAAGAAGAAGAAAGGAGAGGACCCTGGGCCTGTAAAGATTACATCCAGTTTAGTAAAAAACCGAGGGGGGAGGGGGAATGATTGGGGAATAGTTGGGGGGAGAGGAACTATTGGAAGTATGGTGGGTGGTAACTGGGAAAGGGGAAAGCCTTTGGAATGTAAACATAGAATATAGAAAAGAAAAAAAAGAAAAAAAAGCAATTTCAAACAACACTGATGCGGAATCTTTCTAAGCAATCAAGTAAACAATACATTCAAAGCCTTCTGTTTCTTTGTGTATTACACAACTCAGGATTCTAGCATTTTATATTCCCTATAACACGAAGTTGGTGTGTAAGAGTTTATTCTATAAAACCTTTCCATGCTTTATTTTTTTTCCTAGTTTACTCATTGTATTTAAGGAGTAACCTGAAGCTGACTGTGGGAATATCTCACACAGAAAAACACTGGCAATATTAGGCAAGACAAGAATCATTTAAAACTTAGCTAGTGAAAGGAAGTGTCTTGTCCCTGGGTTTTGTTCATACTTCTGTAACAGAAAATGAAAACTAGAAAGAGTTATAGCCTCTTATTTTTCTCACTCTCTTTTGTACTTATTGATATGCTGTCATATCATTTGTGGAAGATGAGGAGGTAGGTTTAAGAGTGCAAAGAAACTGGGGAAGACCCTTGAGGACATTGGCTCAGGGTGAAAATTCCTGAACAGAACACCAATTGCTTATGCTCTAAGAGCAAGAATAGACAAATGGGACCTCTTAAAATTACAAAGTTTCTGTAAGGCAAAAGACACTATCAAAAGGATAAATCGGCAACCAACAAATTGGGAAAAGATCTTCACCAACCCCACATCCAACAGAGAGCTAATATCAAATGTATACAAAGAACTCAAGAAGTTAGACCCCAGAAAACCAAATAACCCTATCCAAAAGTGGGGTACAGAGCTAAACAAAGACTTTTCACCTGAAGAAATTTGGATGGCTGAGAAACACCTTAAAAATGTTCAACATCATTAGTCATTAGGGAAATGCAAATCAAAACAAGCCTGAGATTTCACCTCACACCAGTCAGAATGGCTAAGATTAAAAACTCAGAAGACATCAGGTGTTGGAGAAAGAGGAACACTCCTACACTGCTGGTGGGAATGCAAGCTGGTACAACCACTCTGGAAATCAGTCTGGCGGTTCCTCAGAAAACTGGACATGATACTTCCGGAGGACACAGCCATACCACTCCTGGGAATATAGCCAGAAGATTCCCCAGCATGCAATAAGGATACATGCTCCACTATGTTCATAGCAGCCTTATATATAATAGCCAGAAGCTGGAAAGAGCCCAGATGTCCCTCAATGTAGGAATAGATACAAAAAATGTGGTATATATACACAATGGAATACTATTCAGCCATTAGAAACAATGAATTCATAAAATTCTTAGAGAAATGGATGGAGCTGGAGAACATCATACTAAGTGAGGTAACCCAGTCTCAAAAGAATACCCATGGTATGCAGTCACTGATAAGTTGATATTAGCCTAGAATCCTGGAACACCAAAGACACAATTCACATACCAAATGATGTCTGACAAGAAGAAAGGAGTGGACACTGGTGCTGGAAAGGATCAAAGCATCAGTGTAGGGGAATACCAGAACAGGGAAGTGGGAAGGGGTGGATGGGGGAATAGAGGGAGGGAAAAGGGCATGTTGGGACCTTTGGGGCGTGGCGAACCAGAAAAAGGGAAATGAATTGTAAATATAGAATATATCCAATAATAAATTAAAAAAGAGTTGCAAACCATATCTCAATAATGAAATAAAATGATTTTTGTCATAGGTATCGATTTGCTTTCTGCTTTATAAGGAAGAAAATTAGTAATATATCAGACTTTTTTCTTGTCATACCTTATCTTGCTGGTGGTATTTGGATATATACATATATGTATGTATATATATACATATATATGATGCACATCTATGTTTCAATACTTTATTAATTATATGCATTTGCTGAATGCTTTTCAAATAACAATTGGCAACATAAGAGGTTGTATCAATATTTTACACCTCAATACTTCAAACATTCATAAAAGTCATGTTGTATAAATATTTTTCTAATTGTATTTAAAGATTTTTTTCTCCTAATAATGTGCAATACAACTAGGTTAGCTATGATAGTATACATTGAGGATGTATTCAAGTAATTATATAATCCTTTACTTCCAATTAAATAGTAAAGACAATATCAAATTATCAAATTATTTTTCTTGACTTTTGATTTTAGTTTCAGAATTAATTGACATAATATAATGACAATCATTTCTAGGGCATGCTTATTCTTTGTCCAACACAATAAAAGTTACATATGATCCATTACTGGTAGGGAACTATTGTAGGCATAATGTTTTTGTAATGATTATGCCTGTGTTATGCAAATTTGATGCCTCTGCCCACACATATTGTTGCAACCTGGACATGGCATTCTAATGCTAATACCAGATATTTCTCAAGTTTGTGTAAACAATGCCCACCATTTATTCATTGCCTTGTTAATAAAAGCTGATGAGCCAATGCCTGGGCAGAAGAGAGAACTGGGCAAGACTTCTCCCAACCATGGAGGGGAGGGAGAGAAAGGGATCAGAGGTATTTACCATGACAAGCAGGGGTGGGACCAGGAAACATCATGGGACAACACACCTGAAGCTCAAGAGTGAGACCAATACAAAAATGCAAGTATCTCAAGAATTTTGGCTAGGAGGTAGCCAGATTAGCCTAGAGGATTAGAATAGATCAATGACTATAAGCTTGATTAAATAAAGTTATTAATCTCAGTCTCATCATTTGTGAGCTAGACATGGGTAGAGAAAAACTATACATTTTTAAAATACTATTATAAAGGATCCCAAACATTTCTCTCTTCTTTACAAAGTGACTTCCAGTTTGTTTTCACTGGCATTCAAATATTTTCATGAAGTCACTAAGGTATGCTTATTGATATTTTAGGTTTCCTAATTTTTTTGTCATGCTTTTCACTTTTTTATTTGGTTTCCTAATTTTTAACATAACAATTTATATTGCTATTTAATATAAATCATTGAAAACTTTGCTGTCTTCTCTCTGAAATATGACTATTAGTGAACTTAATATAAAAGAATAAACTTGAAGGTAAAGAATTTTAAATACTTTTAAGAATTAAAATCATAATACATTGGTAGTCCTTCAGCTAAATGGCATGATACTGTGTCTTTGTGAGGTGATGATTCTTTTTTTTTGTGTGTGATGTGTTACATCCTGAAAATGCATTTGCTAATTAATGGGTACATGAATTCTTAAGGTACTTCGCATCTAAAAGCATTATTTATGGTTTCCATAGAAGCACCAAATTCTCATTCATCTCTAGAAAAATGATGAGGTAGGACATTTGGATTAGAACTTTTCCATTACAAAGTATGATTTAGTTCATGATGCAATTTAACCATGTGACATATTTTAACGGCTTACTTCAGCAATAGTTTGTTGACTCTTTGTTACTTTTGGCTAATCATAAGAACAGATGCTAAAGATTTCATTCATCTCCACCCAATTTTAGCATTTCCAACTCTAAATGGGTATTGGGGTGTATTGATTGTGTAGGCAGCTCTTGTGATAGCTCATTATGTAATGTGCTTTGGTCGTATTCACCCCGTTTTAGTTAGTTTCTCTGACAACAGAGTACCCTACAAATGGGTGTATTTTAGCTCATAGTTTGAGCATATCTTGGGGAAATTGTAAGTGCAGGAGTATAATAGAGCTGGACAAAATGTGTTTATAGTCAGTAAGAAAGGAGAGATAAGCTGGGTGTGCATCTTTAATAGCAACACTCAGGAGTGGTCTACTACACATGCTCCAGAACAGCCGAGTTCCACTGATCATCATACACACATTCTATCAATCTCTTTTTTAATCTCCGTGGTACAATTTCACTTCCACATGCTCATTTCTTCCATTGTAGAGTCCTGGCCTTTATTCTTTTCCCTAGCTAGCAAATATGATGGATACCAATCTACAGGAAATGAATGTAGCCGATTATGTATAAGGTATATCAGAAATTATGGTGCTGTCACTTGGGCCTGATGGTACACTCCTTCAATGGCAGCCCATGGGAGGCTTAGCTAGCATGTCAGCAAATCCAAGTGCTTCCTGGGCTGCAGAGCATCCTCAACAAAGAGCCGAGAAGCAATAAATAGTGAATATGAACAATTAACATGGAGAAATATCCTTTACAGATTGTGACGGTACAAATATATTTCAAATATTTTCAAGAAAACTTATGCAAATAAACTGAAGTTTCAGCTAAAAGAAGACAGGTTATTGCCTATAGGTGGGCTTTTGTGACTTTTGCTATTAACCCAAAGGTTATTGTTGTTGTTATTATTATTATTATTATTATTATTAGTAGTAGTAGTAGTAGTAGTAATAGTTGTATTAGTTTTAGTAGTAGTAGTAGTAGTAGTCGTAGTAGTAGTAGTAGTAGTAGTAGTAGTAGTAGCAGCAGTAGTACTAGTAGTACTCAATGTAAGATTGTTCTGTAATCGTGGTGTTATGTGACTCTAGAGATATATTTAGTTTCTTTACATATTGCTGAATATTTTCAGGATTTTGAATTAAGTGATTCACTTTGAGTTCGGCATATCTTTTAAAGAAAGGTTGCAGTTTTATTAAAATGTGCACATTTGATTTTCCTAGAACCACTTTTTGAAGAGCCAATATTTTCCTAATACAATGCCCTTTTGACACCTTCTCACCTAAATTGTTTTCAGAAGGACACATTTTCTACTGCTTTAATACTTGATGAGGGGTTTTAGTATATTTAAATATAATTCAAAAGTGTGTCCATTAATACATAATTACTTCTAATGTTGAGGAAAGAACCTGCTGTGAAAGGAATATTTAAGAATTTAATGAAGAAACCTTTATAAATTTAAACAGGGTAAGAAGTATTTTTTAATTAAACATTTCACTAGGCTAATTTTTCTTTCAACAACCCAACTCTAACAAAACCCAGGGAGCCAGTTGTACAGACTAACATTTTTTTATATTTATTAATGAAACATGTTGAAAATAACAAGCGTTCTAAATTAATATGTAAAATTTCAAATAATTATTTCTCTTAGAACCAACAGATCAGCTAGAGCTTTTTCTCTTGATTATATTTTAAAAATGTATTATATACATGAAAATTTAACATTTAAGCTTATTTTTCTTTTACAACCTTGAGCTTGTTAATATTCTTACTCTTCTCAGAATTTGGAAATGTTTCTAATATTTTTAATATTTAAAAATGTTCATAAAAGAATCACAAAGAGCTCAAATCCTCCTTACCCAATCTTTAGAATAAGGGTTGGAAATGATGCATTTGGTGATGCAGTTTAAGAAAGTATTTAGGAAAATTTGATACTGTTTACAACAGTAACGAGTTTCTATTGGTACAAGTTTACTATTTACAAACTTAAAAACAACTTTTAAATGTATTTTCAGTTTTTTTAGTTTCTTGAGTACCAGAGTTTATTTTAATTTATCATCTCCCTTTTCTTTATAATACATTCCCTTAATATCATCTACATAGTCAACAAAAAAAAGAATTCGCATCTATATATTGTACTTCATTATGTATTAATGCATTTTCAAACTTTTCTTTCCCATTGCATCTTTTGTCTTTAGTTCACCTAGGTCAGTGTAAATGCTGCTAACTTTATTCATAGACAAATGCCCCTTAGCTGGCGCCCTTCTACCTGTCTCCACAGTCAGCTTTGATGCTCAGTGGATCTAAAAAATCAAGGAAGTGTTTAAATGTATTATCAGGAGAGTTGGAAAAGCTGTGTGATGAATTCTAAAATATTTTTATTCCTACTCAATTATTTCAGATATGAAATGAAGACATCTCAAAATTCTTCAGTGCAGATTTATACCTTAAGAATAAAGTAAGCTTACTGACTGACTGTACATGATAAAACAATAAAGCCAAATGTCATATTCCACGAGGCTATGGATTATATTCAGGACAATCTCAAACAAACCTCAGAAAAGGTAGTGATGCTTCAAAACTGCCAGTGTCACTCCTTTGTCTAAAGATGGGAGACAGAAAACTC
This sequence comes from Apodemus agrarius, assembly GCA_964023405.1. Lineage (NCBI taxonomy): Eukaryota > Metazoa > Chordata > Mammalia > Rodentia > Muridae > Apodemus > Apodemus agrarius. The sequence continues at coordinate 30,466,096 of OZ030023.1, forward strand.
AATCTATTTTCAATGAACTTCATTATTGACTCAGGATTGAAAGACAAGCGAAATAATGTGGACCTGGGAGGGGAAATGGTATAGACTTGACAGATGAAAGTCCAGAATTCTAAAACAATTTTTCACATAAAAATAATATGTTTTATATAATGTCTTAATGTGTCTATCATCATGATGACTCACTATGTCCAAAAACAACTAGAGGAGGAAGGGGATTATTTGGCTTATGCTTCCCCATCATTGTTTATCCCTGAAGGAAGTCAAGACAGGAACTTAGTTGGGGCTGAGACCTGGAAGCAGAAACTAATACAGCATTCAGGGAAAAATTCTAAAAGAGCTATGTAAAGTTTTCAGCAGTTCCCTAGAAAACACTCTATTGAAAGGATACCACAAACCCCCTTTGTCTCCATTTAAGGACCCCATTTGTCTCTATTTTAAGGACCATGTCTGATTTCAAAAAAAGCCATTAAGACACTAACTTCAGGAATAGATCATAAGTCTGAGAAACTAGGTCATAAGAATAGACCATAAAATCCAGAACAAGGTCCTAAACCCCACCCCCTCCCAAAGAACAGCCTAGGGATGACACAAAAATGGGGAAATAATGGGCCTGTAGATTGGGCAGCTCCTATTTCATCATATGTATGAATGTTCATGACATAAGAATGCAGACCACTGATCACCTGTGACCCCCTAAAACCCATCAATGAAGTTGTAGATCACTTAATCTTTCTAGAGTGCCCTGTTTCCCTTAAAGAAGGCTTGTGTGCCTATGTCTGGGGTTGCCATTTCAAAGAATGGTTGACCCCTGCATGCTGTTTTTTTTTTCCTGAAGAATAAATGCTATTTTTTATACTGAGTCTGGGGTCTTCCTTCAGCAATTTTTAAACCATTGCACTGAAAGTGCTGCATTAGCTCTTCAGACAGCTTCCTCTCTATATAGCTGCTAGAAAACCTTCTAAAAGTTGTATACTTTGTATGTATTGAATTTTAACCCTCTATCAGATGTAGGATTGGAAAAGATTTTTTCTAAATCTGGTAGTTGCTGTTTTGTCCTATCGAAAGTGTCCTTTGCCTTACAGAAGCTTTGCAATTTTATTAGGTCCCATTTGTCAAACTATTTATTTATTTATTTATTTATTTATTTATTTAGATATATTCTTTGTTTACATTTCAAATGTTGTTCCCTTTCCTGGTTCTCCTCCCCAAATTCTCTAACCCATCTCCCCTCCCCCTGTTCATCAATCCAGCCGCTCCTGCTTTCATGTCCTGGCATTTCCCTATACTGGGGCATTTAGCATTCTCAGGGCCAATAGCCTCTCCTCCCTTTGATGTCCAACAAGGCCATCCTCTGCTGCATATGCATCTGGAGCCATGGGTTCATCCATGTGTACTCTTTGCTTGGTGGTTTAGTCCCTGTGAGCTCTGGGAGTAGTTGAAATTGTTGTTCCTTCTGTGTCATTGCAAACCCCTTCAGCTTCTTGGGTCCTATGTAGCTCCTCCACTGGGGAACATGTGCTCAATTCAATAGTTGGCTGAGAGTGTCCCCCCTCTGTATTTGTCATGTATTTTCAGAGCCTCCCAGGTGACAGCTATATCAGGCTCCTGTCAGGAAGCACTTGGTGGCATCCACAAGACTGGATTTTGTAGCAGTATATTGGATGAATCCTTAGGAGGGGCAGTCTCTGCATGATCTTTCTCTTAGTCTCTGCTCCACACTTTGTCTCTGTATCTCCTCCTGTGGGTATTTTGTTCCTCCTTCTAAGACAGACCAGAGAATCCATACTTTGTTCTTCCTTCTCTTGAGCTTCATTTGGTCTCTGAATTGTATCTTTGGTACTCCAAGCATCTGCGCTAATATCTACTTATCAGTGAGTGCATACCATGTTTGTTCTTTTGTGATTGGGTTACCTCACTCCAGATGATATTTTCTAGTTGTATCCATTTGCTTAAGAATCTCATGAATTCATTGTTTTTAATAGCTGAGTAGAATTCCATCATGTAAATATACCACATTTTCTGTATCCATTCTCTGTTGAGGGACCTCTCACCAGTCAGAATGGCTAAGCTCAAACAGGTTAGAGCCTGCTGGCCTTTCCTTCAGGCTCTGCTCCATACTTTGTCTAGTAGTCCTTAGAAGGATTTTGAAGGACCAAAGTATTCACACTTTGTTCTTCCTTCTTCTTGAACATCATGTGGTCTGTGAATTGTACCTTGGTTATTCCAGGCTTTTGGGCAAATATTCACTTGACCAGTGATTGCATATCATGTGTGTTATTTTGGGATTGGGTTACCTCACTGCTATGAACTTAGTTGAGCATGTGTTAGGACAGCAGGTGCTGGCGAGGATGTGGAGAAAGAGGAACGAACACTCCTCCACTGATGGTGTAATTGCAAGCTGGTACAATCAATCTGGAAATAAGTTTGATGGTTCCTGAGAAAGCTGGGCATAATACTACAGGAGGACCCTGCTATACCACTCCTAGGACTATACCCAGAGGACTCTCTAGCATATAATCAGGACACATGCTCCACTATGTTCAGAGCAGCCTTATTGATAATAGCCAGAAGTTGGAAAGAACCCAGATGTCCCATTTGTCAAACTTGATCTTATAACCCTATTAAAAAATAGGGTACAGAGCTAAACAAAGAATTCTCAACTAAGGAATACTGAATGGCTGAGAAGAAATGTTCAGCATCCTTACTCATCAGGGAAATGCAAATCAAAACAACACTGAGATTCCACCTCACACCGGTCAGAATGGCTAAGATCATAAACTCAGATGACAACAGATTCTAGAGAATGTGGAGAAAGAGGAAAACTCCTCCATTGTTGATGGGATTGCAAGCTGGCACAACCACTCTGGAAATCAGTCTGGCAATTCCTCAGAAAATTGGACACAGTACTCCCTGAGGACCCAGCTATACCACAGCTGGGCATATACCCAAAAGATATAAGGACACATGCTCAACTAAGTTCATAGCAGTGAGGTAACCCAATCCCAAAATAACACACATGATATGCAATCACTGGTCAAGTGAATATTTGCCCAAAAGCCTGGAATAACCAAGGTACAATTCACAGACCACATGATGTTCAAGAAGAAGGAAGAACAAAGTGTGAATACTTTGGTCCTTCAAAATCCTTCTAAGGACTACTAGACAAAGTATGGAGCAGAGCCTGAAGGAAAGGCCATCCAGATACTGCCCCGCCTGGAGATCCATCTCATATACAGTTACCAAACCCAGACACTCTTGTGGATGCCAGGTGCTTCCTGACAAGAGCCTGATATAGTTGTCTCCTGAAGCTGTACTAGAGCCTGACAAATGCAGAGGTGAATGCTTGCTGCCAAACATTGGACTGAGCACAGGATCCCCGATGGAGGAGCTAGAGAACGGTCCCAAAGAGCTGAATGGGTTTGCCGCCCCTTAAGAGGAACAACAATATGAACAAACCAGTATCTTCAGAGGTCTCAGGGACTAAACCACCAACCAAAGTACACATGAAACGACCTATGGCTCCAAGTCCATATGTAGCAGAAATGGAAATAAAGAAAATACCAAACTAAAAACAAACAAACAACAAACAAACAAGAAGAGCTATGTTAGCTCTCTAAATAATGCTAGGGATTTCTAATCAAGGTCAGAAAACCTGTCAGAAAAACTATAAAGGACTTACAAAAAATTCTAAAAGAGCATTGTTTACTCTCCATGGGTTCTAAAATTCTAACAAACCTGTGTTCATAACTCCATGGGGAATTGGGGAGTGGGAACCTGAGCAAAGTCTGGAGGATACCTGGAGCTCGCTGGTAGCCAATGGAGCCCATTGGTGAGCTCCAGATTCAGTGAGACACTATCTCACAAATTACGGAGAAGAGTGATAGAGACATCAGAGACTAACTTCTTATCTCTGCATGCATGAACACCTGTATGCACAAGAGCATGCATACATGTCCAGTGTCACACAAGCAAATACAGGCACATAATGTACAAAGTGATATCATTCTCACACGATCCATTCATAGAATATACTAACTTAATTCTTACAGGCTAAGCAAAGGCAGTAGAAAAATATTAAATTACTCTTTTCAATAATTAAACCAAAGGACAAAACATTGTATGTACTGTAAAATCACTTCAATCCATAACGTAGGAATCTCTCATTTGAGGTGAGGGATTTTAGACAATGCTGGTTGGTATTGTATTATGTCAGAATGAATAACACCATGTTGTTTTCAAAGCTAAGGATATAGTGAACTCAGACAGTACAACAAGTTTGAGTACATACAGAAACACCCGAGACTCATTATGTTTGATTTCAAGTTAGTAGATTACCGTAGTACTGAACAAAGCATGTTTTAAGACTTTGACATTCAGTCATAAAGAGGTTAACCACAAAGAGATTAAGAAGCTGAAATTTAGGTAGCCTCTTGATGTTTGCCATAAGCTTGAGATTTTAAATTGTGTGAAAACAATAGACAGAAGAAACTCTTGTCTAGGGCATGCAACACAATGTGTTCTGGCAAGGACAAGTAGGACCAGTGAGCCAAGGTGCTCAGTACAATACAGTGCACTGTAACTCATCTGTATTCTTTAGTGGATTAGTAGTAATAAACTGGATATTTTGACCTACAGTCTTTTAAGTTATAAAGTGTTTCTCAGCATGTAACCATAATATCATATCATAATATATATCATAAATAAAGACTCATAAATATGGTTCAGGGATCTTAAAAAAATAAAAACATCGGTTGAAAAATATTTGGAGCAGAATAAATATATAAGTACTAAGGCTGGCCTAGGTGCATATATAACTCTTAAATATATTTAAGAGAAACAGAAGAGTCAGAAATCTGTGACTCCTGTTTCATTCGAAAACAACAATAAGAAGAATGTTTTAAACCAAATGTTTAGCAAAATAGCACTTAGCTGAAAGAGAAAATAGAGACCAATGAAACAGAAAAGAGAAAAGCAGTAGAAAATATCAATGAGGAGAGCAATACATTTGATACGTATGTAGGTAGATTTATATGAGAAATAAAATTTGAAGACACAAACCATTACATCATTATGTTAAATTAATTTTGGTATCTACTAAAAATCAAAGAACAAATGAACAATCATGATTTGAAATTTGATAACATGGATGAAATTAAATTTTTCCTGGAGGAAACAAACTACCACAGTCCATTCAAGCAAAAAAAAAATTATTCTGTATTTATGAAAGAAGTGAAGTTTTATTTAGAGACTTCTCTAAGAGCGTTAATGACTCATTTAGAAGACAAACAATGTTTAAGACCCACTCATCTACCTAAGAGAAATGAAAAATTAAATGACACACATTCATTTCCCCACAGATAACCTATTGACATATGCCAAACTCAGAATGTGTCACACATTCTTTAACTGTTGAATGAAAGATCATAAAGATATTCATCCAATAATATTTTTAAATAAAAGTAATTAAGAAAGATTCACATTGCAACAGTGATGCAGCTCATACATATTCAACCGATTTAAATGAGACAAGGATAAATTGAAATGACTAATAGTTATACTTAATAATAGAATTTATTTAAAAGTGCATTGAGGTGTTAGAGTAGATACATGAATTCACTTAAGATAAGTGAAGCAATTATTTTTAAACATAACCATTAGCATATAATAAATTAATTACATCACATGAAGCAATCAAAAATTTCCCTAAGAAATCTAAAGGTCTAAATGACTTTCCTGATATATTAACCAATCTACACAAGGATTTTTTTACTGTGTATAATGTTCATTTTTGTTAATAACAACAATAAAATAAATTTAAAGCTCATTATTCCTGAAAATAAGTGAAGAGATTACTTTACAACTTATTATAGAGTATTATGAAGCTAATAGTTCTTTGGTATAAAACCCAGAAAGAGATCTTATGAGGACATATTACCACCAATCATCATTTCTCACTGAAAACAACACTCTAAATCTGTAGGTATAATGAGTCTACATATACCTATAACAGGTTGAAATACACATTTATGAAATGGATAATCCATAAAAATCTTACTCATCTAAAAATCATGGCTGATTTGCTCACTATTTGGAAATTATCCATATACTTTATAATAGAATAATAAGAAATATATAATAGGTCAGTACTTAAAAAAAGAACACTGTTAAAATTAATGTTCCATTAATTGTAATGACCTTCCTAAACTGGAAATATAAAGTGATGATCTGATAAATCATTTATTAAGTTTCTAAATCAAACATTACATTATTAATTAAAGCCTCAATGTTTTCTCCCTAAATTCAATGTTGAAAATGATGAATTTCATCTTTTCTTTCTGTCCAGCTGCATATTATAGGATCTAGCAGAATCATAAGATATAGGCAAAATACAGTATGGAAAAAATATAAAAGTACCTATGGGACTGGCATAGTTACTCAGGAAATGTTGAACCCTATAAAGTTAATCACATAGTTGAAGCTGATTGCTTACCAAATTTCAAGATACAATGTAATGAACAAAAATTAAATGCAATTAATTAATTAACTGGCAGTTTTGAAAGTTTTAGTTAAAATTAATTCTATTTGTGGTATTTTTATCATAAATACTTGGCTTTACTTCTCTATTTAATTGAGTTTTGTATACTAGAGATTTCAAATTAAAAGGCAGACAAGCCACTGGCTGACAAACTGTTCCCTAGCAGAGGAGTTATTGGTAGCCATGAAGACTAAGTGAAGAGAATCAGTTTTGGTTTTTTGGACTTTTTGTTTTTGTTTGTTTTTGTTTTGTTGTTTGTTTGGGGTTTTGATATTTGTTTATTTTGTTTTTGTTTTACTGTTTGTTTGTTTTTTGCTTTGCTTTTTGGTGATTTAGCCAATGGTTGGTTTGCCATGCTCTACTTCATGATTGGGCAGACTCAGAAGAGGAGGGAGAAGAAGGAGGAAGAAGAGGGAAGGCAGCAGGAGGAGGAGGGGCATATGATGAAGAGGGGACAATGTGGGGAGGGATTCTTGCATGTTTAAGAAGAGATTGCTTTGGAGAACAGAGAGTGTATATGACCTGGATCAATTATATTTATGTATAAAAGCATCAAATATATTAAAAAGTAAAAAAGACAATGGGGACTAGAATTAGTGAAATGATTTATATACTCAAGTATAAACAGAATAAATAATAGAAACCAATTTTTCAGAAAGGATCTTTACATTTAATGCTTTCTTCATTAAATCACAGCAAAATATCTGAAAATTTTGATTTAGAAGTTTTAAGAAAATTTGAAATACCTAAAATATACATAACTATCATTGCAAATATGTTGAAAAACATAAATTTCACTGTTCATTAGGCAGAATCATAGATTCTAATACTCTGTGAATGATGATTTTGAAGTATGTATAAGTTGACTAACAAAGAGGTTAGGGAAATAAAACCTAAACACCTTAAGTAAAGTCACATCTTTTAAGTCTAATAACTTTTGTCACTGGTGAAATGGCATGTGAAAGACAAAGAATAGTCTGTAATAAAATTCACGAAAGTTATCAAGTCAAATGGATTATCAACTTCAAACTTTTGAGCATAACAGAGAAGAAAAATTTGATGATTTTTGCCCTACTCAAACACCTTTATATAATGATACCAGATATTATTAATTTAAGTAAAATGAATTTAAATTTTTCAAAACAAAAGTGTTCTTTAAAGGAATGAGCAGATGCTACATAAAAGAGAATAAAACAATACATATTTGAACTCAGAGAAATTCAAAATATGTTAAAAAAACCCCAAATCACAAATTTCAGTGATTATCAAAGAACCTACATATATAACTTCTCAAACTCTCACACAGATATCTTATTAAAATCACAACCAAGAAGAATACAAGGCATAAGAATAGAATCAATACTATTACTCACTAAAATGATGTAAATTAATGCCATTTCAAATAAGCTAGACTGGTGGAAAAATTTAAAACATATTGTCTGTATTCTGCTGCGGAGATGGAATAAGTTCAAATGTTCATCTAGGAGACAGCAAATACATTACATTCCTAGCAAAACAGTTCTCCCATTCAGACTTGATTTGTCCTTACCAAATAGAATCTATATCTATATGCTTATAATAGTTTTAATTCAGATCACCAAAAACTATTGAAAAATGTGGATGTGAACTAAGTGTTCTTTAACTGATAAATGGGTAAACAAGCTATGGTATAACCAAGAAACAAAATATCCTCAGTAGTAATAGGAAAAAAGAAATACAACTACTAACAAATACAAAAATGTGAATGAATATAAATGCACTAAATGAAAGAAACCAGACTCAAGACAGAGTAAGCTCCCACCATATTCTATAACTGATGATTCCATAGGATCAGAGAGTGCTGAGAGACCTCAGGGCATGATGGCTGTTTTGAACACTAACATGCTAGATGTTCATTTTTTATTATTTTTGAGATGATAATATAATTACATAATTTCTCCCTTCCCTTTCACCCCTTCCATGGAGTCCTCCTTATTCTCTTTCAAAACCATGGCCTCTTTTTTCATTAATTGTGGTTCATACCTATACATGTACGTTTTGTCTTAGTGGTGGTTATTTGACCTATGTTTTTGTCAAAACTCAACTAGTATTAAGGTGATTAATTTAATCATTGCAAAGTAGACTTTTATTGGTCAAAATAGACAAGGAACATTGCTAGAGATATTAACATATCAGATATATCACAAGTGAAATCATATTAAATGTAATTGTTAGATCAGTCTTTTGAGGAAGTGATATCATCATCACTACTCCCTTATTTTAGAATTTCTGAATATACTGTTTGGAAACAGTTATAAATGGCCACCCATAGTTCAAGGAGAAGACTGATATCGATGTAAGATAACAAGGGTCCATGAACTTACTTAGAAGCCTTCAATTAGTTACAGTATAATGATATGAAAAAAGATTATGCTTACTAACCATTGGCAATTGCTGCTGTGGATATGGTAAGGACCAACAACCAAGAAATTAGGTATACATATCAAAAAGACAAAGGACATATTTTCTCCTATGGTTTCACAAAGGACCACTACCCTACAACACTTTGATTTTAGCTTAGTGACAACTACTGAGACTACTGCTTCCAAGAACCTGTTAACGTTTTGGTTGTTTTAAGACACTGTAAGGAAATATGCTGTAGCACCCAGGAATAATTAATATACCTATTTCCCATGGAAAAAATGAGAGCAATGGTCATTTGCAAAGAATCTTAATCTTTGGTTAAGGGTTGGTCATTCTACTATAAAGCTACATTGATGTGAGAATAAATACAAATGTTTGATTAAAGTTATTCTGCCTAAGTTCTTCCATTCCTTAAAGAAGAATGACTTCTTTGAAGGCAATATATGATTGATGGGCCCTCCTGAATTTTGTTGTCTTAATCTAGTGAAGAAATTATATTTAATTTCATTTCTATATGTACAAATTCATCTTTTTTTCTTCCTAGGAAGACATATCCTAAAATATTTTATAATGCCAGAAATGCACATTTATTTTATGTCTTGTATTTGTAGGTGACACTTTGTACCTCTTTGGCTTTTCATTAAAGTGAAATCTCTAAAGATATATTAAAAAGTCATTATTGAATACAAAACAATTTTAATGTATGCTGTAATATCAGATGGAAGATATCATTTTCTCTTATTCATGTTTATGAATGAGTAATTTTACTGGGGCTACAGATGAGTTAATCACTCACTTTGGTTAATATAAATTGTTTTTCATTTCTAATGCAAATAAGTCCCTCTAGATTTTCACATAAATAATTTATAAGACTCACATTCTCTTATAAGGATGTTTTTGGCTATGATGCTCATGAAATAGACTTCTCTAGAATCAATTTTATGATATCCTAAATTGTATATAACACATATTTAAGGGATATTTCAATGAGTTAAATTGAATTTGCTATCATAATGGGAAATTTTGATCAGAGTTCTAATGCTATACCCTAGAATGCCCAAACTAAGCTACTTTCTTTGATGGTACATTCAAAAAAATGCCATGAGAAAGCTCATCTTTATTTATAAAGAGAACCAAATAACCCTATTAAAAATGAGGTTCAGAGCTAAACAAAGAATTTTCACCTGAGGAATAATGAATGGCTGAGAAGCACCTAAAGAAACGTTCAACATCCTTAGTCATCAGATAAATACAAATCAAAACAACACAGAGCTATTAAATTCTTAAGCAAATGGATGGAACTAGAAAATATCATCCTGAGTGAGGCAACCCAATCACAAAAGAACACACATGATATGCACTCACTGATAAGTGAATATTAGCCTAGAAGCTTGGAATACCCAAGACACAATTCACATATCAAATGATGCCCAAGGAGGAGGAAGAACAAAGTATGGATATTCTAGTCCTTCTTAGAAGGAGGAACAAAATACCCACAGAAGGAGATAGAGAGGCAAAGTGGGGAGCAGAGTCTGAAGGAAAGACCATTCAGATACTAGCCCACCTAGGAATCTATCCCATATACAATTAAAAACCCAGACACTATTGTGGAAACCCACAAGTGCTTGCTGACAGGAGCTGGATATAGCTGTCACATGAGAGGCTCTGCTAGTGCATTACAAATACAGAGTGGGAAACTCTCAGTCAGCAATTGAGTTCAATTGAGCACAGGGTCCCCAATGGGGAGCCACAGAAAGGACCCAAGGAGCTGAAGGGGTTTGCAGCACCATTGGAGGAACAACAATATGAGTCACCAAGTACTCCCAGAGCTCCCAGGGACAAAACCATCAACCAAAGAGTACACTTGGAGTTTCCCATGGTCCCAGACACATCAGCAGCAGAGGATTATATTGTTGGACACCAAATCAGGGAGAAGCCCTTGGTCCTAGAAAGACTTGATACCGTAGTGTAGAGGAATACCAGGACAGGGAAGCAGGGGTGAGTTGATTGGGGAAGGGTTAATGGCCTACGGGATTTTTCAGGGAGGGGGATCCAGGAAAGGGGACATTTAAAGTGTAAATAAAGAATATACCTAATTTTTTTTATTTTATCCAAGAACTGCAAGTAACATTTGAACCATACTGCTGTTGTACCTTAATAACTCAGTGATATCCAGTGTTTAGTCCATTAAAAACACTCTTTTCGAAGAAAGCAGTTTCAAAGTCTCTGATTAACCAGAGTACAGTATGAGTCTTTATTGAGTAAAACGATGGCCTGTTTTCTTTGGGGAACCTCGGGAAATGCGAGTGTCGGCGTGCCATGTTTGTTCTGTCTGCATTGAAACAATGTACTTTTGTGTCGCCTTTTTGCTTTTCCTGACTTATTTCAGAAATTGTATAGTCTTTGAGGGGGGGAGAGTCTTTTCTGTTAATATATTTACAGTTCATTAAAGGATATGTAAAATCCAAATAAATTACTTTAGAAAGCAATTTATAATCAAGGTGTTAAGCTATGTAAAAACTGTGTCATCTGCATTTTTTATGCTGAGTCACAGCAGCATAGTGATGAAAGATGACATTTTATGTTCTACAATAGCCTAGGAAAATGTTTCTCTAATTTTTACTTACGCTTTTTAATATATATGTATATATGTATACATATATACATATATATTGATAATATATATTATATATTATATTATATATATACATATATACATATTAAAGTTCATATCCTTTTTAGTGTTATTTGGAATTTCAAAATAAATATTATGACAAAAAGAATATACCTAATTTAAAAAAAGAAGATTTATAATACTTCATTGTAATACTCCATTGTATAAATGTATCACATCTTCTGTATCCATTCTTCTACTGAAAGACATTTAGGTGTCCTTCACCTTTCCAGCTTCTGGCTATTATAAATAAGGCTGCTATGAATATAGTGGAACATGTGTCCTTGTTATATGTTAGAGTGTATGCCCAGGAGTGGTATAGCTGTGTCCTCAGGTAATGTCCAATTTTCTGAGGAACCTCTAGACTGATTTCCAGGGTAGTTGTACCAGTTTGCAATCCCATCAACAATGGAAGGGTGTTCCTCTTTCTCCACATCCTTGCCAGCATCTGCTGTCACCTGACTTTTTTATCTTAGTCATTCTGCCTGGTGTGAGGTAGAATCTCAGGGTTGTTTTGATTTTTATATTCCTAATGACTAAGGAATTTGAGCATTTAATAGGGTTATTTGATTCTCTAGGGTCTAACTTCTTGTGTTCTTTGTATATATTGGATATTAGCCCTTTATGGGAGGTAGAATTGGTTAAGATCTTTTCCCAATCTGATGGTTACTGTTTTGTCCTATTCACAGTGTCTTTTGCTTTACAAAAGCTTTGTAATTTTATGAGGTCCTATTTATTGATTCTTGATTTTAGAACATAAGCCATTGGTGTTGTGCTCAGAAAAATTTTCCCTGTGCCCATGCATTTGAGGCTCTTCCCCACTATCTCTTCTGTAAGTTTCAGTGTATCTGGTTTTATGTGGATGTCTTTGATAGACTTGGACTTGAGTTGCACAAGGAGATGAGAATGGATCAATTTACATTCTTCTTCATGATGACCTCCAGTTGAACCAGGACCATTTGTTGAAAATACTTTTTTTTGGTTTGTTTCCCCCCCCCCCACTGGATGGTATTAGCTCCTTTGTCAAATATCAAGTGACCATAGCTTTGTGGGTTTATTTCTGGGTCTTTACTTCTATTTCATTGATCTTCGTGCCTGTCTCTGTAGAAATACTTCAGAGGTTTTTTTTTTGTTTTTTGTTTTTTGGTTTTTTTTTTTTTTGTTTTGTTTTTAAATCATTTTTTTTTTCTGTAATACAACTTGAGGTCAGGGATGGTAATTCCAACAGAAATTCTTTTATTGTTGAGAATAGTTTTCATTATCCTGGGTTTTTTATTATTCCAAATGAATTTGCAAATTGCTCTAACTCTATGAAGAATTGAGTTGGAATTTTGATGGCAATTGCACTGAATCTGGAGAATTCTTTTGGCAACATGACCACTTTTACTATATGAATCCTACCAACCCATAAGCATGGGAGATCTTTCCATATTCTGAGTCTTCAATTTCTTTCTTTCTTTTGTTTTTTTTTTTCTTTTTTTATTGGATATATTCTATATTTACAATTCATTTCCCTTTTTCTTCCCCCAAAGTTCCCACATGCTTGAAGTTCTTGTCATACAGATCTTTCACTTACTTGGTTAGAGTCACACCAAGGTATATAACATTATTTGTGACTATTGTGAAAGGGGGTTATTTCCCTAATTTCTTTCTTAGCCTGTTTATTCTTTGAGTAGAGGAAGGCTAATTATTTGATTGAGTTAATTTTATCTCCAGCCACTTTGCTGAAGGTTTAGGGGTTCTCTGGTGGAATTCTTGGGGTCACTTAAGTATACCGTCTTATCATCTGCCAATAGGGATATCTTGACTTCTTTGTTTCCAATTCATATTCCTTTGACTTCCTTTTGTTTTCTAATTGTTCTAGTTACAACTTCAAGAATTATATTGAATAGATAGTGTAAGAGTGGGCACCCTTTTCTAGTCCCTCCTTTTAGTGGGATTGCTTCAATTTTTTTCTCCATTCATTTTTATGTTGGCTACTGGTTTGCTGTATATTATTTTTACTATGTTTAGGTATTAGCCTTGAATTCCTGATCTTTCCAAGACTTTTAACATGGAGGGATGTTGAATTTTGTCTAATGTTTTTACAGCATCAATTTTTTTCTTTGAGTTTGTTTATATAGTGGATTACATTGATGGATTTCAATATATGGAACCATCCCTGCATCCCTGGGATGAAGCCTACTTGATCATGGTGAATGATCATTCTGATGTGTGTTTTGATTCAGTTTGAGAGAATTTTATTGAGTATTTTTTTTATTGATGTTCATAAGTGAAATTGGTCTGAAGTTTTCCTTCTTTGTTGGGTCTTTGCATGGTTTAGGTATCTAGTAATTGTGACTTTATAGAATGAATTGGACAGAGTTCCTTCTGTTTCTATTTTGTGGAATAGATTGAAGGGTATTGGTGTTAAGTCTTCTTTGAAGGTCTGATAAAACTCCCCTTTGAACACATCTTGTCCTGGACTTTTTTGGGGTTGGGAGACTTTTAATGACTGCTTCTATTTCTTTAGGGGTTACAGGATGTTTTAGATAGTTTATCTGATCCTGATTTAACTTTGTCACCAGGTATCTGTCTAGAAAATTGTCCATTTTATCCAGATTTTCCAATTTTCTTGAGTATAGGCTTTTGTAGTAGTATCTGTTGATATTTTTAATTTCCTTAGTTTCCGTTGTTATATCTCCCTTTTCATTTCTGATTTTATTAATTTTGATACTGTCTCTGTGCCCTCTGGTTAACCTTGCTATGGGTTTATCTATCTTGTTAATTTTCTCAAAGAACTAGCTTCTGGTATTGTTGATTTTTTTGTATAGTTCTTTTTGTTTCTATTTGGTTGATGTTAGACCTGAATTTGATTATTTCCTGCATCTACTTCTTTGGGGTATATTTACTTCCTTTTGTTCTAGAGCCTTCAAATGTGCTGTCAAGCTGCTAATGTATGCTCTTTCCAGTTTCTTTTGGAGGCACTCACAGCTATGGGTTTTCCTCTTAGCACTGCTTTTATTGTATCTTACAAGTTTTAGTATGATGTGCCTTCATTTTCATTAAATTCTAAAAAGTCTTTAATTTCTTTCTTTATTTCTTCTTTGACCAAGTTATCATTGAGTAGAGTGTTGTTCATATTCCAGGTATATGTGGGCTTTCAGTTATTTTGTTGGCCTTAGTCCATGGTGATCTGATAGGAGGCATAGGATTATTTCAATCTTCTTGTTTCTGTTGAGGCCTGCTTTGAGACTAATTACATGGTCAATTTTGGAGATGGTACCACATGTTGCTGAGAATAAGGTATATATTTTTTTGTTTTAGGATGAACTGTTCTATAGATATCTAGTAAATTCATTTGGTTCATAACTTCTTTTAGGTTTACTGTGTCTCTGTTTAATTTCTGTTTCCATAATCTGTCCATTACTGAGAGTGGGGTGTTGAAGTCCCCTACTATTATTACATGAGGTGCAATGTGTGCTTTGAGCTTTAGTAAAGTTTCTTGGAAGCAGTAGTCTTAGTAGTTGTCACTAGGCTAATATCAAAGTGCTGGTAGAGTAGTGATCCTTTGGGAGATCATAGGTGCAAGTATGTTCTTTGTCTTTTTGAGACATTAATCTAATTTCTTGGTTAGTTACCTGTACTGGCTGGTTTGGGGTATCTACTTGACACAGGCTGGAGTTATCATAGAGAAAGGAGCTTCAGTTGGGAAGTGCCTTAATGAGATCCAGCTGTGGGGCATTTTCTCAGTTGGTGATCAAGGGTAGAGGGTCCTTTGTGGGTGGTGTCACTCCTGGACTTGTAGTCTTGAGTTCTAGAAAAGAGCAAGCTAAGCAATCCAGGGAAAGCAAGCCAGTAAGCAATATCCCTTTATGGCCTCAGCATTAGTTCCTGCTTCCTGACTTGCTTGAATTCCAGTCATGATTTCCTTTGGTGATGAACAGCAATATGAAAGTATATGGTGAATAAACCCTTTCCCCTGCAACTTGCTTCTTGGTCATAATATTTTGTGTAGGAATAGAAACCTTGACTAAGACATGGCCCTTACAATATCCATATATTTATGTATCTATCCTATATCTACCTATTATTTCCACTGTTACTTATCTATCTTCTTTCTATCCTCTACTACCAATGTTCTATAATTGATGACTCTATTTTTCTGTCATTATTTATCATTTACCTGTCTATTTATTCTTTATCTCCACTCACTGGCAATAATTCTAAATTAATGTTTATTATTATGTTATTCAAGGTTCATTAAACCAAGATTAACCTATAGCTCAGAAATAGAGGAGATTATTTATTCTTTAATGAGCCAGTATGCTTTCCTGATTGTATCAGAAAGAATAATGGAGTCAAATATAAGAAGTTTTAATTATTTTGTGGTCTGTAGTTTTAATACAAATCTCCAGTGAGTTTAAAACAAAATTTTATTCTCAATTCCAAATACTGATTGGCAGAATTGAGTAGTAACTTAATTTTTTTCTTAGCTGTATTTTTTTTTAAATTCATGTTTGTCATACCATAAGTTATGTATTTCACCAGTAAAGATTTTAAAACTTGCATGTTATTTCCATGAAGAAATTAAACCAAGTAATTTTATTCCCAATAGCCTAATTGTATTTTTCTCAAGAAAACCAGCCAGAATTCTTTAACAAATCATGCATGATACCAAAACCCCTGTTTTTATTGCCTAATTCAATGTTTTCTCTTTTGTAACATTTTATAATTTAACATTAAAAGTTAATATTAAAATATTATCTTTATTGATAGAAGTATATTAAGTTTCTAGATAAAAAAAGGTAACTTTAATGTTATTTTATAATATAACTTTAAAGTGGGGCCAAAGAATGTTGATTTGTAATCATTTTGTAGGGAATTGGTTCCTCCGTGTGTTGTGCTTTTGTTCGTGCCCACAGATTGCTGTCCTGAGTACCTACCCTCAGTTCCTTCAGTGAATAACTTGAAAGTGTAAAATGAAATAAATCCATTTTTTTGCCCAAATTGCTTTTCTACGTCGTGTTTATCACAGTAAGAGAGAACAAACTAAAACACATTTCCTAGCTTTAGTAAAATTTTGTTGTTTGTGTTATAGTAATAAAATAATATAGAAATTAAATTTTCTATTGCTTAGTCTATGTAGATAATGAATATTTATTTTGAGGAGCACTGTGTATTGTACAGCCAGCCAATCATTCAATACTTTCATCCCTGCTCAAATAAAACATGCATAAACAAGCATATAATATGTACTGAATAAGAATATATACTTGGATGATAGCCACATAGAATTATTCACATGAATATTAAATAAAAGCATTGGAGGGTATCAAAATTCATAGAAAAAAACCATATTAGGATAAAGTGAAACATTTAATCCCCAGCTTTGTAGGCACTTTATCGTTATACTCAATTTTTGAAAGATTTGAAAGGGCAGGTTTGCAGCTCATGGTGTGACTTTTTATGAAAGGTAGATAAGTGTGAAACTTTCACTAGAACGATATTCATTCCCTGATCATTTCCACAGATTTACCAGCCATCATTTCTGGATGACTGCCTCTGGTGTCCTATAACTGGTCAGAACAATTATCCCAAATCGCATGTGTAAGCAGAGCAAAACCATTTTATTTCTAGAAGCAGGTAAATTTTTCCATCCCTAACTCTCTCATTTTCAACAACTCTTTTGAGTCTATCTCTTCCAGAGTGTGAATCTCATAGTTTTGGAGATGATGGATGATCTAGGGACAGGCCTAGTGGCCTTCTAGTCACACTGAGACAAGCAAATTGTCCAGTATGGCAATGCCCTATGGATATGGACACCTGGAGTTTAAAGTTTATATCTAATTTTGTAAGATGTCTAAATGATTATGTCTAAATTGAATGATTAATAACTTGTCTGATTAATTTAATGCTACAATTTATAATATCAACAATGGAGAAAACAATTTTCACAGAGTCTAGATGTTGATGGCAACTTAAAAAAGTTGATACTTAACATTATTTTTTTTTAATTTTTCTCCTTGGCTTAAATTAGTTTGAGAGGCAGTCTCACTTATTCAACAGAGGATAAAATTAACTGTCAATCAAGTTTCACTCAAGTAATGTCTCAATTTAAACATAAGTTTCACTAAACCTTGATGAAAATGTCTATGTACTGACTGAGTTTCTTCATAATTTTGAGCACTGTTCCTCATGCTCTTTAAAACTATCCCATGTCTATAGTTCAGTAGCAGCAAGATCTGCCTCAATCATTTCTCTTACAGAAATGAATGATAAATAGTCAGGAAATATTTTCCAAAATTTTTCTCATTTAATTATCTGTGGCTTACATTATTCTTGTGCAAGCAGAGTCAATATTGAGCAACCATATTTAATTTTTACCATAATTCTTATTTAAGTGAAGCTCATTTATTTAACATCCTCAGGGCCCAATACAATTTTCTGTATATGGGAGATGGGAGTCCCACTTTAAGTAGAAGATAGATTATCCAAACTAGGTTGCTGATACAGAATATATGAGCTTGTACTATAAAAACAGATTTTAAAAATTAGTTCTGCCCGGCAAAGCCACCTTCCACAGACTATAAAGTTATGTTGCTTCAGGGTAGTATCTCCTTTACCCACCTTATTTAGCTTAAGTACAAATGTTGGAGAGGCAGCTTAAGGTAGGGTTGGTGCAGCCACACTAAGTTTGAATGGTCTGTGGTGAGGAGGAGCAGAGTGCTTTTTCTCTAGAGGATTTTCTTGCTACTGAACAAGGTGAAATATGCTGAATTCCATTTATACACAGTGGGATGCTCTGTAAATGGTTGCTTTTCACAAAGAGAAAATGAAACTGATTAAATCTAATCAAGTTTCATTTGCTACAACAGTCTAAATGCCCCTGTTCAATGTATTTCTTACTAACCATGTTTAGCTTAACGTAATGAAATGCCTTTACTGAGCTCCATTATAGTGGAAGTTTGCCAGACAACCAATCAGCTCCATTGAAAGTTTCAGACACTAAATTTCCATGCCGATTTCAAAGGAGAACAGATAATTCAAAAGAAACACACATAATTAACATGATTAACTAACATTTGAAAATGTGTGTATCACTTTTTAAGGCATTAATTGCATTGATTTCAAGTAGAAATCCAGCAGCATAAAACATTCAAAAGGTGGTAATTTAGAACTCAGCATGGAAGTGAAATTACACTCATACAATGAGAAATTGTCTAAAGTAAGCATAGAGGGGAGGAAAAAAAGAAACAAGAAAAAAAATAAAACAAATATGAAGAGCTAAAAGCAAAAACATTTGCCTTAGGCACATTAGCAGCATAAAAAGAAGATAAATGACGAAATCTCATTGACTATCAAGTGGCCAAAGGCATCAGTTTGTTTTATTGGATCAAAGTTCTTCTCAGATTAGAATGGATTTTGATATTTCCATTCATTTTAGCATGATAATAAGGGTTACCTTTATATGAGGCAAATTAGAGCAGTTAATTGCTTACATATTACTATTTTTTCCTTTTAAATAATTATTAAAATTTGATTTAATAATTTACTAGAAATGTATCTCACAGAAGTGTTACTATATTTACACAAAATATTTCCTACTATGTTGTTCATGTTAACATTATTTATAATAATGGAATTTAGCTAGATATAGAAGAGAGTATTTCTCTTACCAGGTACAAAGTGATTAATAGTCAATTAAATAACCAAACAATAGAAGACAATTTAAACATTTACATCATGCTTTTGATGAAAGTATAATAAAAGAGAAAATGTTTAGAATATATTAAGTGAAAAGGCGATATGAATTAATATCTAATAAGAACTTAATTTTTATCAATATACATATTATTTATGTTTATATGATACTCATAATAGAAAACTCTGTAATGGCTATCCACAATTACATATAGTCAGTGATTAAATAAGTAAGAAGGGGCTTTTCCCCCAATCCATCAACATTAATCTGCAGTTCAGGAAATTCAGGATAACCTGAAAATCTATGTCTAGGAAAATCAGAACAAAATGAAAAGATCAAACCTAAGAATGATAAAAAAAATAGAAGAGGGTGAAGATTCTAAGCTCAAAGGTCCAGAAAATATCTTCAACAAAATGATAGGATTCAGCATTTTGCTGCATCTTTCCTAACCTAAAGAAAGAGATGTCCATATATGTGTAAGAGGCCTATGAAAGATCAAAGAGTTTAGACCAGGAAAGAAAATCCTCTCCTCACATAATAATCAAACATTAAGTACACAGAACAGAAAAAAAAAGAATGCTAAAAGCTGTAAGGTAAAAAGGCCAAGTAACATATAAAGGCAGACCTATCAGAATTATACCAAATTTCTTAGCACTAAAAGCCAGATGATCATGAACAGATGTCATCTAGACCCCAAGAGAACACAAATACTCACCCAGGCTACTATGCCCAGAAAAACTCTCAATCATCATAGATGGAGAAACCAAGATATTCCGTGACAAAACCAAATTTAAACAATATTGTTCTAGTAAACCATCCCTGCAGAAGATACTGGAAGGAAAACTCCTACACACGGAATGTAACTACACTCCAAAACACATGAGAAATTAAACTTATCACAACAAACCCAAACGAAGAAAATCACATACAGACATATTACCACTGGCAACAAAAATAATGTGAACAATCATCTGTCTTTAATAACTCTCAACATCAATGGATTCAATTCCCTGATAAAAAGACAGGCTAACAGACTGGATATGTAAACAGAATTCAGCATTTTGCTGCATACAAGAAACATACCAGTGACAAAGACTGACACTACCTCAGAGTAAAAGTGTGGAAAAAGTTTCCAAGCAAATAGTTCCAAGAAATGGGTGGTAGTTGTCATTCTAATACTGAATAAAATAGACTTTCAACCAAAAGTTATGCAAAGTAGGGAAGGACACTTCATATTCATCTAAGGAAAAATCCACCAAGAGGAAGTCACAATTCTGAACATCTGTGCCCCAAGTACAAGGGCACCGACATTTGTAAAAGAAACTTTACTATATCTCAAAACACACACTGAAACTCAAACATTAATAGTGGGAGACTTCAATAACCCACTCTCAGTAATGGAGAGTTCATTATAACAGAAACTAAACAGAGACACAGTGAAACTAAGAGACATTATGAACCAAATATCCACAGAATATTTTAGCCCAAAACAAGGGAATATACCCTCTTCTCAGCACCTCATTGAACCTTCTCCATTATAAGTGTAACCATATAATTGTACATAAAACAAGCCTCACCAGATACAAGAAGAGTGACATAATCCAATGCGTTCCATCAGATCACCATGGACTAAGGCTGGACTTCAATAACAACAAAAACAACAGAAAGTCCACATATTCATGGAAACTGAATGACTCTCTGCTCAATGATAACTTGGTCATGGAAGAAATAAAGAAATAAATTAAAAAATAGAGAATTCAATGAAAATGAAGACACAACATATCCAAACTGCGAGTACTCAATGACAGCAGTTTTAAAAGAAAAAAAAGTCACAACACTTATTACCTTCATAAAGAAATTGGAGAGATCCCATACAAACAACTTAATAGAACATCTGAAAGCTGTAGAACAGAAAGAAGAAAATATGTCCAAGAGAAGTAGACTGTAGGAAATAGTTAACTTCAGGGTTGAAATCAACCAGTTATAAACAAAGAGATTAATACAAATAATCAACAAAATCAGGAGGACAGATAAACCCTTATCCAAACTAATTAAAGGGCACATAGACAGTATCCAAGTTAACAAAATCAGAAATGAAAAGGGAGACTTAATAATGGAAACTGAGGAAATTTAAAAAAAAATCCTCAGAACCCCTACCAATGCCTTATTTCACAAAACTGGTTGAAATGGATAATTTTCTAGAAAAATACCACGTACCAAAGTTAAATCAACATCAGAAAAACCATTTAAACAGTTCAAAAACTCTTAAGAAAATAGAAATAGATATTGCCTGCAGCTTCCCGCCCAGCTGGTGGCGAGGAAGCCTGAGTGTCACCCAGCGTGCCAGGTGCTCAGAACCATCCGGCGGCGGCGGCGGAACCAGGTACCCGACACAGCCCGAGCTTAAGACCTTCGGGGACTCAGGCCTGGAGTGGGAGTTGGGCACAGAATAGCGGGTGCACTCTGCACTCGCGGGGCAGACCCCGAGCTCCCTGCAGGCAGCTGCCATATTGCCTGCAGCTTCCCGCCCAGCTGGTGGTGGGGAAGCCGGAGTCAGCCAGTGTGCCAGGTGCCCAGACCCAGCCAGAGGCCGAACCAGCCTCCCATCCAGCCAGTGGCAGGGAAGCTGGAAACCGGACCCAGCCAGCTTCCCAGCAGCTTGGGACCAGCAGGCAGAACCAGATAACTGAGATATCCCAACTTTAAGACCCCTGGGGAAACAGGATATCAGACAGCAAACCCTGAGCAGGAGCAGTGCAGAGCAGCCGCCCAACAGGCGGAACCAAATACCTGGGATATCCTGAGTTTAAGACCTTGGGGGACTCAGGCCACCTGTCAGCCATCTGTGAGCAAGAACCCCGCAGGACAGTGATTCAGGTATCCCAGTCGCTGGGAAATAGCCTTACAACCCCACAGGAGGGTCAAGTACCAGCTAGTATCTACAGGACCAACTAACACCAGAGTTAACCAGATGGCAAAAGGCAAACGTAAGATCGCTACTACCAAAAATCAAGGCAATATGGCGGCATCCGAACCCAGTTCCCCAACAGCAATAAATATTGGATACCCCGAAACACCAGAAAAACAAGACTCAGATCTAAAATCACTGGTCAGGATGCTGATAGAGGAACACTTAGATAAATCTCTTAAAGTAATACATGAGAAAATAGATCAAAAGCTAGAAGCCATTGCAAGACAAACACAATTAAATCCCACATATCTCAACACACCAGAAAAACAAGACTCAGATCTAAAATCACTGGTAAAGATGCAGATTGAGGATCACTTAGATAAATTTCTTAAAGTAATAGAGGAGAAAATAGATTAAAAACTAGAAGCCCATACAAGGCAGACACAAAAATCACTTAAAGAAATCCAGGAGAATATAGAGCAAAAAATGAATCCCAATAAGGGGGAGAAACAAAAATCACCTAAAGAAATACAAGAGAACATGGGTCAACGAGTAGAAGTCATAAAGGAGGAAACACAAAAATCCCTTAAAGAATTACAGGAAAACACAAACAAGCAACTGAAAGATCTGAGCAAAACCATACAAAATCTAAAAACAGAAGTAGAAACAACTAAGCAATCGCAAAGGGAGACAATGTTGGAGATAGAAAACCTTGGGAAGAAATCAGGAGTCATAGATGCAAATATCAACAATAGAATACAAGAGATAGAAGACAGAATCTCAGATGCTGAAGATACCATAGGAACCATGGATTCAACAATTAAAGAAAATGCAAAATGCAAAAAGCTGGTAACCCAAAACATTCAGGAAATCCAGGACACAATGAGAAGACCAAACCTAAGGATTATAGGGATAGATGAGAATGAAGATCTACAACTTAAAGGGCCAGCAAATATCTTCTACAAAATTATGGAAGAAAATTTCCCCAACCTAAAGAGAGAGATGCCCATGAATATACAAGAAGCCTATAGAACACGAAATAGACTGGACCAGAACAGAAATACTTCCCGTCACATAATAATCAAAACCCCAAATGTACTAAACAAAGAAAGAATATTAAAGGCAGTAAGAGAAAAAGGACAAGTAACATATAAAGGAAGACCTATCAGAATTACACCAGACTTCTCACCTGAGACCATGAAAGCTAGAAGATCCTGGGCAGACCTCATGCAGACCCTAAGAGAACACAAACTTCAGCCAAGACTACTATACCCAGCAAAACTCTCAATTGCCATAGATGGGGAAACCAAGATATTCCATGACAAAAACAAATTTGCAAGATACTTATCTACAAACCCAGCCCTACAAAGGATAATAGGGGAAAAATACCAACACAAGGGGGGAAACAACACCCCAGAAGAAACAAGATAGAAACCCCATCTCATCCAACCCAAAAGAAGAGAACCACTCAAATACAAATAATAATAACAATTCCCAAAATGTCAGGAACTAATAATTACTATTCCTTAATATCTCTTAATATCAATGGACTCAATTCCCCAATCAAAAGACACAGACTAACAGACTGGATACGGAAACAGGACCCTACATTTTGCTGCATACAGGAAACACATCTCAGTGTCAAAGACAAACACCACCTTAGAGTAAAAGGCTGGAAGACAGTTCTACAAGCAAATGGTCCCAGGAAACAAGCTGGAGTAGCCATTCTAATATCAGATAAAATCGACTTTCAACCTAAAGTCATCAAAAGAGACACAGAAGGTCACTTCCTGCTTGTCAAAGGGAAAATCCACCAAGAAGAATTCTCAATACTGAACATCTATGCGCCAAATGCAAGGGCACCCTCATTCGTAAAAGAAACTTTACTAAAGTTTAAAGCACACATCACACCTAACACAATGATTGTAGGTGACTTCAACACTCCACTCTCCTCAATGGACCGATCAGGAAAGCAGAAACTAAACAGGGACACAGTGAAACTAATTGAAGCTTTGGACCAATTGGATTTAACAGATATATATAGAACATTCCATCCTAAAACAAAAGAGTATACCTTTTTCTCAGCACCGCACGGTACCTTCTCAAAAATTGATCATATAATTGGTCACAAGACAGACCTCAACAAATACAAGAAGACCGAACTAATCCCATGTCTCCTATCGGATCACTATGGAGTAAAAGTGGTCTTCAATAGCAAGAACAACAACAGAAAGCCCACATACACATGGAAACTGAACAATACTCTACTCAATGACACCCTGGTCAAGGAAGAAATAAAGAAAGAAATCAAAGACTTTTTAGACTTCAATGAAAATGAAGGTACGGCCTACCCAAATCTCTGGGATACAATGAAAGCAGTGCTAAGAGGAAAACTCATAGCCCTGAGTGCCTCCAAAAAGAAACTGGAAAGAGCATACACTAGCAACTTAACAGCACACCTGAAGGCGCTGGAACAAAAAGAAGCTAACTCACCCAAGAGGAGTAGAAGAGAGGAAATCATCAAACTAAGGGCTGAAATCAATCAAGCAGAAACAAAGAGAACCATACAAAGAATCAACAAAACCAAGAGCTGGTTCTTCGAGAAAATCAACAAGATAGATAAACCCTTAGCTAGACTAACCAAAGGGCACAGAGATAGTATCCAAATTAACAAAATTAAAAATGAAAAGGGGGATATAACAACAGAAACAGAGGAAATTCAAAAGATCATCAGATCCTACTACAAAGGCCTATACTCAAAACAACTGGAGAATCTGGAGGAAATGGACAATTTCCTAGACAGATACCAAATACCAAAATTAAATCAGCATCAAGTAGACCAGCTAAACAGTCCCATAACCCTTAAAGAAATAGAAGGGGTTATAGAAAGCCTCCCAACCAAAAAAAGCACGGGACCAGATGGTTTTAGTGCAGAATTCTACCAGACCTTCAAAGAAGACTTAACACCAATACTCTTCAAACTATTCCACAAAATAGAGACAGAAGGGACACTGCCCAACTAGTTCTTCGAAACCACAATTACGCTGATACCTAAACCACAAAAATATCCAACAAAGAAAGAGAACTACAGGCCAATTTCTCTTATGAATATAGATGCAAAAATACTAAATAAAATTCTTGCCAACCGAATCCAAGAGCATATCAAAACGATCATTCACCATGATCAAGTAGGCTTCATTCCAGGAATGCAGGGATGGTTCAATATACGGAAATCCATCAATGTAATCCACTACATAAACAAACTAAAAGAAAAAAACCACATGGTCATCTCATTAGATGCTGAAAAAGCATTTGACAAAATTCAGCACCCTTTCATGCTAAAAGTCTTGGAAAGAGCAGGAATTCAAGGCCCATACCTAAACATAGTAAAAGCAATCTACAGCAAACCAGTAGCCAACATCAAAATAAATGGAGAGAAACTTGAAGCAATTCCACTAAAATCAGGGACTAGACAAGGCTGTCCTCTCTCTCCATATCTTTTCAATATAGTACTTGAAGTTCTAGCGAGAGCAATCAGACAACATAAGGAAGTCAAAGGGATACAAATTGGAAAGGAAGAAGTCAAAGTATCATTATTTGCAGATGATATGATAGTCTACTTAAGCGATCCAAAAAACTCCACCAGAGAACTTCTACAGCTGATAAACAACTTCAGCAACGTGGCTGGTTATAAAATTAACTCAAGCAAATCAGTAGCCTTCTTGTACTCAAAGGACAAGCAGGCTGAGAAAGAAGTTAGGGAAATAACACCCTTCACAATAGCCACAAACAACATAAAGTACCTTGGCGTAACTCTAACCAAACAAGTGAAAGATCTGTATGACAGGAACTTCAAGTCCCTGAAGAAAGAAATCGAAGAAGACCTCAGGAGATGGAAAAATATTTCTTGCTCCTGGATTGGCAGGATCAATATAGTAAAAATGGCCATCTTGCCAAAAGCAATCTACAGATTCATTGCAATCCCCATCAAAATCCCAAATCAATTCTTCATAGATCTAGAAAGAGCAATTCTCAAATTCATCTGGAGCAACAAAAAACCCAGGATAGCTAAAACTATTCTCAACAATAAAAGGACTTCTGGGGGAATCAATATCCCTGACCTCAAGCAGTACTACAGAGCAATTGTGTTAAAAACTGCATGGTATTGGTACAGCAACAGGCAGGTAGATCAATGGAATAGGATTGAAGACCCAGAAATGAACCCAGAGACTTATGGTCACTTGATCTTTGATAAAGGAGCCACAACCATCCGGTGGAAAAAAGATAGCCTTTTCAACAAATGGTGCTGGTTCAACTGGAGGTCAACATGCAGAAGAATGCGAATTGACCCACTCTTATCTCCTTGTACTAAGATCAACTCCAAGTGGATCAAGGACCTCCACATAAAACCAGACACACTGAAACTATTAGAAAAGAAACTTGGGAAGACCCTGGAGGACATGGGCACAGGGGTAAAGTTCCTGAACAGAACACCAATAGCTTATGCTCTAAGATCAAGAATTGACAAATGGGACCTCATAAAATTACAAAGTTTCTGTAAGGCAAAGGACACTGTCAGAAGGACAAAACGGCAACCAACAACGTGGGAAATGATCTTTACCAACCCCACATCCGACAGAGGGCTAATATCCAATATATACAAAGAACTCAAGAAGTTAGACCCCAAAGAACCAAATAACCCTATCAAAAAATGGGGTACAGAGCTAAACAAAGAATTTTCACCAGAAGAAATTCGGATGGCCGAGAAACACCTTAAGAGATGTTCAACATCATTAGTCATCAGGGAAATGCAAATCAAAACAACTCTGAGATTCCACCTCACTCCAGTCAGAATGGCTAAGATTAAAAACTCGAGAGACAACAAGTGCTGGCGAGGATGTGGAGAAAGAGGAACACTCCTCCACTGTTGGTGGGATTGCAAAATGGTAAAACCACTCTGGAAATCAGTGTGGCAGTTCCTCAGAAAATTGGGCATGCCACTCCCAGAGGACCCTGGCATACCACTCCTGGGCATATACCCAGAGGATTCCTCTGCATACAACAAAGACACATGCTCCTCTATGTTTATAGCAGCCTTGTTTATAATAGCCAGAAATTGGAAGGAGCCCAGATATCCCTCAAAGGAGGAATGGATACAGAAAATGTGGTATATTTATACAATGGAGTACTACTCAGCAATTAAAAATAATGAATTCATGCAATTTGTAGGTAAATGGTTAGATCTGGAAACTATCATCCTAAGTGAGCTAACCCAATCACAAAAGAATACACACGAAATGCAATCACTGATAAGTGGATATTAATGAGCCCAGAAGCCCTAAATACTCAAGGCACAATTAGCAAGTCAAATGACTCTCAAGAAGAAAAAAAGGAGAGGACCCTGGGCCTGTAAAGATTGGATCCAGTATTGTAGACCCAGAACAGAGAAATCGTGGGGGGGGGAAGAGTGGGGAATAGCATGGGGGGGAGAGGAATTATGGGACATATGGTGGGGGGTAACTGGGAAAGGGGAAAGCCTTTGGAATGTAAACAAAGAATATAGAAAATTAAAAAAAATTAAAAAAAAAAAAAGAAAGAAAATAGAAATAGTCTTTAAAAATCTACCAACCAATAAAGCTCAGGACCGGAAGGATTTAGTGCAGAATTCTATCAGACCTTCAGGGAAGAATACCAATACTTCTCAAACTATTCCACAAAATAGAAACAGAAGGAACACTACCCAATTCATTCTATGAAGCCATAGTTACTTTCAAACCTAAACAAAAAAAGAGGCAACAAAAAAAGAGAACTCCGGCTAATTTCCTCTTATGAATATTGATGCAAAATAATCAATAAAATTCTCACAAATGGAATCCAAGAGTTCATTGTCTTAGTCAGAGTTTCTACTCCTGCAAAAACATTATCACCAAGAAGCAAGTTGGGAAGGAAATGGTTTATTCAGCTTACGATTCCACACTGATGTTCATCATCAAAGGAAGCCAGGACTATAACTCACACAGGGCAGAAACTTGGAGGCAGGAGCTGATGCAGAGGCCATGGAGGGGTGCTGCTTATTCAATTGCTTCCCCTGACTTTCTCAGCTTGCTTTCTTATAGAAATGGCAATACCGACAATGCACTGAGACCTTCCCACTTGATCACTAATTGTTAAAATGCCTTATAACTGGATCTCATAGAGGCGTTTTCAGAAGGAAACTCCTTCTCTGTGATAACTCCAGATTGTGTCAAGTTGACACAAAAAAACCACTCAGTACATATATCAAAACCATCATTCAACACAATTAAGTAGGCTTCATCCCAGGAATACAATGATGGTTCAATCTATGAAAATCCATCAACATAATAAAGTATATAAACAATCTCAAAGAATAAGTCACATGATCTCATTAGATGTTAAAAAAGCCTTTGACAAAATGCAACACCCCTTCATGTTAAAAGTCTTGGAATGATCAGGAATTCATGATACATACCTAAACATAAAACCAATATAGAGAAGACCAAAACCAACATCAAAGTAAATGGAGAGAAACTAGAAGCAATCCCACTAAAACCAGAGACAAGGTTGTCCACTCTTCCTATTTATTATTATATTATTATTATTAATAGCATATTATTAATAATAATGCTAATATATTATTAAAAGTTCTAGCTAGAGTAATAAGATAAGTAAAGGATATTAAAAGAATATGAATTAGAAAGGAAGAAGTCAAAGTATCACTATTTGCAGATGATATGATAGTATAAATAAGAGACCCCAAAAAAGCTACCAGAGAACTTGTACAGCTGATAAATACCTTCACCAAAGTGGCTGGATATTAAATTATCTCAACCAAATCAGTAGCCTTCCTTTATACATGATTAACAGGCTGTGAAAGAAATTAGGGAAGCAATACCTTTCACAATAGCCACAAATAGTATAAAATATCTTAATATAACTCTTCTCAAGCCAGTGAAAGATCTATATGACAAAAAATTCAAATCCCTGAGGAAAGATATCCAAGAAGACCTCAGAAGATGGAAAGATCTCCCATGCTCATTGATTGGTAAGATTATTACAGTAAAAATGGCCATTTTATCAAAAGCAATGTACAGACTCATTGCAATTCCCATCAAAATTCTGACACAATTCTTCAAAGACATGGAAAGAACAATTCTCTACTACATATGGATAAACAAAAAAATCCAGGAAAGCCAAAATAATCCTCAACAATAAAAGATCTTCTTGGTATATCCCCACCCCTAACCTCAAGCTGTACTTCAAAGCAACGGTGATAAAGACTGAATGGTATCGGTACAGAGACAGACAAGTGATCAATGGAATAGAATCAAAGACTCAGAAATAAACCCACATACCTATGGACACTTAATCTTTGACAAAGAAGCAAAAAATGTACAATAAAAAAGAAAACCATCTTCATTAAATGGTGCTAGTCTGATTGGCTGTTTGTATGTAGAAGAATATAAAAAGATTCATATTTATCACCTTGCACAAAGCTCAAGTCCAAGTAGATCAAGGACCTCAATATAAATTCAGATACACTGAATCAAATAGAACAGAAAGTGGAAAACAACCTCGAACTAATTTGGACAAGGGGAAATTTCCTCAATGGAACACCAGTAGCTCAGGTTCGAAGATCAACCATCAATAAATGGGACCCCATGAAAATGAAAAGCTTCTGTAAGGCAAAAGACACCATCAATAGGACAAATTGGCAACATACAGCTTGAATTAAAAAAACAAACAAACAAACAAAAAACTTTGTTAACCCTATCTTCAATGAAAGGCAAATATCCAAAATAAATAAAGAATTCAAGATGTTAACCTATAAATCCCCAAAAACCAAAAAAAAAAAAAACCCAATTAAAAATGGGGTGCAGAGCTAAACAGAGAATTTGCAACAGAAGAATCTCAAATGGTTGAGAAGCACTTAAACAATTTTCAAAAGCCTAAGTCATCAGGGAAATGCAAATCAAAATGACACTAAGACTCCACCTCACACCAATCAGAATAGCTAAGATCAAAATCTCAAGTGAAGCATAAGCTGGCAAGGATGCTGGAGGGGTTGCAAACAGGAACAACCACTCTGGAAATCAATCTGGCATTTCCTCAGCAAATTGGAAATAGTTCTACCGGAAGTCCCAGCTGCACCATAAAGACACAGGCTTCACTATGTTCATTGCAGTTTTATTTGTAATAGTTAGAAGCTGGAAACAACCCAGATGTCCCACAATAGAAGAAGGATTTAGAAAATGTGGTTTATTTACACAATGGAATACTAATCAGCTACTAAAAAACAAGGACATCATGAATTTTGCAGGTAATGGTATGAAGCTAGAAAATATTATCATGAGTGAGGTAAACCAGCCTGAAGAAGACATGCATGGTATCCACTCACTAAGAAGATATTAATCAAAAAATAAAGAATAGCTAGGATATAACCCATAGACTGTAAGAAGTGTAAAAAACAGAAAGGCTGAAGAGAGGATGCCTCAATCCCCCTTAGAAGAGTAAAGAAAGTAATCATGGGAGGCAGAAGGAGGGAAATACCTGGGAGGGAGAGGGGACAGAGAGGGGGAAAGGGTAACAGGGTCAGGTATGGGAGGGGGAAAAGGAGAGCAGCCCAGAGGGCCAGGAGAATGAATGGAAAGATGCAGCCTTGGTAGTGGGGAAGGGAACACTCTAGAAAGAGCCAGAGACCCAGGAGTTGAGAAACACTCAGGACTCAAGGGATTGACCTTATCCAAAATGCCCAACAATGAGAAGAGGAAACTAGAAGAGTCTATCTCCAGTAGATAGACAGGGACTCAAGTGGAGAGACAGGGTTACTAACTCACAGTCAAAATTTCTGACTCAGAATTAAGAGACTGAAGACAGGAGTCTAGCATGGCTGTCCTCTGAGAATCTCTACCAGCAACTGACCGAGACAGACACAGATACTTATACCCAACTTGGGAACGTGGAAACTCCTATGGTTGAATTGGGGGAAAGATTGAAGAATCTGAAGGGGAGGGTGACCCAATAGGAAGACCAGCAGTCTCAAACTACCCTGAAACCAGGTTGCTCCCAGAGACTGAGCTATCAACCAGGCAGCATACACAGGCTGGTCCACGGCCCTAGACACATATATAGCAGAGAGGGGTCTGGTCTAGCCTCAGTGGGAGAAGATGTGCTTAATCCTCAAAAGACTTGAGACCCCAAGGAAGAGGGAGGCCTACTCTGGGGGGGAGCACCCTCTTGAAGGCAAGGGGAAAGGAGGAGTGAGATGAGGAGCTGTGGAAGGGAGGAATTTGAGTGGGAAGGGGGTTATCTGGAATGCAAATAAATAAAATCTTTAAAAACATTCCAACAAGTTTCATGATAAATATATTGGAGAGATTGGGGACAGAAGGCACATATCAAAATATTATAAAAGCAATTGCAGCAAAAGCTCATATCCATCATCAAATTAAATAAAGGGGAATTTAAAGTGATTCCACTAAAGTCAGGAACAAGACAAAGTTGTCTTTATGTGCATTGGTACTTTATCTGCACATTTGTCTGTGAAAGTGGAGTTATAGATGAGTTACAATTGTGAGCTGCTATATGGTGCTGAGAATTGAACCCAGATCCTCTGGAAAAGCAGGCAATGCTATTAACCAGTAAGCCATCTCTCCAGGCCACCCTGATGCCTTAGGACTCCCAGGGACTAAACCATCAACCAAGGGGTACACACGGTTCCAGCCAAAAGTGTGACAGAGGAATGCCTTGTCAGGCATTAGTGGGAGGAGAGGTCCTTGGTCCTGTGAAAGGTCAATAGATGCCCCAGCATAGGGAAATCAAGGAAGGGTAGGTGGGAGTAGGTCAGATAGAGGGGCCTATACTTGGAGGCAGGGGTGGGAGGAGGGGTTGGGAGTTTTCAGGGAGGGGGAAAACTGGGAAAGGTTTTAGCATTTGAAATGTAAATGAAGAATATATTCAATAAAATTTATATTTAAAAAAGAAGACAAAGTTGGCTATTCTCTACATATATGTTCAATAGAGTACTTGCAGTTTTAGCTGAAGGAGTAAGATAAATGAAAAAGACCAGAGGGTTACTAATTGGAAAGTAAGAACTTAAAGTATTGTTAGTTACAGATGATAGAACAATATACATGAATTACCCTAGTAATTCAACCAGGGAACACATACACCTTGATAACACTTTCAGTTAAGTGGCTGGGTACAAGATTGAATAAACAACAACAACAACAATAACAACAACAACAACAACAACAAAATAAAGCAAAACAAAAACATCCTCCAAAACAATTGCCCTCAAGAAAAATGTCATCCTGAGTTAGGCAACCCAACCCCAGAAAGGCAAATATGATATGTATTTACTTATATGTGGATATTAAGATTTAGATAAATAAAAACTAAGCTATAGTCCATAGTCCTAGAGAGAGTAGGTAAAAAGGCAAGGTTTATGAAAAAACTTTCATATCACTGGAAAGGGAAAACAGAATAGATTTTTGGGGTAGATAGAGGTGGGTAGG
The DNA here is from genome assembly GCA_964023405.1 of Apodemus agrarius. Classification (NCBI taxonomy): domain Eukaryota; kingdom Metazoa; phylum Chordata; class Mammalia; order Rodentia; family Muridae; genus Apodemus; species Apodemus agrarius. The sequence goes on from OZ030023.1 coordinate 30,498,838, forward strand.
TTCTAAAGCAGGAGGGATCACATGGCATGGAGATAGGATAGATAGAAAAGGTGGGGGGCATGACTTGTAGGAATTAACAGGCTTTTGTGAGTGGTATGGAAAACTAGCACAGTAGAAACTCCCTGGTATCTATGAAGGTGATCCTAATAACAGTAGGACTCCTACCAGTAAAAGAGTCTCAGCCGGCTATCTCTTATATTCAGAGATGCAGGTCTGGGTTGCATTGAATTGAGGTGTTGGTCAAGAAGGTCCCATAGAAATCAACAAACAAGCCAAGCTGATCCTAAGAGAAAATGTTGCTCTCCACACATTGACAGCAGGGCGTCATGACTGAGGACAGCATCAATACAACTAATTGAACATGGAGATGTTGAACTGGTGTGTCTACATTGAGCCATTGCCCCTAAGTTCTGGTCTTTGTTGAAGATATGCACTTTGCAGGATACCAAAAGAGAAACATGGACACTAAACCGTTCATGAAACCCTTTGACCTACAATCACTCCAGCCCACAAAATATCCTAGGGAAATTACGGCACAGAACTTGTGAGAATAGCCCACCAATGGCTGATTTGACTTAAGGACAACTTCAAAAGAAGGAACACATACTCAACTTGGCTACCAAGAACCAGAGACATATATAGCCCAGAAACCTAGGATGAAACCAAACATGACTGTTAAAAAAAACAACCAAACAACCAACAAAAAAATCTCTAATTGTATTCATTTTTTAAGTCATAGATAAGTGCCTTACAAAGTCATCAGATGAGTTTCTTCCAGCAGCAAATGGGAACAGATGCATAGACCCACAATCAGACATTACACAGAGAGCCTAATTTGGATGTCTCCATCAAATCCCTCATCTCACTTAGAGGCCAGGGAATCTACAGAAGAGGTGTCAGAAAGAGTCTAAGAGTCAGAGGGGATGGAGGTCACTAGTATTACAACACCCTTCAATTATCCAAGCAAGGTACCTATGACCTCACAGAGACTGAAGCATGAAGCACAGGGCCTACATGGGTTTGCACCAGGAATTCAGTATATTCATTATGGCTATTAGTTTAGCATATGGGGTCAGGGAGTAACTCCTGACTGTGAGAGCCAGTGGGTCTCTGACTCTTGTGCCTTCTCTTAGAAACTTTTCATCCTGCTGGCTTGCTGTGTTCAACTTTAGCAGTTGTTGTGTCGTCCTATTATATTCTGTTTTGTCATGCTCAGTTGTTGCCTCTTAGAAGACTGCTTTTTTATGATGAGAGATGGAAAGGGAATAGATACAGAGGGGAGTGGAGGTATGGAGGAACTAGGAAGAGTAAAGGGAGGAAAAACTACAATCATGACATATTATATGAGGAAATAATTTATTTTCAATAAAATGAAAAATATGCTAATCGAATGAATCAGAATGAGACAAGAGGGTGAATGGAAAGACATGGCATTTGTATCATTAGATCTGGAAAATATCATCCTAAGTGAGCTAACCAAATCACAAAAGAATACACATGAAATGCAATCACTGATAAGTGGATATTAATGAGCCCAGAAGCCCTAAATACTCAAGGCACAATTAGCAAGTCAAATGACTCCCAAGAAGAAGAAAGGAGAGGACCCTGGGCCTGTAAAGATTGGATCCAGTATTGTAGACCCAGAACAGAGAAATCGTGGCGGGGTGGGGGGGAATGATTGGGGAATAGCTGGGGGGGGAGGAATTATGGGACATATGGTGGGGGGGAACTGGGAAAGGGGAAAGCCTTTGGAATGTAAACATAGAATATAGAAAATAAAAATTAAATAAAAAAAAGATGGCACTGTGGTGGGAAAAAAAAGAGTGAAGATAGAATACTTTATAAAGAAATAATGTATGAAATCTCACTGAATTTGGAGAAAATTATAAACCGGGTATTCAATGAGCTAAAATTGAATACAAAGCAAACTGACATATGTAAATTACATTTCTGAGCAAAATAAACACAACACCAAAATTAGCCAAACAGAAGAAATGTATTAGCCATCAGGAAACACCTGCTCCCCTATAAGACAATTTTTCATCTGAAAACTTAAAGTCCAGAATACTTTAAATAAATAAAGTCCAGGGGCTTAAAAAATGGCAGTGAAAACATCAGATTCTACATGAGGTTAGGTTACCCTGCAGGAAACAGCAGGGCATGAGTTCTCACAATTAAGGCAAAACAGAGGGGTCCATTACTTTCACATCTAACCATAAAGAATAATTGCAAAGAGACTCTTGAAGCAGATAGCATGTACTAGTAGCAGAATGCCAGGACTTCCCAAAGGGAAGAATAACAACAAAAAAGAAAGGAGGCATGTAGATTTAAGAATATATACAGGGACTGGAGAGATGGCTCAGTGGTTAAGAGCACTGACTGCTCTTCGGAAGGTCCTGAGTTCAAATCCCAGAACCCACATGGTTGCTCACAACCATCCATAATGAGATCTGATGCCCTCTTCTGGTGTGTCTGAAGACAGCTACAGTGTACTTACATATAATAAATAAATAAATAAATCTTTTAAAGAAAATAATATATATAGAACAGAATGTAATATGACATGTATTATTAGATATCTGAAAACTGCATATAACTAGATTATTGCTCAATATTTTAAATGAGAAGAAATTGATTTACATTAATAAATGAGAAGTTTAAAAAGTTCTAAATGGAAACATGTTTTCAATACTATAGTTGAATTATGATAATATTAAAGTCAATGTATTTTCAAATTGTGTGTGTACATATGTATATATGTACACCCACAAACAAATTTACATATGTATATTTCAATGTATATGTAATGAATATTATATATGCTTTTATATCTCTATATGCATTGAACCTTTCCAGGACCAGGGACCTCTCCTTCCTTCTTCTTGGGCATCATTTGATATGTGAATTGTTTCTTGGATACTGGATTCAATAATACAAACCTTTAGGAAAAATTCAAATAATAAAACTAATAAAAGGTTTTCTAGTCCATTTTCTGAATACTGAAATTGCTGAAATAAACAAGAAATGAGCTATTCAGAGGTGGGCACTCTATGACCCATGACTGACAGACTGAGAATTATAGAATAAAAGCTTTCCCTCTAAATCAACATATAGAACTCAACTGTTTTTAGTAATTTCCCCAAAATATAAAGATGATAATAAAAGGCTTAAGAATAATTTTATACTTCCATAAAACACCATTGAACTGAATAACACTAGAGAAACAGGTGCATGGATTATTACATATTTTAAAAAGTATTATTATTATATGCAATGAAGAAGTGAGGTTCTGAATGGCTAATCACTGCAGATGACATAGCAGAATGTGAAATGTGCGAATTGCCTTTGAAATTTAGAAAATCAGAAATGGGGGTCCATTTGAGAGAGACAGAGACAGAGACAGAGAGACAGATAGAGAAGGAAGAAGAGGAGGAAGTGGAAGAAGAGGAGGAGGAGGAGGAGGAAGAGATGAGAGATGAGATCCCAAATTTGACTTGGAGATTTAATCATTTTTGGTACTTTAATCTGAATCTTGATTTTGATTTGGGTATCTGAGTTTGGTTTGTATCAAACTTCTAAGATGCTCCCACTTTATTATACACAGTTATAACTACCTCCACATTTGCCTAGTAGACCTATGAGATGTAAAAAAGGAACAATAGAAGCTCAAACATTTAGGGGTTATTTGGTACAACTGTTATAGCACTCTAGTGTTTGTGAGGTTGATACATTCATGAGTCTCTGGTTCAGGACACATAGGTTCTGAAATAACAGGACATGGCCCTGGCTAGTTTGGTAAAACATGGCCATGATCTTAGTATTGAAATGGTCATATTCACGGGTGGCCTGAGCTTCTTGAAACACAGTGGGAAGAGAGGGTACATAAGCTACAGAGACTAGAACTGTAAAGAACAAATGCCAAAGGAGAGAAATAGAAACTGCTGGTATAGACCCAAAAGTATAAATAACAGAGACTTTCTCTAATTCTCTATTCTGAACTGGGAATTCATATGTTGTAAAATAATGCATAAATTATTGATTGTATTTACTTAATATGTATAGACACGTGGAGATAATTTGACCATTGAGTATCACTTGTAATGCCCACTAGGTGCCCTCAAGGCTTATTCCCAGTTGGTATTTCCATTCTCAGCACAATTTTCAAAGTAAGCCAGCACCGATTATATTTTTGGCAAATAAATACAAAACATTGAACAATTAGAGGTAAGATGGTCTAATGTGTTTACTTAAACAATACCAAATCACCTATGCATTGGTTAATTTAATTCTCAGGACAATTAAAGAGACTTAGATATGGAATTCAATGGTTTTCTTATTTATAATGTTAAGTGATGAGGTGGCACTTTAGTTCCCCTTTAAATTGATACAGTGTGGACCCACTTTTGTTTATTGGATTTTCAAAGTTTGTGGTAATATATTTTGTGCATTTAAATCACTAGTAACCCTTCTTTCTGCATCTTCTGAAACAAAGTATGCATTGTTCAAGACTGTCTGTCTCCATTTTAGCACAAACAAATCATCAATCTTGTTTTCAAAGTTTATTGTTTGGTAGTTAAAGTCTTTATTGCACAATTTGACTTTTGATGCAGCCTCAACATGTATACAAAGTCTGTAAAAATTTAAGCTTTGATTCTAAGGGTATCATCTGTATTTATTTAAAAGAACATTTTGTTAGTAGTATAAAAGGGCATCTCTCTCTTTTATTTAATTCTTATAAATACATGATGTGTTTACAGGTCTTCATAATCTTTTGTTAACCTTAATATATTTGACTCTACACTAATCTTAAATTTTACTAATTACTATATCTATACATTTGATATGTGCATGTCAGATTTTCTTGAGTTTTTAATTTAACTTTATAATCATTAGAGTTGTTTTATATTTGTTGGCTAACATAAGGAAAAACTAATAATTATAATAAATAAATATATGTATCTCAGAATTCAGATTGCTTTTTAGATGTTTAATAAATATTCATGTGAGATAATTCAATTGATGGAGACATTAAATTCACTATTCATTTTTATGTTCATCTAAAATAGCACATCCAGAATAATATATTTTTATCTGAATTAATGAACCATTGGCTTGTCAGAAAACTAAAAGAGAATAAATATAAAACCTTAATGTCCTGTCAGTGTCTTGTTATGGGGCCAGATGCTATGGGTAATTTAATTGTGCTTAGTACCCAGCAGCAATTTCTCAAAAGTCATGACCTGAAGAAGCACCTGCTGATGCTGATAAATCATTATAAACCTTAATAAACCCAAGAATCTAGAATTAAATGTTATGTTAGTTGATCATCCACAATATGCAATGTAAGTTAGGACAACATTGAGCAAACTAAACTATCTTTGGCTGCTTCAATACTGAGAAACAACTACCATATAAATGTCAGGATTTAGTTCTTCAATAGTACCTAGATGAGCTATGAACTTCTTAATATACTCATTGAATCATCAAAACAACCTCAAAGTCAGAGAGAGAGAGAGAGAGAGAGAGAGAGAGAGAGAGAGAGAGAGAGAGAGAGAGAGAGAAATTATTTACAGCTATACAGAATATAGAAGGATATTAAATTAGTCCAAATCCTATGGTTTATGGAGGGTAGCAAGAGGTTCAGGATTATGCACTTTATACCTCTTTTCTTTTGCCTTTCATCCTGGTGTGAACTAATAATGGTCTCTTCCCTGAAATGCGTTTATGATATTTTCCTTGTAATGTCAGCTGAAGGATAACTTTCAGGGGAAAGGATCACTTTCCCTTCTCTCTTCCTGCCCTGTTGTCTTATTCAGCTCCTTGTATGCAGATACTCAAAAGCACTCTGCTATACTTCTCTTATCTACAGCTGTCTTTGTTTCCAAGGGACAAAACCAAAATCCATGGTAGCTGTCCTTCATGTGCTAGCCACCCTTTGACTCTATCCATTCATTAAGCCTGTTCTAATTTACATAAAAATCATGATTTCGGGGTTATCTTTCCACTCACTACAAATTTAAAGTAATTTTTCAAAACAAACATATTTCAACTTTTTTAATGATATGGTATGGAACTAATGAGCTTTTAAAGCCACACCCCAATGTTTCCACTTGGAAATGGACTTTTTTTCTTCAAGAATAAAAATAAGTAATCATTTAGTATAGCGAGAAATGTATACACGAAGTGATGAAAATACCAATGTCAGAACAATCAATTTTATTATTTTTAATAAGTGCTACTATTTTCCTTTTGAGCAGATGTGATTGTTACTGGGGACATGCTAGATGTAAACATGATGGAAGAGATACATGTCATTTCCCTAGCACTGAAGAATATGTGGATGCAGGGAAGGTGGATCAGAAAAGTAAAGTTTCTGATAGTAGCTTCCATGACCTTAGTCTGGCAGACAGAAGCACCAGTAAGTACATGCTTCCTGATTATGTCTAAGAAAAATCAGTCAGAGTTACATAATAGTTTCTTCTATTACTGGCTTTATTTTTTCAGTTACAGAGAAAAATAAATATGTACATTCATACATTCTAATGACCTTACAGAATGGTACATTTATTAACCTACCACCAGTATTATAATATGACCAAAAGGAAAGGACATAACAAAGAGAGGATGGGAAAATATTAGGAAGCATAGTACAAATTATGGTTATTATTAAATTACATCTACTGCCACTTATCTACACTTGTTCTCTTTAGTTATAAGTTACCTCAGTAACATCTTTCACAATTCAATCAATATTCTCCATTTAAAGAAACGTTTATTTTTAAATGTTATTTGATATTTGTTATTTTCTGTGCTTATCAAGTGAAATTATAAACATTTGTAATATTTTTATTTTTAAATTATAATATCCTCCTTCAAACCCCTCTCATGTACCTTTTGCTTTCTCACTATATATATATGTATATATATATACATATATATATATATGTATGTATACACACACACACACACACACACACACATATATATATATATATATATATATATATATATATATATATATATAACAAAGTGTTTTGTAGAGTGCATTTAATTTTAATTAGTTAAATGTTACTTTTTTTTTAAGGTGCTTTTCAGCCATCCAAATTTCTTCAGGTTAAAAGTCTTCGTTGGGCCGGGCATGGTGGCACACGCCTGTAATCCCAGCACTTGGGAGGCAGAGGCAGGCGGATTTCTGAGTTCAAGGCCAGCCTAGTCTACAGAGTGAGTTCCAGGACAGCCCGGGCTAAACAGAGAAACACTTTCTCAAAAAAAAAAAAAACCCAAAAAAGTCTTTGTTTAGCTCTGTACCCCATTTTGTAATAGGGTTATTTGGTTTTCTGAGGTCTAACTTCTTGAGTTATTTGTATATATTGGATATTAGCCCTCTGTCAGATGTAGGATTGGTGAAGATCTTTTCCCAAGTTGTTGGTTGCCAATTTGTCCTTTTGATGGTGTCCTTTGCCTTACAGAAACTTTGTAAATTTATGAGGTCCCATTTTTCAGTTCTTGATCTTAGATCATAAACTATTGGTGTTCTGTTCAGGAGCTTTCCCCCTGTTCCCATGTCCTCCAGGGTCTTCCCAAGTTTCTTTTTCTTTTTTTTTATTTTCTATATTCAATGTTTACATTCCAAAGGCTTTCCCCTTTCCCAGTTCCCCCCCTCCCTATGTCCCATAGTTCCTCTCCCCCCCCAACTATTCCCCAATCATTCCCCCTCCCCCCACAGTTTCTCTACAAAACTGGATCCAATCTTTCCAGGCCCAGGGTCCTCTCCTTTCTTCTTGGGAATCATTTGACTTGCTAATTGTGCCTTGAGTATTTAGGGCTTCTGGGCTCATTAATATCCACTTATCAGTGATTGCATTTCATGTGTATTCTTTTGTGATTGGGTTAGCTCACTCAGGATGATATTTTCCAGGTCTAACCATTTACCTACAAATTGCATGAATTCATTATTTTTCATTGCTGAGTAGTATTCCATTGTATAAATATACCACATTTTCTGTATCCATTCCTCCTTTGAGGGATATTTGGGCTCCTTCCAATTTCTGGCTATTATAAACAAGGCTGCTATAAACATAGTGGAGCATGTGTCTTTATTGTATGCAGGGGAATCCTCTGGGTATATGCCCAGGAGTGGTATGCCAGGGTCCTCTGGAAGGGACATGCCCAATTTTCTGAGGAACCGCCACACTGATTTCCAGAGCGGTTTTACCATTTTGCAATCCCACCAACAGTGGAGGAGTGTTCCTCTTTCTCCACATCCTTGCCAGCACCTGTTGTCTCTTGAGTTTTTAATCTTAGCCATTCTGACTGGTGTGAGGTGGAATCTCAGGGTTGTTTTGATTTGCATTTCTCTGATGACTAATGATGTTGAACATCTCTTAAGGTGTTTCTCAGCCATCCGAATTTCTTCTGGTGAAAATTCTTTGTTTAGCTCTGTACCCCATTTTTTGATAGGGTTATTTGGTTCTTTGGGGTCTAACTTCTTGAGTTCTTCGTATATATTGGATATTAGCCCTCTGTCGGATGTGGGGTTGGTGAAGATCTTTTCCCACTTTGTTGGTTGTCGTTTTGTCCTTCTGACAGTGCCCTTTGCCTTGCAAAATCTCTGTAATTTTATGAGGTCCCGTTTGTCAATTCTTGATCTTAGTGCATAAGCTATTGGTGTTCTGTTCAGGAAATTTCCCCCTGTGCCTATGTCCTCCAGGGTCTTCCCAAGTTTCTTTCCCAATAGTTTCAGTGTGTCTGGTTTTATGTGGAGGTCCTTGATCCACTTGGAGTTGAGCTTAGTACAAGGAGAAAAGAATGGATCAACTCACATTCTTCTGCATGTTGACCTCCAATTGAACCAGCACCATTTGTTGAAAAGGCTATCTTTTTTCCACTGGATGTTTTCAGCTCTTTTGTCAAAGATCAAGTGGCCATAGGTGTGTGGGTTCATTTCTGTGTCTTCAATTCTATTCCATTGGTTCACCTTCCTGTCACTGTACCAATACCATGCAGTTTTTAACACTGCTGCTCTGTAGTATTGCTTGAGGTCTGGGATACTGACTCCCCCAGAAGTTCTTTTACTGTTGAGAGTAGTTTAAGCTACCCTGGGTTTTTTGTTATTCCAGATGCATTTGAGAATTGCTCTTTATACAGATTCAACACAATCCCCATCAAAATCCCAATACAGTTCTTCAGAGAGTTACAAAGACATTCCTAAAAGTGAATGTGACAGTGAGAAGGACTCAGTAGGAGTATTGAACTAGAAATAAATAAAAAGTTAACTCTGTCAGAACTATTTCAGACTCCAACGAAATTATGAACCCAAACTTTGGTGACATTCTGTTAACAATCCATATATATATATATATATATATATATATATATATATATACACACACACATATACATATATATGTATATGTGTGTGTATATATACATATATAAATATATAAATATAAAACAGTGTTTCGTATAGTGCATTTAATTTTAATTACTTAAATATTACTTTTTTCTCTTTCTTTTTATTATCACAGTGATTTCAGAATCTGTAGATGGTATATATTTTCTATTCTCGCATGTTTATCAAGGCATGTAAAATTACCCAAAAAAGGTTGTCTTCAGAAGATTTACAGGATGTTCTGACTATCACTTGATTATGGGTGAGAAGAAAAAGAAGAAAAGCTACTCTCAAGGAAAGCTGATTAGTTACCTTAATTAAAAAAACAGCAAACTTCAACTAATAAACAGTACTAAATGGAACCTTAACGCTACCATGTTTGAACATTTGAACTTGAATCAAGAACAAAATTCTCTATAGATGTAGATTCACACTGAGTTTGAAATCAACATGAATGAAACTAAGACTTGGTCAATAAAGTGTTCATTTGCTAACTTATGCATTTGAAGAATAACATGAAAGACCATGAAAGCTTTATTTGGAGGTCATCTACACACATATGACATTGAGTATATTTAGATCATGCCAGACATGATAGAATTAAGGGATGGATGGCGAAAGCACATGGGGCATGCTTTGTTGAAGAATTTTTGAGCTAGTAACTGTTTCTAAGTAAAATCTAAATAAAGCCTTAGAACTGAAAGTTAAATAACATTAGCCTAAATTCATCTTCAATAAATTTTATTTTTGATATCCAAATAAAATCTTTGAGGTCCTATATAGCCCATTAGCTTGCACAGCACATGCTATGCTAGCTAAGAATGAAATGAACTTAGACATATGGCACACATTTTAAAAATTTGTTCTAGGTAAGAAGAATGTTGTTACATAATCACAGGCTGTAGAGCAATTTTAATCGAACAACATGACTGCTTTGGCAAGAGATCACATCCAAAGATATGATCCAGCACTCTGGCTGGAATGCAGACATACCTTTAGTACAAATACCTAACCATGAAGGCAAGGTTAGTTTGTAGAAGAATGAAGCCACCACATTTGAAAGTAACATCTAATTTGGGGGTAGGGGGTATGCAGATAGTGTCAAATCAGAGAAAGACTTCACAGAGTGAGTCAGAGAGAGGATACACACCGAACTCTCATGAGAATGCACAGAAAAGAGAGACTACTTAAGGCAATGAGGGAGAGAAAGGTGGCAAGGTGTCTGGCAAGGTTTGTGGCAGTTACAGGGCAGTTTTGCAGAAGCTAGATACAGAGGAAGACAGGGTGAGAAGGAACCAGATAAGTAGGCCAAGTTGCCAAAGTTAGGATGAAGATAAGCAGAGCAAGTCAGTGGGATGCTGAGAGAAGCTAGTTTGAGTGAGTCAGTTTGGAGAGAAATTTGGGCTAGAATAGCTGAGTTCAACCAGCAATGAAGAGTTCAGAAAGAGCTGGAAAGGGTTATTCAGCAGTAAGTCTCAAAGGCTAAATTCTAGGTGTGGATTAGCATATGGGAGATAGCAGCTGAATTCTTCAAAGTCCGGGTTTGCAGAAGATTGCATTGTTCAGAGTCGAGAAGGTTCCAGGCTTAGGTAGGTGTAGGCAAAGAACAAAGAGAAATGCTCTGTGCTCAGCCCTGACTATGTATTCAAATAGTTTGGGTCCATCTCTCATCTAATCCCATCATCTGGGTAAATTAAAGTGACATTTACCTTTACACCAGATACATTTCAGCAGACATGACAGTTTAAGAGCAATAAACATATTAATTAGAATAAAAATATAACATAATCACACATAAAAAATAATTTACACTTTCTAGAGAAATAAAATATTCAAAAAAGGAAGATAATTAAGGAACTTGATGTACTAGAAATATAAATTATTAACAAAAATTGCATATATGTGCTCCACATACATACATGTAGGTAAATCACATTTACAAAATTAAGTAAATAAGAGCAACTATGTTTTCAAAACATAAAATGAGAAAGATGATTACATAGTAATTGATAAAAATTAAATTAAAAAATTAAAAAATTATAAAATAGTATAGTTACAGAAATTTCTAATAAATTTTAGTATTGAAACCATCATCTGGAAAACAATATTAGGTCTTGGAAGAAATAAATATTCAAAGTACATCAGTTGTGCTTATTCACTCGAATGTCAAATAGATTATAACCACAAAGGAGTAAGATTAAGCAGAAATAATCTTCAGTGTCTCAAGTAAGTATATAGAAATTATATAAACATTCAGATTTTAAATTATATGATATGTATTTATATATGTAATAATGTGCAAATACTCATAATTAAAATATACATATTTATTTACATAAATACCAATTAAGTACATATGTATACTATATATGTATACATAATTCTAGGATTAGAATTTCTTTGTCACATATTTAAATATATAATATAGACAAATGTTTCTCAGAGTGCCCTTGTAAAAATTACCATAACTTAATATTTATTCTGTTTGTTAGGATTTTCAATATTTTTTTTATTTTTGTGATTGTGATATCTCAAAGCTGTGTAAATTTTATGGTTATTTTTTAAAATAAAGTACTCAAAACTTTGTTCCCTAGCTTTACATATTTAAATTACGCTAATATTATTAGGATAAAAAATGTTTAAAATTTGTTAAAAAAACAGCTACCTTATTAAGTGTGCAAGGAATCTGATATTGAGAAGCACAGGGACTTTTATCAGAGGATTTATGAGGAAAAAATGACTACCTACTATGTTCTGTTCATATGGTTATTTTATGCAACAAGAGAAAGTAAGGTCTTATATATTTTGGACGTGGGGAGAGGATGGTCTGAAATCCACTATATAGACATGGATGATCTGTCTGCTTCTATGTTTCAAGTGCTGGGAATACATATGTGTGCCAACATGTCTGGCAAATAATGATTAACTTATTCTTGTGGCTTTGTGGTGAAATAAAAGTAAAGAAAATAATACTGCTTATACATTATTACACTACTGTGTTTGCAAACATTTACAAACTATTCAGTATAAATATAAGCTGAGAATAGGAACAAGCAAATAACCCATGGGGGAAAAATGAATAAAACATTTCCTTTCTGCGCAGGGTAAAGCAAGTGTATGGAAACCAGAATAAGATATTCCTGACTTCATTAAACTGTCTGTCACACATCTTGTAATACTATTGCAGGAAATTTGTAATGGCGTTAAGATCTGTTTAGTTATTTTAACTAAACCACACTAATTCACTAGATGTGGTAGTGCTGGCCTGAAATTTCAACACACTCTTAATTATACCTGAGGTAGAAGGATATCAATTTCAATGTCAGCCTAGGCTAAGAACTTTAAGCAAAGAACAGGATAATGAAGAAGAGGAAAAAAGAAAATTAAGAAGAGAGTGGGAGGAGCAGAAGGAAAAAATGATGGAAGAAGTAGAAGGAGGATGAGGAAGAGGAGGAGGAGGAGCAGCAGCAGAAGAAGAAGAAACAGAAGCAGAAGCTACTTGGGGTCATAGATCAGTGATGGAATGATTGCCTTCCATGAAGAATGTCCTGGGTTTAATTTTTAGTATTGCATACATCACAAATAGAAGGGGAAAAATACCTTAAATCTTAAAATGTCAGAAGATAACTTCATAATGCTGCTGCATTTTTATGAACTATGTATTATAAATACATAATAAAAGGCAAATAAAAGGAGATATGAATTGTTCCATTATCTCCTCTTCCTCTGATCTCCTTTTCTGTTCCAAATGTCATTTATTATTCTGATATATATATAATATTTGACTTGAAAATTCTGCAAGGCTACCCATAAGAACAGATTGAAAAGATGATTCATAAGCTAAGATCATTCGTTGTTCTAGAAGAGGACCCGCATTGGGTTCCTTACACCCACACCTAGGATCTGACTGCTCCCTGTACCTCCAGCTGTAGGAGCTTCAATACCATCCTAAGGTTTCTTCAGAAATACATTCATGTGGTATACATTCACACAAACATATATATGATAATTTGGAAAAAAACTTAAGTAAAAAGAATAACAAACTATTTGGGAATAGCTACTGCAAGATAATAGAACTACACTAATAAGTTGCACTTACTCCCCAAAGATCTATCACCTGCTTGGCAATTAGCCTTGGTATCTAGTTATTTAGAAGGGGAAAATCCTGAGGGTATATTCCAAAAGTTTATTCAGCTCCATATAGATATGTGTAATCATATACTTGTGAATTTTGTTCTCCATTAATGGAATTTCCAAACAAGTTTCTATTAAAGAAAACACACCAGCCTGTAAACTCAATTAGTACATTATGTGTAGAACAGCAGTGTACCTGAAAACCCACGCAGGTCTACAAGGAGATTTATTACCAACAAAGCTTGGCCTAATGATAAGCTTCAATCTCATCAGCTCCAATCGCCATGTAGTAATTAAGCTTCAAGTTTAAAATATGAAGCACAGAAGTACCACTTTCCAACTTGTTTATCTCCCTTTACATTTTAATGCCTTGCAAAGCTTTGTGATTCTTGTACATGCAGTTCAGTGCAAATCTCCTTAAAATTTAAATTAAGATGGTAAGCTACAATCATCCTTTAAATAAACAGAGTCTATTGTCACAGAGTTAAGAAAGTTGTCATTTATCCAGCCATTTCTTCAATATTATATTTTAGAAACAATTAGATTATATATATGTATATATTCAAATAAATTTTAAAATCTTGTTTTTTGAGGTACTAGAATCAATCCTACAGCAGTGCCCTTGCTAAATAAGGGTTCTAGTATTATACTGTGCTGTGGGACATGTATTTGTTTTTATTCATATATAAGGGCTCTGCCATCCACAGATTCTGGTAATTTGGAGTAATGTGCAACTTATATGATGAGTTCTTAAGGAAGTACCATTTATCATTTGCTCCATTTGCCCTTATTCCCAAACAGTCAATTTACTCCTTTGAGAATGACAGATTACAGCAGGCTATATGTTAAAGGATACATTCTGTCTGAAAAGAGGGTAATTTCAGACTATTTTCTATCAGTGAAAGCATGGGCATCTACTGACATAAGAGGATGGACTATTTTCTCAGATTGCTCACTGTTGACCTTGTGAAGCAGAGGTCAGTTCCTTCTGGAACCCTCTTTAGCTGATTTACACCGATCACTCTTAGCAGAGCTGGGCTAACAGATCTGCAGTGGCAGATCTTAGACAAGGGCTCAAGGAACCTTGAAAGACAGCAGGCAGAGCTGGAAAAGTGTCCACCTAAATAGTTTGTGTCCCACTTTAGCAGGAAAAAAAGATCCCATAATTATGTGTTTTTATTATTTTAAAAGGGGATAATTATGCAATAATTGCAACAGCCTATTTTCCTGTTTTAAAATAGTAATACAATTAGAAATAAGCACTTTCTTGTGTTCGTATGATGTTCTCTTAGATTTCTTTTACTCATCTAAAAGTGTGCTAGCATTCATATATACTTATTTTGTTCTCCATTAATTAAATTTCCAAACAAGTTTCTATTAAAGAAAACACCCAAGACTGTAAATTCAATTACAGAAATATAATTCAAGTAATATAAATTTAAACAAGAAATATAAGTGTTCAGGATTCTCCTTTTAAACTTTTCAAAACCTGAATGTCAGTGATTTTCTTCGAGTTACTTAAATTAAGCATCCTAATTTCTAATCCTATCATCTTGCTCTTGAATATAATAGGCATCTGTTTCCACTTAGAACTTTTCTAGAATGATTAATTAATATAAATCAATTCATATCAACTTAACTAATATTAATGAGTTAATTAAACAATTAATAATTATCAAAATCAACAACCCATTAATCACTTAAAAGTCACAGGTAGCATGAAACCTGAGAGGATTTCTTTTCTGTTTTGGTCTATTCTCTAAGATTTTCATAGCTTATTTCATAGAAAATATCCATTTCTATTAATTTGCTCAGGACGATTCCAATATATCTAAGTCATATGTAAAATGATTCAATGACAAAACCCATAAATTTCCTGTGTGAGAGTAATATGTAACCTTCTACTGTCTCTCCGTCCTACACCATCTGCAGTCAATTAAATGATTCCCAGGTGTTCGTGGTAATTGCTCTAACACTAGATTGCATGTCACTCTATGGGTCTTTAAATATTTATTATAAAACTCTCATCTACATTTTTCTCCATTCATCTAGGAATAAAACATGCTGATGTTTAGTAGTGACACACGAAATGTTAATTGGACTAGTTGAAATATTCTGTGGATTAAATTTCAATTAAAATATTTTTAAGTGCCAAGAGCTGAAGAAAAATAGCCTATCTAGGATGCTGACTTTGTTACCTTTTCTTTATATTCTTAATTTTAAAACTGTGCATGTACGAAAGCAAAAGTCTATGATGCATGGAGAAGACAATGCCATTTCTGTTAAGAACTGTAAATAATGAGGCATGTAAGCAGTAGGTTCATTGAACAAATTTCTAATTCTAGAAGTAAAAATAACCTTTTACTTTTAAGATAGTAGAGAACATCCATAGGGACAGTCTACCAAAATATAGTTATTTTGTCTGTAAGGACTGCTTAGGGTTTTGGCTTAGTATTCAGAATAATTTATATGGAGTGAAAATTTCAATCACTATCATATACATAACACATATCATAATCCAAGGAACATTCTATATCTGTTGTAGGAAGTGTATATATGTATTGTGTGCATGGAGGCTAAGAGACTTGCCTTCAGAATCTGGGAGTCACATGGAGAATTTACCTGGCTAAATACAATTGTTAAACTACATTCCTTTAAAACTAGAAACTGCTTTCTGGAACATCTTGATATGTAGCATATATCATCTGAATTTACTTCTAATATTATAATTACTGATAAATCTATCTATGCCCACATGATTACCAATTTCATTGAGCTTATATCTTGAACCTCTATACCTAGTGAGTTGTTAATCCTGTCTGCTGACTTTGGGTTCTCTCTCAAGTCTTCCTGGACAGACAAGGCAAATGCCTCTAGTTCTCTGAACCAGCCAAAGTCAACTCTGCTGTAAGAGCTGACTACCATCATAATCATAATATTTATATTTATACCTCCAAGCATAAGCCAGAAGACAGACACACATGTAAAGGGAAAGAAGAAATAAGGAAGGAAGAAAATAATAGGAAATAGACATCACTTTTTCAAATATTTTGCAAATGGTATATAGTCATTTTCATTGACGTAGAATCAAATCAAGCCTATTAAGTTACTCATGATTAAATCACACAATAATTACAGATAATAACTGAGAATGAGAAGATTGACTGAAATTAGGGCTTTAATGCAACTTTTTACACCACTGATTTTATTAATTTGAAATTAATAATACAGAACATGACTAAATAATCCTTGACACTAACACTAGCGGTGGCCAGAAGCTAATTCATTGTGAATTCATTTTTCCAAATTGACTGAAAATTAAATAATGAGAAGAATAGTAAAATGTTAGATGCTATGTGAAGCACAGGATTGTGGTTTCAAATACACTTTAAAAGTAAATATATTTTATAAAGTAAATGTCATTCTTATTTTTTTTATTTTTTTACAATTTTTTATTTTCTATATTCTTTGTTTACATTCCGAAGGCTTTCCCCTTTCCCCATTCCCCCCTCACCATTCCCCCCTCACCATATGTCCCATATGTTCTCTTCTACCCCTCACACCCCCACCCCCACCTATTTTCCAATCACCACCCCACCATTTCTCTGCTCTATTCTGGTACTCTCCTACAAAACTGGATCCAGTCCTTTCAGGACCAGGGTCCTCTCCTTCCTTCTTCTTGGGAATCTTTTGACTTGCTAATTGGGCCTTGAATATTCAGAGCTTCTGGGCTCATTAATATCCACTTATCAGTGATTGCATTTCATGTGTATTCTTTTGTGATTGGATTAACTCACTTAGGATGATATTTTCCAGATCCAACCATTTGCCTACAAATTGCATGAATTCATTATTTTTAATTGCTGAGTAGTATTCCAATGTATAAATATACCACATTTTCTGTATCCATTCTTCCTTTGAGGGACATCTGGGCTCCTTCCAACTTCTGGCTATTATAAATAAGGCTGCTATGAACATAGTGGAGCATGTGTCTTTATTGTATGCAGGGGAATCCTCTGGGTATATGCTCAGGAGTGGTATGACAGGGTCCTCTGGAAGTGTCATGCCCAATTTTCTGAGGAACCGCCAAACTGATTTCCAGAGCAGTTGTACCATCTTGCAGTCCCACCAACAGTGGAGGAGTGTTCCTCTTTCTCCACATCCTTGCCAGCACCTGTTGTCTCTTGAGTTTTTAATCTTAGCCATTCTGACTGGTGTGAGGTGGAATCTCAGGGTTGTTTTGATTTGCATTTCCCTGATGACTAATGATGTTGAACATCTCTTAAGGTGTTTCTTGGCCATCTGAATTACTTCTGGTGAAAATTCTTTGTTTAGCTCTCTACCCCATTTTTTGATAGGGTTATTTAGTTCTTTGGGAATCTGCTGAGATAGACCTTTGATCATGTCTGTGGGAAATTACCGGGATTATAATTATTAAGGTGGCACTGTTCCCTAAGAAGGTACTGGACCACATAGAGAGAAAGCAGAGAGTCAGGCCTGGAACAAATACAATGCATTTACCGAGCTTGTTTCTGAACACAGATGTGACATAGCCAGCTGCTTCACAATGTTGGTGCCTTGACAGCCCTGAAATGCCAAGCCAACTTTGATTTCCATTGAGTTACTTTTCTGGGGTTATTTTATCATAGCACTTGGAAAAGAAGCAAAGAATGTTTTATAGAAATATTTTGATAGTATAACATGTGTATTATTATAAAAGATTCTACAGTATAAAAGTGAAACATTCATTTTTGACACCTAAATTTTATTAGATAAGTTGTATTAAAGAACAACCATTAGCTGAAATCAAAGTTTCTATCTTTAAAGTAACTCTAACTGTACTTAAAACTATTACATTAAAGATGGTATTATTATAAAAATCAAAGTTAACACTCTTCATGATGTTTCAAGATATATGGCATTTTTTCTTTTTCTTTTTTTTTCTGACTGGTGCATGCATTATCTTCCTTTCTATATTATCTATTTTTTTAATTGGATATTTTATTTATTTACATTTCAATGTTATCACCTTTCCTGGTTTCCCCCAATCCCTCTTCTTGGGAATGAATTCATCGTTTTTAATAGCTGAGTAGTACTCTATTGTATATATTTTTGTTTGTGAGATTATATTATGATAACATATTTTTCTTACTTTTCCTCTCTTTGAAGTCTCATTTGTACTACTTTTTTCTCTTTTAAATTCATTATCTCTTTTATGTACATATTAGTGAACCCCATGGTTGAACCATTGTACTGGCTAGTTTTGTGTGCCAACTTGACACAGACTGGAGTTATCACAGGGAAAGGAACTTCAGTTGGGGAAGTGCCTCTATGAGTTCCATCTGTGGGGCATTTTCTCAATCAAGGGGGAGGAGCCATTGTGGGTGGTACCATCCCTGGCTGGTAGTCTTAGGTTCTATAAGAAAGCAAGCTGAGCAAGCCAAGTAAAGCAAACCAGTAAGAAATATCCCTCCATGGCCTCTGTATCAGCTCCTGCTTCCTGACCTGCTTGAGTTCCAGTCCTGACTTCCTTTGGTGATGAATAGCAATGTAGAAATATGCTGGGCAGTGGTGGCACACGCCTTTAATCCCAGAACTTGGGAGGCAAAGGCAGGTGGATTTCTGAATTCGAGGCCAGCCTGGTCTAAAGAGTGAGTTCCAGGACAGCCAGGGCTACACAGAGAAACACTGTCTCTAAAAACCAAAAAATCTATAAAATATAAGCCAAGAAGTAATGTAGAAATATAAGCTGAATAAACTCTTTCCTCCCCAACTTGCTTCTTGATCATGATGTTTGTGCAAAAACAGAAACCCTATCTAAGATAATCATCAATTACAAATTTTCCATTAAAACTGAAATTTATAATTGTATTATGATGCCATGAGAAATGACCTTTATTCTATATAATATATTATAGTGCCTTCTTTTTTTTTCTTCTTGTTTTCTATATTCTTTGTTTACATTCAGAATTCTTTCCCCTTTCCCAGTTCCCCCTTCTTCATATGTCCCATAAGTCCTCTTCCTTCCTCCCATTCCCCAATAACACCCCCCCATTTCTTTGTTCTGGTACTGCCCTACAATACTGGATCAAGTCTTTTCAGTACCAGGGCCCTCTCCTTCCTTCTTCTTGGGAATCATATGATTTGCTAATTGTGTCTTGAGTGCTTCTAGGCTAATTAATATCCACTTATCAGTGATTGCATTTTATGTGTATTCCTCTGTGATTGTGTTACCTCACTTAGGATGATATTTTCCAGATCCAACCATTTGCCTACAAATTTCATGAATTAATTGTTTTTAATTGCTGAATAGTACTCCATTGTATAAATATACCACATTTTCTGTATCCATTCCTCTATTGAGGGACATCTGGGTTCTTTCCAGCTTCTGGCTATTATAAATAAGGCTGCTATGAAGATAGTGGAGCATGTGTTTTTGTTGCATGCTTGGAAATCCTCTGGGTATATGCTCAGAAGTGGTATGACAGGGTCTTCTTAAGAGTATCAAATGTATTTCACAAAGATAGTAGATAGCTTAATCTATATTATTTGAAAGAAAATTATGAATAATATTATGAGAATAATATGTAATATTATATCTAAAACCACACACTATTTGTTTCCTATACAAAAATAAGTGCTTTGATAATAAATACAATTATAAATGAAAGAATAAAAAATGTTAACCCAAGACTCGTTTAAGAAGGCTCTTGTTTTTTCTTCAAGGAATCTGAACTCTGGGGATGTTGTGATCTCTTTAAAATTCTCAACAACAATCTCATTCCTTTTTTTCAGATTTACTGTAAGAAGAGAAATTTGGAGGAAGGCACTTAAGTTCCTTTATCTCCTTCAAACTTTGAATGGTCAGGACAATTCACAATTATAGATATGATGGGCAAACTCTGATATTAAATAGACTACTTAAGATAAATCTGTATCTTTATAAGTTCACAAAAATATTTGTCAAGTTAGATTTTTACACAAAGTTTTTAAAAATTAGATTAAATATATCTAAAGCATGCTTCAGTCCTTAGAAGGGGGAATGAAATACTCTGTTTGGTTTAATAGCTATAAAAAATTGCTATAAATAAGGTGAATCCATAAATTCCATCTAAGATTGAAAATGGTGTTTTGAAGTATTCTGAGACTTGTAGGACAGTGAAGTAAAGTCATAGAATACTGGTAATTAGTTAGGCTTGATTTATATGATTTTGTTTTCCTTCTATTAAATTGTGATGTGCTCATGTAATTGAGACACCTGATAGGAGAAATACTGATGTATTTAGAAGTGGAAATTCTAGTGGATTCAGTGGTGTGCTTCCTGTTGGTGGTCAACAGCCTCCAAGGTCATGTGTTGGTACTAGACTGGAGTGACAATTGCTCAGAAAAAAATATTGAAGAAAACCACTTCAGAAACAAAAAATGAAATTATTCCGTATCAAAGTCCTTTTAGTACAATAGAAATATAGTGACCTTGGTATGTTCCTTCTCAGATGATATCTCATCATCACTGATATATTGTAAGGGTATTTCCTAGTAGACCTCTAGATAGCAGTATAATTGAATTGTAGTGAAATCATATTACTAGACCAGATATTAGTAAAAGTGCTGAAAAGGCTCCTGTTAATGGCCGTGGGCTTGGATTTACTATGTGATATGCATGGATTTGGTGGGTCATTATGTGTTATCATGTATTAAATATAGGACAGGCTTACTAATAGTGTAAATACATAGGCGTGAATTATGGCTACAGCAAATTCTAGAACTGTAAGTAGAAGTAAAATGATAAATATAATAATAGTGGTTGATTAGTACTAAGATGGCACCTCCAATTAAGTGTATTAATATGTGGCCTGCAGTGATATTAGCCATTAATCAGACTGCTAGTGCTATGGGTTGAATAGATTCTCTAATTGTTTAAATAATGATTAGTATAGGAATTAGTGAAATGGGAGTTCCTTGTGGAAGGAAATAAGCTAGGGAACATTTTAGTTTATGTCGGAATCCTAAGATTACAGCTCCTGCTCATAGTGGAATTGCTATGCTTAGGTTTATAGATAGTTGAGTGCTGGGTGTGGCTTTGTAGATCCAATAAATATAATTAAGGATACAATTATTAGTGCTCAAGTCCTTTTGGTGTATGAATTAGTATTATTTGTTTAATACGTTTAATTAGTCAATGTTGAAATGAATGAAGACTATTGCTGATTATGCATTCTGATGATGGAAAAATGATTGATGGAAATATAATGGTAAACTTATATCTGTAGGGGTAATGAAAGAGGCAAATAGATTTTCATTCATTTTGATTCTCAAGGGTATTTTGTTTTTAGTGTTGTTAGAAGTTTTGGTGATGGAGGTGCTGTAAAAGCTTGTGAGGAAAATTTTAATTGAAATAAAATAAATGGAGTGATTATTGATGAAATAGTAATAAATTATGTGGATGGGTCTAGTTGTGGCATGTCACTATGGAGATTTAAGGTCTCTAACTTAAATGGTAAACCCTCTAAGCTTCACAGTAAATTTAAATTATTGAAGGTGATCAATTTTCAAAATATTTTAGTGGTGCTATTTCAAGTACAGTGGATATAAAACCATGATTAGATCTGCAAAATTCAGAGAATTTGGCCATAAAATAATTCTGGGCGGTTTGATGTTACTGTGGACTAGCTTAGGTATCTTGGAATTGCATCAGGTTTTAAGCCTACTGAGGCTACAGCTCATGAATGAAGTACATCTTCAGATGAAATTAATATATGAATTGGGAGTTCTATTGGTAGTATAGCTCAATTGTCGACTTCTAGGAGTCGAAGTTCACCTGGTTTTAGATTATTTGCTCGAATCGTATAAGAATCAAAGCATAAGTCTTCATAGTCAGTATATTCATAGCTTCAATATTATTGATGACCCATGCTGATACAGGATTGTTAATTTCATCTATTCTGTAAAAGATTCATAGGGAAGGGAGATCGATTAGGATAAGGATAACAGCTAGTCAAATAGTTCAATTTTTTTCTACTTCTTGTGTGTCTCTTGTATTTGTATGTGTTGATTTTGTTGTTAATAGAAGTGAAATAATGTGAAATACTAGGGAGCTGATGAGAAACACAATTATTAATGTTTGGTCATGAAAATTCATTAGTTCTACAATAGGAGATATAGTACCTTGTTTGCCTAATTGAAAGGGATAAACTATGTAAGATATTTAGATTTAAGTTTATAATTTAACCTTGACAATATTATATAATTATTTTAATAATATCTCATTGAGAAAGACATAGAGACTATGATATTAGCTTGAGACCAGTTTTCAGGGGTTCAATTCCTTCCTTTCTTATTTAACTTGTACATAGGAAGGTTCTTCAAATGTGTGATAATGTGGTAGACACTCATGTCCTCATTCTACATTGTTGCCCAATAGGAAACTGACAATACTTCTTGTTTGGAGTGAAGGCTTCTCAGATTATGAAAATTATTACAAGTATGACTGTTAATGAAATAAATGATCCTAGAAGAGATTGTGTTTCATATAGTATAGGCATCTGGGTAGTCAGAGTAGTGTCAAGGTATTCCTGAGAGCCTAGGAAATGTTGAGGGAAGACTGTTATATTGACTCCTGCAGATATAATGGCAAAATGAGCTCTTGATAATGTGCCATCTAGAGTATAACCTGGAAATCCAGCTATGATAGCAAATACTGCTCCTATAAACAAGACATACTGAATAGGAGGTACTACATAATATGTGTCACGAAGTACAATATCACGTGAGAAGTTTGATAAGATGATTCCAGTCAGCTCACCAACTGTAAACAGGAAAATAAAGCCTAGGGCTCATAGTATTGCTGGTGATCATTTAATATTAGCACCATGTGATGTTGCAAGTCAGCTAACTACTTTTACACCTGTGGGAATCACTATAATTATGTAAGTGGATGTAGGGTTGGTGAAGATCTTTTCCCAATTTGTCGGTTGCTGTTTTGTCCTTTTGATGGTGTCCTTTGCCTTACAGAAATTTTGTAATTTTATGAGGTCCCATTTGTCAATTCTTGATCTTAGAGCATAAGCTATTGGTGTTCTGTTCAGGAACTTTCCCCCTGTGCCCATGTCCTCAATGGTCTTCCAAAGTTTCTTTTCTATTAGTTTCAGTGTGTCTGGTTTTATGTGGAGGTCCTTGATCCACTTGGAGTTGAGCCCTACATCCTACAGAGAATGTATCCAATATATACAAATATATATTATATACAATATATATAAAATATCCAATATATACAAAGAACTCAAGAAGTTAGACTCCAGAGAACCAAGCAACCCGATTAAAAAATGGGTACAGAGCTAAACTAAGAATTTTTACCTGAAGAACTTTGAATGGCTGAGAAGCACCTTAAGAAATGTTCAACATCATTAGTTAGGGAAATGCAATTAAAATAACCCTGAGATTTCACCTCACAACAGTCAGAATGGTTAAGATTAAAAACTCAGGAGACAGCAGGTGTTGGCAATGATGTGGAGAAAGAGGAACACTCCTCCACTGCTGGTGGGAATGCAAGTTGGTATAACCACTCTGGAAATCAGTTGGGCAGTTCCTCAGAAAACTGGGCATGACACTTCCAGAGGACCCTGCTATACCACTTCTGGGCATCCCAGAGGATTCCCCGCATGCAATAAGGACATATGCTCTACTATGTTCATAGCAGCCTTATTATTACAGCCAGGAGCTGGAAAGAAACCAGATGTCCCTCAATGGAGGAATGGATACAGAAAATGTGGCATATTTAACACAATGGAATACTACCCAGCAATTAAAACAATGAATTCATGAAATTTGTAGGCAAAAGGTTGGATCTGGAAAATATCATCCTAAGTGTGGTAGCACATTCACAAAAGAACACACATGGAATTCAGTCACTGATAGGTGGACATTAGCCCAGAAGCTCGGAATGCTCAAGACACAAATCACATATCAAATCATTCCCAAGAAGAAGCATGGAGAGGGCCCTGGTCCTTGAAAGGCTTGATGCAGCATTGTAGGGGATTACCAGGACAGAGAAGTAGGAGGGTGTTGATTGGGGAATGGGCAGAAGGAAGAGGGCTTATGGGACTTACAGGGAGGGGGGGAACCAGGAATGGGAAAATCATTTGGAATGTAAACAAAGAACATAGAAAAGAAAAAGAAAGTGATTTAAATTAAAAAAATTATGGTAGCAGATAAAAACTAAGCTGGTGTATTTTCTTCTAAGCCTACTCTAAACATGTGATGTGCTCATACAATAAATCCTAAGAAACTAATAGATATTATAGCTCATACTATTCCTATATATCCAAATGGTTCTTTTTTTCCCCCAAGAGTAATAACTAACTACATGTGGGATAATTCCAAATCCTAGGAGAATAAGACTTTAGACTTCAGAGTGTCCGAAAAATCAAAATAGATGTTGATAAAGGGTAGGATTTCTGCCTCCTGCAGGATCACAAAAAAAGTTGTATTAAGATTACCGTCTGTTAATTGCATTGCAATTTATGTAGCTAATATTTGAAGTGAAAGTAGAAGCAGGACAGCTGTAATTAGTACAGATCAGATGAGTGATGGTGTTTGATATTGAGTTATAGCTGGTTGTTTTATATTAATAAATTTTAATAATCATAGTAATAAAATTAATAGCTCCTAAAATAGATTATACACAACTAAATGTAGGGAGAAAATTGTTAAATCTTCTGATGCTCCAGCGTGAGCTAAGTTTCCAGCTAGATGTGGATACACTATTCCCCCTGTTCCAGCGCCTGCTTCTACTATTGATGATGCTAGGAAAAGAAGAAATGATGGGGGAAGAAGACAAAAATATATTCTTTATTCATAGGAATGCTGTATCAGAGGCTCTAATTATTAGTGGTACGAGTCAATTTATAAAGCCTCCAATTATTATTGGTATTACAATAAAGAAAATTATAACAAATGCGTCAGAAGCAACAATAACATTATAAATTTGGTCATCTCCTAGAAGTGCACCTGGCTGTCCTAATTGAGCTCACATTAGAATGCTTAGTGCTGTTCCTACTATTCCTGCTCAAGCACCAAATAATAGGTATAGGGCACCAATATTTTTACGGTTGATTGAAAATAAATGATTTACGAACGTAAGTAAGATGGCTGAGCAAGCATTAGACTGTAAATCTAAACTTAAAGGGGTTTAATTCCTCTTTTTACCAAGCCTTAAGGTGTTAGTCATGTCGAATTGCAAATTCGAAGGGGTAGAGCAATATATCTACTAAGGCTTCTCCCGCCCCTTTTCTGATAGGCGGGAGAAGTAGATTGAAGCCAGAAGTAGGGTATTTAGCTGTTAACTAAAATTTCGTAGGTTTAATTCCTACCAATCTAGTAAGGTCTTAGCTTAATTAAAGCGATTGATTTGCATTCAGTAGATGTAGGAAGTAGTCTTACAGTCCTTATCAGAAGTTAAACTTGTTTGTTTTCTTAGGGCTTTGAGGGCTCTTGGACTGTTAAATCCTAAACTTCTATATGATTATTTGAAGTGAAAGCAGGAGAGCATAATTGTTAGAGGAGGAAAAATAAAACTGTATTTAGGGTTTGTGTGATGCATTAGTATTTTGGAATTATTGTTGGTTGGGAATATTGTAAATGAGGTTGAATAGATTAAATGAGTATAAAAGAATAATTTTAATAATTCTATTTTGGTTATTAAACCAAAATATGGAGACTAAGTGTGGAGCAGAAACTGTAGGAAAGGCCGTCCAGACACTGCACCACCTGGGGATCCATCCCATATATGGTTACCAAACCGAGAAACTATTGCAGATGCCAAGAAGTGCGTGAAGACAGGAGCCTGATATAGCTGTCTCTTGAGAGGTCCTGCTAGAGCCTGACTAATAGAGGCAGATGCACACAGCCAACCAGTTGACCGAGCACAGGGTTCCCCCAATGGAGAAGTTAGAGAAAAGACTGCAGGAGCTGAAATGGTTTGCAACCCATGGGAAGAACAACAATATCAACCAACCAGACCACCCAGAGCTCCCAGAGTTGGGACTAAAGCACCAACCAAAGAGTACACATGGAGAGACCCAAGGCTCTAGCCACATATGTAGTAGAGGATGGCCTTGTCCGATGGGAAAAGAGGTCCTTGGTCTTGTGAAGGCTCGATGCCCCGGTGTAGGGAATACCAGGGGATGAGGTGGGAATGGGTAGGTGGGATGGGGGAGTGAGGATGGGATAAGGTGTTTCCAGGGGCAGGGGTGTATCCAGGAAAGTGGAGAGCATTTGAAATGTAAATAAATAAAATATCCAATAAAAAGCATATATATTTATACATACATTTATACATTCCAGTATAAATATATGGCATTTCCAATGCATTTTTGGAAAGGGAATACTTTGGTTTTTATTACAAATGTAGAAAAACAGTGTTATAATTAGCATACATACATGTGATATCTCTGGAATATATTACAAGTCTCTTTTTACATGAACTAAGAAAGAAAGTTGGCTTATAATTCAGAAGAAATACTCAAGGTAGACAAGCCTCTGCTTTGTTCATAGCTCTTTAACAGCATTTTGAGGGACATCATGGAAGAAATAGCTACTAAGGAGGAAAGTTTTCGTTTCTAATAGAGTAATAAAATCTGGAAAAATATTTAATATCTGTTTACTGTTCATTTTCATTAGGAATCAATTTACTGTTAGGTAACCTTAGATTTGCAGAATAACTAAAATTATAATCCATAACTATGTGCTGCTTTGGAGGCATTATGTTTTAATATTAACAAATATTGCCAAACCTAAGAACTATAATCAATGCCATGCCACTAAACAAAAACTGAATGGAAAGGGAAAAAATGAGGAAAGAAGATTTAAAATGTTACCTATGTCAACGAATTTTTTTCTAAAAAAAAAAAAAAAAACTTTACAGAATATATTGCAAGAATGAATTCATCTTTAATGAATATAGGATGGAAAATTATATTTCCAATGTTGAGATTTTAATATATGGTTTGTGAAATATCTGTGATAGATACTTGGCAACAGTCATGATGTACCCCACTTACCTTAACTACCATGAGAAAGATGATGTAATAGAAAGTCATCATGGAACTGTTCACAGACTATCAGTGCGTTGTAATACAAGCCATTATATTTATATCACCCCATCAAAATTATGACACATTCAACATAGAAGTATGACCTCCCTTTAAAGGACACCAAAGACACTTCCATTTTTCCTTGAAGTATTCTAATTAAGTGTCATGCTTATTTTAGAAAAGGGTAAACTTGATCTCTAAGAGTGGTAAATTGTTTTCTTAGAGTTCGCTGAAATGGTTGATATCCAGATACATTTTGACTTCTAATATATGTTTGTATCTAAAAAAAAAAAAAGGTGTTACAGTGCAGTCCTAGCTGACCAGGAATTCACTATGTAGACAGGGGTGGCCTGAAGCCCACAGATATCTGCTTGCTTTAACTGCCCAAGTGATGGGATTAAGAGGGTGTCTCAACACACTTGGATATATCAGATGATTTAATATATTATTACCCATTCTATAGTTAATGTGATTTTGATTTTTTTAATTGACAGTTACAAAGGAATCGAAAAATATGGGAGTCAACAGAAGTGTGCCTAAAAATCCAGTTTTTACAACCAAATTTTCTTGCTTTAGATGTATTGGCTTTTATGTATTCATTAAAGTTAAACTACTTTTCCGTCTCTTTTTCTCTTTTATCTCACTTGAATAGTATTAATATTACATTGACAGAGCCTTCTAGAATGGGTAAAATGCAAGCAAAATATATCCTTTATATCTCATGCATAAAATGAAATGCAGATAACTTTGTCTACACACCCTGTAATCAAACTGCTCTTCAAGCTACAGCAGGAATTAGGGAACTAGTACTTGACAGTGTACTTTTGCAATATAGTCTCTGTGTTTTTAACTTGTCTGTTGATAGTTCCACTAAGAACTACTTCAGCTATGGTGAACTGAATGCAATATAAGATCCTATTTTTACCATGGGTACTTAAATATGAGTAAATTTTGACCTGGAAAACCTCCCAGTTATTCATGCCAGCTTACACTATTCTGAAACAGTTCCAAATTGCTATTGAAATTAATAGTGAGAGCTTGAGGATTCTGGAACACTCATGGAAACATAGAAATATTTCATTCCTGAAAGTTTAGTAAGTTTACTTTAGTCCCCCTTTTATAAAAAAGCAACATAATTTATGACAAAATATGTAGCTTTGTAACTAATAGATAGCTTCTGACAAACTAAACCTTTTAGTTTAATTAAAGCATAAAATTTATCAACGTATCTTATATTTCCACAAAGGAGGTTCACACAATTAACATTCGTAGTTATGCATGACACGTAAGTGACACCATATTTTTTAAAATTCAATTAGACATAGTGAAAACATACATATTTGGAGAATTCTAATGTGAATTAGAATTGAAGAGTAAAAGTATAAAACCGATGGTGCTATTAATTATACATAATTGAGAGCTGACATGATTTAGTGTTCAGAGTGTGCGGCTAACAACTGTGACCTCCTCCCATGGGGAAACAGACTTCACATGCACACCAGAGTTACAGTATGAGTACACTGTAGCTGTAAGCCACATCATGTGGTTGCTGGGACTTGAACTCAGGACCTTCGGAAGAGCAGTTGGTGCTCTTAACCACCGAGCCATCTCTCCGGGCCGAAAACATACATTTTTAAGAATTATTATTAATTTAGGACTAAAAACAGTAATTAATTCCTCAAACTTGAAAATTGATCATTTTGCACTGTATATATACCATACATATTAACAAAGGTGTAGATAAATCCTTTAATGCAGAAAATAGGGTCAATGGTATCAAACATGAGTCAGCAAATGACAGTATCCTGTAATTGTATTACAGACCATATATATATTATATCAAAATATTTTAGCATTATATGAATATTAAGTATACATAATTTGCATAGTTACAAATGACTTTTGTTTTGCCTTTTTTCTTATTAATAATTGAGTAATATATTTACACATGGTGTTTTAATAAATGTCAATAGTTAACATTCATTTGAAAACAGAAAAAGCTAATAGGATGGAGGATGGGTCTTGATAGAGTGTTTGCTAGTTTGCAGGAAGCCTCTGGGTCAATCCATACTATTGAACTGTGTAAAGTATAAGCACAGCATCTGGGAGGGTGCAGTCAAGAGGATCAGAAGATTAAGGTTATCCTCAGCTACATAATCAGTTTGAGGTCAGTTTAATCTACAAGACATTCTATTTTAGAAAACAAAAGGAGTAAGCAAACAAAACACTAGTATGTTTTTCTTTAATTTGTATTTCAATTACTAAATCCTTCATACACAATCTCAACAAAATAGTTTTGTCATAAATCGAAAGTACTGACACTTACTAGGATAAAATTGTGTGTGTGTGTGTGTGTGTGTGTGTGTGTGTTGGCAGAAAATTACTCTCTTAAAGTAAAAGATATATAGACATCATGTTGTCACATCAGGCAGTCATATAGCCTCATGTGTTTTCTAAATACATTTTGTTATACTCTGAAAATACTAAATACTTTAGGGAAAACTGGTACATTTTTAAATTTATCTGTAATGATTACCATTGCCCGTGTAATGTAATCCCCACTGTAACATACTGACTAATATCTACTCAGTTTTGTAAATAATAACTAACTTGGGGCCATGTTAGATCACGTGCAAGTCAGCTAGGCTGAAATAACAGATATGCCTGTGTGGTATTGAAGTAAATAGCTACATAGATTTCAACTTGACCACAGAAGATAAAAGACAGAATGAGCAAACTTTACCTCCAAACACTCACCGACTGTCAGCTGTCCAGTGAGCTGCCCCATGTGGTTTCTTGCATTCACTGTTACATTTCTGTCAGACTGTAAGACCAATGGACTGTCCTAAGAAATATGTATGAAACAAAAACAATCAAACAAAAGCACAGCGGAAGTCAGAACACATGAAATCACTCTGGGCCTGTTATCTCAATCAGTTTATCTCAATCAGTCATTAGGCAATTGCATTAATGTTTGGTTGAACTGGATAAAAAGATAGTGTCTTGAAATAATTTACAGCAGGATGGAATGCTTCTACGTTTATACCCAGGCATTTACCACCTGACAGCAACTCATGGCTCTTAACCAAGCATATAGAAAGAATCCTTTTTGAGACATGTGAGTTTCCTGGCACAGATACTTCATCCAGTTTCAATGGGGAATCCAAGGGGGGAATGTCTAGGCAACTTTCAGACTTTATTATTAAATAATGTTTCCTCAAATCTATCTATTCTGATCACTGTGAATGCTAGTTGATTCAACTCATAAATTTTCTTTCCACATAGAAAATATGATAAAGCAATTATCACATGTACAGTTTACTTGTCTTGTGTTGTATATTCATCTTTATCTTCTTAAGAGTTTGGAGAATTATGTCCAAAAATGACAAAGGAGGGTAATCAGGTTTACATAACTGTACATCCATTATTTTTCCTAGAGCAAAACAGTATTTGCTGTGCATTAAGTTCAAAAGTCTATACAACCAATCAATGCATTCTTTACTACTTTGTTCATCTTCCCTATATGGGAATGTTCTGTGAATTGCCCAGTGGCTGAGGTAAGGAAGTTTAAGTTGTTCATGTTGAGTTCCTAAAGCTTTTTTTTCTTTTTCTTATTTTTTTCTCTTTGTGGTTATTCTGTGTGTTCAATTAATTGCCTAGAGGGCAGGGATGTGTTAAAAAATATCCCATTCAGGGCTAAGCAGTCCAAAGTCTCTCATTTTCTACTCATTGCACAGTTGTGAGACTCTATTAATTACCATTTACCTGGGCAAGAAGTCACTCTGGCGAGTGTTGACTGATACACATCTATGTGTATAGTAATATGTCATCAGGTGTCATTTTCCTGCCATGTTTCATTAGAAGAAAATAGTATTGTGTGTTCTATAGGGCTCATGACCTTTGCCATCTCCAGTTTGTGGCCTCAACAATAGTATGGATTCTATTTTATAAAGTGGACCATAAGTCCAAAAGAAATAATTTTTTTATTTCCCTATCACTCTTACAACTATTGTGTCAATAAGCATAGAAATGGTTATTGTAGCTTTCAGTGTTCATAATTTGTTGAGCTTGATGATTAATTTTCTCCTATGATAGGATGTATAGCATCTTAAATCACTATGAATGTTACCTATTAGGAGTGAAGCTAGATTTCTCCATTTTCTATACCATAAGGAGGTGGTGTCTTTAGCAATCAACCTGGGTTTACTCTTAAGATGTGGAGAAGAGCCATAATATTAGCTATATCTTATAGAATTTTAGAAGTCCATGGGATTCCTTTGGCCAATTTCCCAAAATATATAACCCATTCCTCGTACTGGGGATTGTATTTGATAACATATGATACCTAGTTGGGGGTATTGTCTCCCACCCTTTTATGTCAAGTACAATTCTATATGAAGCTTCTAGAATAGTGGCTTTCATGTGGATTTTTGAAAGATATTTATTGTTAGTTATCCTTCCTTATATTCCATCTTATAACTTACCATCCAACACCCTTTAATCTTCCTGTCCTAATTTCAACTACATCCCTTCATAGTTTTATATTCTACATCCCCTTTCTTTGAAGAATCTTTTCCCCCTGGTCTCTTACTTGCTACCTGGACAAAAGAAAACAAATAACCCAATTTTAAATTGGGGTATAAAACTAAGTAAATATTTTGCATTATGAGATTATTTGCTTTCCTTTGAATTCCTAGACATTTAAAATGAACAGACATGACTATAAGCATAATGAAATGGATAACATGCTGGTGTGTTTGTGAAGGGCTGTGAAAGCATTTTAAGAATCATTGCTGTATGAAAGATCCTAAGACCAATGTAAAGCAATTTTAAGAGGCAACCGTCAATAGGCACTTCCTCCTATCTAATACAGAAATAGAACTCTTAGGACTGCGGGTTTAATCATTGTGCATTTTTGTTAACAATGTGTCAGTTGCCATTGCCTTCACCGTAGGGATCCTATTGAAGTTCTATCCCTGGCGCAGCTCCATTCTACTTATTCCACTAAATTTCCTCTCAGAATTAAATTTTTATACCCAGATTAAATTTTTACTATGGTAGCAGCAGCAATCTTTGTACTCGCTAAAACTATAAACAGAGCTATCAGAGGTGATGAGCAGTTCTCTACAATAGGCTCTTGTGAATAAAACCACATTATTATGCCATTCTAATTTTTAAGTTCTTTTAAGTCAATGAAGTTCCTATGGGTGCAGCATGTTCACTGCCAAATCAGTGGGATTTTTTTTTTTTTTTTTTTTGTCTATAAATCCATACAACGTTTATTTTGAGGCTAGGGCTGCTAGTAATGTATCTTAGGACCAAAATATAACCTTTTACATAATATTCACTGTATTACAAACAAATGCACAGGTGATTGAAAGAATTCATGGCATCTCAGTGAGTTAGCTAACAGGAAATGGGGAATCATGCAGTTCCACGCTGCTGAGCAGTTGCTAGGAGCTATATATCCCATTGTGCTTCAACAGCAAAGTCTACACTTTGCCAAGAGCCAGCCCCTGACTAGGAGTTTTTTTTTCTTTCTTGTTGGTTCTTCTTGAGGAAGCACAGGAGGAAGAGCATTGGGAGGGGGTAAGAGTTTGTCTTATGAGATATTGTGGGTTGCTGTATAATAAAAAGTTTACTTAAATCTAAGTGACTATGCTACTGTAGCTGACCTGCCTTCTGTGTTCCTCTGAGGCCAGAGACTGCAGTCTCAGGCATTTAGCACCTCATCCTCAAACAGCAGGAGATTAAGGAAAGGATCAGTTGCTAGAGCCTTTTCCCTATTGTCCAGATGCCTCTTGCTTGTCATAGGGGACATTTTGAGCAATAAAGTTCTATTGAGCCAGGAGAAGAGAATAATATTCGCAGAAAAAAAACTTTTACATAAGTGAATATGCATAATCTCACATAAGTTTGTACACAGCTTCATGCATGCGGAGTTCTCATTTATACATTTCCACACAAATTCAGCTATCCCAGCTTGCATGCATTTTCACAATTACATACTTAGACCCAACACACATCCATACTTGCATATGCATACGGAGCAAAAGACCAAGCACTGGTGCAAAAAGAACTCACTCATTCTGGATGCAAAATGAACTCCAATCCTTATTACATAGAAAAAGAAAAAGCTTCCACCCTTTTAATGCTAAATGAATTAAATCCATGTTTGTAAGAAAAAAGCCTTTTTTAAAAAAAATAAGACTAAGCCTGCCTTAATTTTACCATGGCACCTGTTCTGTCCCCTGGTAAGGAGAAGTCTGCCTGCTCCTTCAGCTCACTATTCATTCCTCCATTGATCAACATCTAGGCAAGTTCCATCTCCTAGCTATCATGAACAGAGCAGCACTAAACATGGAGATGTATAAATATCTGTAGTAGTGAATGTACTTTGGGAACATTCCTAGCAGTGTAGGTGGGTCTTATGGTAGTTTTTTCTATCTTTACCTTTTGGAGGAAACTTTATATTGTTTTAAACAGGGGATGCACAAACTTACATTACCTCTAATAGTGGACTTGATTTCCCCTTCTCCACAGCCTCATCAGCACTCACAATCCCTTTATTTTTCATTATAATACATTTTATGACTGAAATAACATGAATTCTCAACGTTATTTTAATTTTCTTTCTTACAGTGGCTAAGGATATTGAAGGGACTTATTAGCCATTTATGTTTCTTCTTGAGAACTTCTTTCTGTTCCCAATACCACTTTCTTTTCCTATTTTTCTTTATTCTTTATTTTAATTTATTAAATATTTTCTTTATTTATATTTCAAATGTTATCTAATTTCCTGGTTTCCTCTCTGAAAAAATCCCTATCCAATCCCCCTTCCTCCTGCTTCAATGAGGGTCTTCCCCAACTCATCCACTCCTACTTTCCCATCCTGGTATTCCCCTATACTAGGGCATCAAGCCTTTATAGAACCAAGGACCTCTCCTCCCATTGATGTCCAAAAAGACCATCCTCTGCTACATATGCGACTGGAGCCATGGGTCACTATATGCGTACTCTTTGGTACTCAGAGGTCCCTGGGAGCTCTGGTGTGTCTGGTTAGTTGATATTGTTGTTCCTCCTAAGGAGCTGCAAACCCCTTCAGCTCCTTCAGTCCTTTCTCTAACTCCTCCATTAGGGATGCTGTGTTCATCCAATGGTTGGCTGCAAGCATCCACCTCTATATTTGTCAGGCTCTGGCAGAACCTCTGAAGAGACAGCTATATCAGGCTCCTATCAGCAAGCACTTCTTGGTATCCATAAAAGTGGCTGGGTTTGGTGACTGGATATGGGATGGATCTCCAGATGTGGCAGTCTCTAGGTGGCCTTTTCCTCAGTTTCTGCTCCACACTTTGTCTCTGTATCTCTTCCAGTGGGTACTTCGTTCCCCCTTCTAAGAAGGACTGAATCATCACACTTTGGTCTTCCTTCTTTTGGAGCTTCATATGGACTGTGAATTATATCTTGGGTATTCTTAACTTTTGGGCTGATGTCCACTTCTCAGTGAAGGCATACCTTGTATGTTCTTTTGTGATTGGGTTACCACACTCAGGATAATATTTTCTAGTTCCATCCATTTGCCTAAGAACTTTATGAACTCATTTATTTTAATAGCTGGGTAGTACTCCATTGTGTAGGTGTGCCACATTTTCTGTATCCATTCCTCTGTTGAATGACATCTGGGTTCTTTCTTGCTTCTGGATATTATAAATAAGGCTGCTAAGAACATGGTGGAACATCACTTTTAATTATCACTTTGAATTCTTCATGTATAGTCTATAAATCTTACATATTTTAGATACCAGTACTCTAGCAGATGTAGAGTTAACAATGATTTAACTCATTGTTTGTGCTGCTTATTCAGTATTGTGATGGTTTCTTTTGAAAAAAACCCCTTTTTAATTTTGTGAGATTGATCAACTGTTGGTCATATTGCCTATTGCAACAACTAGAGTCCTATTCGAAATGCCTTTAATTTTGCTTGTATGAAAAAGGGTATTCTGACAGTATCCATCCATCATTTCAGGCCTAACAGTGAGGCTTTGTTTCGTTTGGAATTTACTTAGCACATGGTGAGAAAAGGAATGAGTTCCATTTTTCCCTACATAGATAACCAGCTTTCCCCAGAAAGGGGCTCTTACCTCCAAAATGTGTTTTTAACGTCTTTGTTCAAAATCAGGTAGCTTTAGATTTGTGAGTCCTCTATTCTTTTTAGTTATTAATTTTTATTTTTGATGTATACATTAATTAAAGTGTTTCTATTTTTCCTTTCCTCTCTCCAAATACAGCCACATAGCACATTCATTACATTAGTTGTATTGTATGCACACACACACACAAACACACACATACCACACGTTCATATGTATATATATGAATCCATATAGTTTTACATTTATGTATATGGTCAGACCTGACCATTTCTTTACCATAGGACACCCAATTGGCAGTCTCTTCTCTGGAGAGGAGCACCTCCTCTCTCGGTTTTTCTCAACTGCTTTATTGAAGTACTTCATCCTGTGTTAAGGCCTCCTGTGACTTCTTCCATCCAGTGTGGCATGGTTGTTGGTTTCTTCCTTGTTCAGCTCACCTTCAGGTAGTTGTGTCAGTGAGACTTCACAGTGTTACCTTCTCCTATTACCATAAAACATATCCTCACAGGGAAAGCCCTGATCCTCAGGCTCTGACAAGTTTTCACCCTCTATACACAATATTTGCTTACTCTTCACTCTTAGTTTTATACTGTGTTACTTTTCTAAACAATTTAAATGTACAAATATATTAGCATGCTAGTATTAAAACAAACTATCTCTTAATGTTTCCTTTTGTTAGACAAGTTGATATTTGTAACATACATTTATTTTATCATATGATTCATTTTTACTTGCTTAATTTCACTTTAGAACATGTATTTACCCAATTTTTCTTTGTTCTCTTTATTCTGTTTTATCTTCTTTTTGCCTATACTATAATTCACATCTACTTCATATTATCTGGCTGAATGACAGTGGAAATCCTCATTTTTTCAAATCCTAGCTCAAAGCTGAATTCTCTGGGCATGCCTCTTATTCTTCTAGTTAAAATTCTGCTCCTGCCCTCCACTTCCATAAGCAGTCAGCTTGATGTCTATTATAGTACTTGTCATAGGTGTTCTGTTTTGTTTAATCACTTACATGTCCAAGTCTTCCACTTGACTGAATTATCCGAAAAATGGACTGTGTTGTGGTTTACTTTTCTCTATAGAGACTTTTGAAAATCTACAGTTTGTGTTATGTATGACACGTTTTTTCAGTCAACAAACACACTTTGGATGAAATGTGCAGAGCACATCTGAAGTGAATCAGATGTGGGTGGGCTCCAGATTTATGTGTAGATCACAGAAACATTAGGGGTCTGCCTACCTCTTTTGTTTCTCTGTTCTTTACTTTTTAACCCCTACTGGGAAGATTTCTGAAATGCTTTCAAATAAAACAAGCTGTCTCACATGGTTTAATTTGAATGCCTCGTCTCTGTTTCTAAGCATGAACTTTTATTTTTCCTATCCCTCCTCTTATTCAACACACTTAAGAACAAGTAAAATAGGTAACTAAAAATTTTTGCTTAATAGCAAGATAAGATTATTTGAAATTTAATTACCTTCAGCAAGCAAATGTTTTAATTTCTATTTTTTTTAATATAGTGGTATGGATTGTTAACAGAATGTCAACAAAGTTTGGGTTCATATTTTCATTAGAGTGTAAAATAGTTCTGACAGAGTTAACTTTTCATTCATTTCTAGTCCAATACTCCTACTGAGTCCTTCCCACTGTCACATTCACTTTTAGGAATATCTTTGTAACTCTATGAAGAATTGAGTTGGGATTTTGATGGGGATTGCACTGAATCTGAATAAAGAGCAATTCTCAAATGCATCTGGAATAACGAAAAACCCAGGATAGCTTAAACTATTCTCAACAGTAAAAGAACTTCTGGGGGAGTCAGTATCCCAAACCTCAAGCAATACTACAGAACAATAGTGTTAAAAACTGCATGGTATTGGTACAGTGACAGGCAGGTGTATCAATGGAATAGGATTGAAGACCCAGAAATGAACCCACACACCTATGGCCACTTGATCTTCGACAAAGGAGCTGAAAACATCCAGTGGAAAAAAGATAGCATTTTCCACAAATGGTGCTGGTTCAATTGGAGGTCAGCATGCAAAAGAATGCAAATTGATCCATTCTTATCTCCTTGTACTAAGCTCAACTCCAAGTGGATCAAGGACCTCCACATAAAGCCAGATACACTGAAAGTAATAGAAAAGAAACTGGGGAAGACCCTTGAGGATCTCGGCACAGGGCACAGGGGGAAAGCTCCTGAACAGAACACCAATAGCTTATGATCTAAGATCAAGAACTGACAAATGAGACCTCCTAAATTTACAAAGTGTCTGTAAGGCAAAGGACACCATCAAAAGGATAAATCAGCAACCAACAAATTGGAAAAATATCTTCACCAACTCTACATGTGACAGAGGGCTAATATCCAATATATACAAAGAACTCAAGAAGTTAGACCCCAGAAAACCAAATAACCCTACTACAAATTGGGGTACAGAGCTAAACAAAGAATTTTCACCTGAAGAAATTTGGATGGCTGAGAAGCACCTTAAGAAATGTTTAACATCATTAGTCATTAGGGAAATGCAAATCAAAACAACCCTGAGATTTCACCTCATACTAGTCAGAATGGCTAAGATTAAAAATACGGGAGATAGCAGGTGCTGGTGAGGATGTGGAGAAGGAGGAACACTCCTCCCCTGCTGTTGGGATTTCAAGCTGGTACAACCACTCTGGAAATCAGTCTGGAGGTTCCTCAGAAAACTGGGCACACCACTTCCGGAGGACCCTGCTATACCACTCCTGGGCAAATACCCAGAGGATTTCCCAGCATGTAATAAGGATACATGTTCCACTATGTTCATAGCAGTACTATTTATAATAGCCAGAAGCTGGAAAGAACCCAGATGTCCCTCAACAGAGAAATGAATACAAAAAATGTAGTATATATACACAATTCAGCCATTAGAAACAATAAATTCATGAAATTAGACAAATGGATGAAGCTGGAGAATACCATTCTAAGTGAGGTAACCCAGTCTCAAAAGAACACTCATGATATGCACTCACTGATTAGCGGAGCCTAGAAACTTGGAATACCCAAGACACAATCCACATATCAAATGATGTCCAAGAAGAAGGAAGGAGTGGCCCCTGGTTCTGGAAAGACTCAGTACAGCAGTGTAGAGGAATACCAGAACAGGGAAATGGGAAGGGGTGGATGGGGGAACAAGGGGTGGGAAAAGGGCTTATGGGACTTTCGGGGAGCAGGGATCCAGGAAAGGGTAAATCATTTGAAATGTAAATAAAGAATATAGTGAATAAAAAAAAAAGGAATGTCTTTGTACATTGAATTTGCTTTCTCATGCCTGTCTCTTTGGTGTTATACGGTAGTTAGGATAGTCTATTATGCTTCTGTTTGGCTTTCCTTATTCCTGTTCCCTCTGATGAATCAAAGTTGCTAAAGAGAACAGTTTTACCATAGTTCTCAAATACAGAGGATCCAAATCATCCCATTCCCACACCTATCAAATGTTTCAACTCAAACATTACCTATGCAAAGTCTTGTAGGATGAATTTCTTTCTTTCTTTTTTTCTTTTTTTCATGACTGAAGACTCTGGATAGAAAAAGGTCCTGTTTCTATCCAAAAATATAGATTCAGGTAAATAAGACATTGCCATTTTATAACAATCAGGGTCACAATGGTACTAGAGATCCAAATTAGACAGTTTTTATAGAACCAGACACATTTCTTCCTCTTTCCTTCCACTCCAGGCAGTGTATCTTTTTCTGCAGATGTCCCTTCTGTCTTTCTTGCCCCTGTCCTAGCCCTAGGTATCAATTCTGCCCAATCAGCATGTTCAGATCGATACATTTGTACTCCATTAGCTAATAGAGCACATTCCTATTGCCTGGGAAGGATGTGTGGACTACATCCTACTTGGGAGAGCACAAGGAAATTTTAGAGCATCAGGGGAATTTTTGTCTAACAATTTGTTTTGTGGATAATCCAGAGGTGATATAAATAAATACGATAAATTGGTAGATTTTGGCCTAAATAAAGCACTACAGAGCTTTTCTAATTTTAATTAGTAAATTCTTCTGGTAATGGGAATGATAATGAGGAGTGTGTATGTTTATGGGCAGTCTTGAAAGAGAAACAGAAATAGAAAATTTTGAGTATGCCTTTTTATATGAAAAAACTTTTTGTCTTAGGTGAGCAATGAAAGAAGAAGGAGATATTGCAACCAGGACACAGCTGGAAAGGCGCAGGTAGGGTCTCCTTCTGGGACTGGAGCAGGGAGCGCTGCTAAGCTCCCGCCCAGAGGAGGGCACAGGCGCCTAGGTTCTGCAGCACGGTCCCTGTGAGCTTAGGACTTGCACCGAGGCAGCCGGACCCACCCAGCTCCCCAGGACCCCGGACCAGCAACAGCAGCAGGCCTCCATATTGCAACCAGGACACAGCTGGAAAGGCGCAGGTAGGGACCCCGTCTGGGACTAGAGCAGGGAGCGCTGCTAAGCCCCCGCCCAGAGGAGGGCACAGGCGCCTAGGCTCTGCAGCACGGTCCCTGCGAGCTTAGGACTTGCACCGAGGCAGCCGGACCCACCCAGCTCCCCAGGACCCCGGACCAACGATAGCAGCAGGCCTCCATATTGCAACCAGGACACAGCTGGAAAGGCGCAGGTAGGGACTCCTTCTGGGACTGGAGCAGGGAGCTCTGCTGAGCTCTCGCCCAGAGGCGGGCCCAGGCACCTAGGCTCTGCAGCACGGTCCCTGTGAGCTTAGGACTTGCACTGAGGCAACCGGAACCACCCAGCTCCCCAGGACCCCGGACCAGCTATAGCGGCAGGCCTCCATATTGCAACCAGGACACAGCTGGAAAGACACAGGTAGATAGATTCCATCAGGGGCTACCACGTGAGGGGATCTGCTAGGCTCTCCCTACTAGGCAGGCCTAGCAGCGCCTACCTAGGCTCTGCTGCACTCCCCCACACTTGCCAGAGTCCTCAGGCCGGGCACAAAGTCAGCTGGTGGCAGCCAGCTCGTGATCCCGTTGAGCAGCAATCACGCATAACCACCAGTAAAGAAACAACAGGTAAGCCCAGCCTCGCAGGAGATTCAAACACCAGCCAGTGACAACAAGGTCAACTAACACCAGAAATAACCAGATGGCAAAAGGTAAACGAAGGAATGTCACTAACAGAAATCAAGGCAACATGACAGCATCTGAACCCAGTTCGCCAACAACAGGAAGCCCTGGATACCCCAAAACACCAGAAAAACAAGACTTGGATATAAAATCACTGGTCAGGATGCTGGTAGCTGAACACATAGAAAAATCTCGTAAAGAAATAGAGGAGAAAATGGATCAAAAGTTAGAAGCCTTTACGAGGCAAATACAAAAATCACTTCAAGAAATGCAGGAGAAGATGGATCAAAGAGAAGAAGACAATAAGGAAGAAAGACAAAAGTCACTTAAAGAACTACAGAAGAACGTGGGCCAACAAGTAGAAGCTATGAAAGAGGAAGCACAAAAATCTATTAAAGAAATACATGAAAACACAATCAAGCAAGCGAAAGATCTGAGCACATCCATCCAGATACTAAAAACAGAAGTAGAAACAACTAAGAAATCACAGAGGGAGACAACATTGGAGATAGAAAACCTGGGGAAGAAATCAGGGGCCATAGATGCAAATATCAACAATAGAATACAAGAGATAGAAGACAGAATATCAGAAGCCGAAGATACCATAGGAACCATTGATTCAACAGTCAAAGAAAATACTAAATGCAAAAAGGCTGTAACCCAAAACATCCAGGAAATCCAGGACGCAATGAGAAGACCAAACCTAAGGATCATAGGTATAGACGAGAATGAAGACGTACAAGTTAAAGGGCCAGCAAATATCTTCTACAAAATTATGGAAGAAAACTTCCCCAACCTAAAGAGAGAGATGCCCATGAATATACAAGAAGCCTATAGAACCCCAAACAGACTGGACCAGAACAGAAACACATCCCGTCACATAATAATCAAAACTCCAAATGTACTAAACAAAGAAAGAATATTAAAGGCAGCAAGAGAAAAAGGCCAAGTAACTTATAAAGGAAGACCTATCAGAATAACACCAGACTTCTCACCTGAGACCATGAAAGCTAGAAGATCCTGGGCAGATATAATGCAAACTCTAAGAGAACACAAACTCCAGGCAAAACTACTTTACCCAGCAAAGCTCTCAATCGCCATAGATGGAGACATCAAGGTATTCCATGACAAAACCAAATTTGCACGATATCTTTCCACAAATCCAGCCCTACAAAGGATAATAGGGGGAAAACACCAAGACAAGGACGGAAACTACACCCGGGAAGAAACAAGATAGAAACCTCCTCTCATCAAACCTAAAAGAAGGTAACCTCTCGAATATTAAAAAAATAAATAAAATAAATAAATATAATTTCAAAAATGTCTGGAGGAAATAATTACTATTCCTTAATATCTCTTAACATCAATGGACTCAATTCCCCAATAAAAAGACATAGATTAACAGACTGGATACGGAAACAGGACCCTACATTTTGCTGCATACAGGAAACCCATCTCAGTGTTAAAGACAAACACTGCCTTAGAGTAAAAGGCTGGAAGACAATTTTACAAGCAAATGGTCCCAGGAAGCAAGCTGGAGTAGCCATTCTAATATCAGATAAAATTGACTTCCAACCTAAAATCATCAAAAGAGACTCAGAAGGTCACTTCTTGCTGGCCAAAGGGAAAATCCACCAAGAAGAGCTCTCAATACTGAACATCTATGCTCCAAATGCAAGGGCACCCTCATTCGTAAAAGAAACCTTACTAAAGCTTAAAGCACACATTACACCTAACACAATAATTGTGGGTGACTTCAACACTCCACTCTCCTCAATGGACAGATCAGGAAAGCAGAAACTAAACAGGGACACAGTGAAACTAATTGAAACTCTGGACCAACTGGATTTAACAGATATATATAGAACATTTCATCCTAAAGCTAAAGAATATACCTTTTTCTCAGCTCCACATGGTACCTTCTCCAAAATAGACCATATAATTGGTCACAAGACAGATGTCAACAAATACAAGAAGATCGAGCTAATCCCATGCCTCCTATCAGATCACCAGGGAGTAAGAGTGGTCTTCAATAACAACAAAAACAACAGAAAGCCCACATACACATGGAAATTGAACAATACTCTACTCAATGACACCTTGGTCAAGGAAGAAATAAAAAAAGAAATCAAAGCCTTTTTAGAATTCAATGAAAAGGAAGGTACAACCTACCCAAATCTATGGGACACAATGAAAGCAGTGCTAAGAGGAAAACTCATAGCTCTAAGTGCATCCAAAAAGAAACTGGAGAGAGCATACACTAGCAACTTAATGGCACACCTTAAGGCCCTGGAAGAAAAACAAGTTAATTCACCCAGGAGGAGTAGAAGACAAGAAATCATCAAACTCAGGGCTGAAATCAATCAAATAGAAACAAAGAGAACCATACAAAGAATCAACAAGACCAGGAGCTGGTTCTTTGAGAAAATCAACAAGATAGATAAACCCTTAGCCAGACTAACCAAAGGACACAGAGACAGTATACAAATTAACAAAATTAGAAATGAAAAGGGAGACATAACAACAGAAACTGAGGAAATTCAAAAGATCATCAGATCCTACTACAAAGGTCTATACTCAAAACAACTGGAGAATCTGGAGGAAATGGACAATTTCCTAGACAGATATCAAATACCAAAACTAAATCAGCATCAAGTAGATCAGCTAAATAGTCCCATAACCCCTAAAGAAATAGAAGGGGTTATAGAAAGCCTCCCAACCAAAAAAAGTACGGGACCAGATGGTTTTAGTGCAGAATTCTACCAGACCTTCAAAGAAGACTTAACACCAATACTTTTCAAACTATTCCACAAAATAGAGACAGAAGGGACACTGCCCAACTCATTCTTTGAAGCCACAATTACGCTAATACCTAAACCACAAAAAGATCCAACAAAGAAAGAGAACTACAGGCCAATTTCTCTTATGAATATAGATGCAAAAATACTAAATAAAATTCTTGCTAACCGAATCCAAGAGCACATTAAAACGATCATCCACCATGATCAAGTAGGCTTCATCCCAGGGATGCAGGGATGGTTCAATATACGGAAATCCATCAATGTAATCCACTACATAAACAAACTGAAAGAAAAAAACCACATGGTCATCTCATTAGAT
The DNA here is from genome assembly GCA_964023405.1 of Apodemus agrarius. Taxonomy (NCBI): domain Eukaryota; kingdom Metazoa; phylum Chordata; class Mammalia; order Rodentia; family Muridae; genus Apodemus; species Apodemus agrarius. The sequence continues at coordinate 30,542,826 of OZ030023.1, forward strand.
GCTGAAAAAGCATTCGACAAAATTCAGCATCCTTTCATGCTAAAAGTCTTGGAAAGAGCAGGAATTCAAGGCCCATACCTAAATATAGTAAAAGCAATCTACAGCAAACCAGTAGCCAACTTCAAAATAAATGGAGAGAAACTTGAAGCATTCCCACTAAAATCAGGGACTAGACAAGGCTGCCCTCTCTCTCCATATCTTTTCAATATAGTACTTGAAGTTCTAGCAAGAGCAATTAGACAACATAAGGAAGTCAAAGGGATACAAATTGGAAAGGAAGAAGTGAAACTATCATTATTTGCAGATGATATGATAGTTTACCTAAGCGACCCAAAAAACTCCACCAGAGAACTTCTACAGCTGATAAACAGCTTCAGCAAAGTGGCAGGTTATAAAATTAACTCAAGCAAGTCAGTGGCCTTCCTGTACTCAAAGGACAAGCAGGCTGAGAAAGAAATTAGGGAAATAACACCCTTCACAATAGCCACAAACAACATAAAGTACCTTGGCATAACTCTAACCAAACAAGCAAAAGATCTGTACAACAGGAACTTCAAGTCCTTGAAGAAAGAAATTGAAGAAGACCTCAGAAGATGGAAAAATATCTCTTGCTCCTGGATTGGCAGAATCAATATAGTAAAAATGGCCATCTTGCCAAAAGCAATATACAGATTCAACGCGATCCCCATCAAAATCCCAACTCAATTCTTCATAGATCTAGAAAGAGCGATTCTCAAATTCATCTGGAGCAACAAAAAACCCAGGATAGCAAAAACTATTCTCAACAATAAAAGGACTTCTGGGGGAATCAATATCCCTGACCTCAAGCAGTACTACAGAGCAATTGTGTTAAAAACTGCATGGTATTGGTATAGCAACAGGCAAGCAGATCAATGGAACAGGATTGAAGACCCAGAAATTAACCCACAGACTTATGGTCACTTGATCTTTGATAAAGGAGCCACAACCATCCGGTGGAATAAAGATAGCCTTTTCAACAAATGGTGCTGGTTCAACTGGAGGTCAACATGCAGAAGAATGCGAATTGACCCACTCTTATCTCTTTGCACTAAGATCAACTCCAAGTGGATCAAGGACCTCCACATAAAACCAGACACACTGAAACTACTAGAAAAAAAACTTGGGAAGACCCTGGAGGACTTGGGCACAGGGGAAAAGTTCCTGAACAGAACACCAACAGCTTATGCTCTAAGATCAAGAATCGACAAATGGGACCTCATAAAATTACAAAGTTTCTGCAAAGCAAAGGACACTGTCAGAAGGACAAAACGGCAACCAACAAAGTGGGAAAAGATCTTCACCAACTCCACATCCGACAGAGGGCTAATATCCAGTATATACAAAGAACTCAAGAAGTTAGACCGCAAAGAACCAAATAACCCTATCAAAAAATGGGGCACAGAGCTAAACAAAGAATTTTCACCAGAAGAAATTCGGATGGCCGAGAAACACCTTAAAAGATGTTCAACATCATTAGTCATCAGGGAAATGCAAATCAAAACAACCCTGAGATTCCACCTCACACCAGTCAGAATGGCTAAGATTAAAAACTCAAGAGACAACAAGTGCTGGCGAGGATGTGGAGAAAGAGGAACACTCCTCCACTGTTGGTGGGATTGCAAAATGGTAAAACCACTCTGGAAATCAGTTTGGCGGTTCCTCAGAAAATTGGGCATGTCACTTCCAGAGGACCCTGGCATACCACTCCTGGGCATATACCCAGAGGATTCCCCTGCATGCAATAAGGACACATGCTCCACTATGTTTATAGCAGCCTTGTTTATAATAGCCAGAAATTGGAAGGAGCCCAAATATCCCTCAAAGGAGGAATGGATACAGAAAATGTGGTATATCTATACAATGGAATACTACTCAGCAATTAAAAATAATGAATTCATGCAATTTGTAGGTAAATGGTTAGACCTGGAAAATATCATCCTGAGTGAATTAACCCAATCACAAAAGAATGCACATGAAATGCAATCACTGATAAGTGGATATTAATGAGCCCAGAAGCACTAAATACTCAAGACACAAATAGCAAGTCAAATGATTCCCAAGAAGAAGAAAGGAGAGGACCCTGGGCCTGTAAAGATTGCATCCAGTTTAGTAAAGAAACCGAGGGGGGAGGGGGAATGATTGGGGAACAGTTGGGGGGGAGAGGAACTATGGGAACTATGGTGGGTGGGAACTGGGAAAGGGGAAAGCCTTTTGAATGTAAACATAGAACATAGAAAATAAAAATTAAAAAAAAAATAAAAAAAAAATAAAGAAAATTCATTCAGTTAAAAAAAAAAAAAAAAAAAGAAAGAAGAAGGAAAGTTTTTTGATAAGTTAGTTTACTTTTCATTCCCTGAATCTTGCAATTTAGAAAATCAAGTTTCCTGACTCTAATTTTACTTTATTTATTTATTTATTTATTTATTTATTTTCTATATTCTTTGTTCACATTCCAAATGATTTTCCTTTTCCCAGTTCTTCCCTTCCCGTAAGTGCCATAAGCCCTCATCCCTCTGCCCATTCCCCAATCATCCCCCTCCCACTTCTCTGCCCTGGCAATCCCCTACAATGCTGTATCAAGCCTTTCCAGGACCAGGGATGACACATTTAACTGAGAAAAATCAAGTTTCTCAGTAAGATTATGTGCTTTCAAGGGCATCTTTAATTTCAAGTAGGGAAAGAGATAATGAGTTTTAGATTATTTTTCCTTGGAAATATCTTCATTCATGTAGCTGAGTTTTCACTACTTGAAAAAAATTAAACATCCTTTTTTTCTTTCTCTTAAAATAAAGTAGGCTTATTAAATCTCCAAATATTTGCAAATGCTTGAACCAAGTTTTTAGTTTACTTGGTGTCTGAATCTATATTGAATCTTAATTCCTGAATAAGATCAGGAAACTCAGAGATTTTCTTTTTTCTATTTGTTATTTTATATATTTTTTTAAAAAATGTGATAAAACACCATGGCCAAATAATTATAGAGGTATTTATTTTGGTTTATTGTAGAGAGCTGGAGTTCATAATTGTAGGAACAACATAAGAGTAATCAGTAGGCATGGTGGTTCGAGCTGGAAGCTGAGTTCACATCTTGAAACATAAGCATGAGTCAGAGACAATGGGGAATGGTGGCAGGATTTTCATCTCCAACCCTGCCCTCACTAGTCAAATTCCTCCAGCAATTCTGGACTTCCTATGATTCCCTGAAGATCAACACCATCTAGGGACTCAAGTATTCAAATGCAAGAAACTATGGGGGGGGGGAGCGCGTATTTTTCAAACAGCTTTTTTTTTTTTTTTTTTTTTTTTTTTTTTTTTTTACAAAAGGACAAAAGGCAACCAGCAATTTGGGAAAAGATCTTCACCAACCCCACATCCAACTGAAGGCTAATATCCAATGTATACAAAGAACTCAAGAAGTTAGACCCCAGAAAACCAACTTTCTTTCTAACATGACAAAAAAAATTACAAAATTATTTAGTGAAAATAAACAATAATTATAAAGTCAAAAAGTAAAAGCTATTATGATGACAATGACTGGGCTAAAGGTTAAACATTTAGTTAAACATTGCTTTGGGTGTAATAACTGTCAGTTACCATTTGAGTCAATACATTGAGAAAAGTAGAACAACCCTATTCCATTGCTGGGCCTCTTCAACCCATTAACAGCTTACCACAAACACAATTTATATTCCTTACATTTGATGAATTGGCTTTATGATTTTGAATTTGTTGTATAACGCTGGATGTTAATATTTCCATGGCTTAGGAATTCTGGTAGGAATCCTTTTTTCTTTCTCTTAAAATAAAGTAGGCTTATTAAATATCCAAATATTTGCAAATGCTTGAACCACAGTTTTAGTTTACTTTGTATCTGAATCTATATTAAAACTTAATTCCTGAATAAGATGAGGAAACACAGAGATCTTTTTTTTTTGTATTTGCTATTTTATATTTAAAAAAATGTGATAAAACACCATGGCCAAATAATTAAGAGGAGTTTATTTTGGTTTATTGCAGAAAGTTGGAGTTCATAAGTAGGGACCCCATAACAGCAGGGATTTTTTAAAGGCAGTTTCTTACTTTGTACTACAGATAGTTCAAACTCACATCAGCTGCCTCCCCCTCCCAAATGGTGGCATAACAAATCAGCCCCACCATGTATCAGTAGGAAGCAGGGTGATTAGACAATAGAGCTTATCTTCAGCTGGAAAATGTAAGGCTAGCCTAAGCTACATGAGACTATATCTAGTAAAAAATGTAGAAGGATTAAAACTATGTCAGAATTATTCTCTAACATTGTGACTACTTAACCTAAGATTTCTTACTCACAATAATAATCCATGACTATTAATCAAATAATAATCCTATTTAACAAATGTCCTTCATGATAGGTTTATATTTATGGAGAGAACAGACTAGTACTGTACCTATATTACAAATGAAATATGACAAATATATGGCTATTAGGTAAAAAGAAAATGATTCTTGAATACAGGCTTGTTGTTACTTATCGTTAGGCATTACCTTTATTTCATAGGGATTTTTAAAAGGTAGATTCTGACTTTGTACTACAGGTAGCCCAAACTCGCATCTTCTGCATCCCCCTCCCAAATGGTGGAATAACAAACCAGACCCACCATATTCAGATCCAATAAAGCATTTACTCCTTTCACTTCAAACAATCACTGGTTTGTAAATTTTTAGTAATCCAAATGCTTTCTTCAACTAAATATATACAGTGGGGAAGATATATTCCTAAGATTACACCCTTCTAATCACAACAGATATTTCAAAATTGTGATATTTTATTTATACTCATATAATTCAATATTCTATAGCTTTTTATATATAAAAACTTTAATAATGTTAAGACTTAGGGCTGAAAGAAATATTAGTTTTATTCTTTACCTTATGAAAATAATAATCATAGCATTTGTGCTCATCTGACTTACCGAGTCAAATCAAAGAGGAGAAGGCATAACTGGGTACACACAATGTAGTACTTAGAAATATTTAGGAAACATAGAAATAACCTGAGTATCTACTTAGGGAAATCCCAGTTTCAAGCCTAGGTTCAAAGTTTGTGATTATCTCTGAAGTCACACTCATGGTGTTATTGTACATATATTTGTTGAAGAGTACAAAATTAATGTTCTGACTATGATCTAGTATTGGGATCAGATTTTGGCAAGACATTTATATCTATAATTTGGTCAGATTTAATACAAGCATAAAAATAAATTCTCTCAAAAAAGCATAAGTTTTAATATATGTTCAAATTATAGAGAAGTAGAAACAAAACAAACTTAGGGAATATCAGGGACTGATGGGATCAGGGATAGTTAAAGAACTGAAGGGTAGAGTTTTTTGGGAGGAGAATATTAGAGCATTATACACTTGGATAAAAATCGGCTAAGATGAATCAATTAAAGAAACTCTGAGGGTAGCATACCACAAGAGGTGTCCTATCTGTGTGAATCATGTACATAGATTTGGACTGTGTTCCTCTCCACGGCAAGATTGGGGGGTCAAATTATATGTGGCTAGCACTAAAGAAATAAAATGGGAAGAAAAAGAAATCTCAATTTTTCTAAATCAACAGGGAATTCTGAACTATTCCCCATAACATACATGCCCAAAACTTCAGATTCATTAAGTTATTATCAGGTTATACCAAACCTAGGGATGTGCCAGTTAGGATACATTTAGCCTCATTCTCCTAATTTGCATGGCATTGGCCAATTGTATGATGCACACAGATTTTCTTTGACATGCCACCATTAACTTTTCATAGTCTTGCAACATCAGTTCTAGAATAAAATTTTAGCTTTCATCCCAAGGCTCATGCACCTGCCCAGTTTAGTTAATTTTTCAGATAGTTTGTGACTCTCCTATTATGGAATATCCAGGCCTGGTTTGGATTATGTGACTCACGCAGCTGCCAAGCCTAATGAGCTCCCAGGAACCTAACCAGCTGGGCCCTACTCCCACAGTGCAGACACAGCTGGGAGGCACATTTGAATGCTGTTTTGGTTGCAACTGATTGGAATCACTCTGTTACTCCAATTAAAATACAATAAATCAACACTGGTTATTTAAAGAATCAACCTACAAAATTCTCATGCTTGATCTTAAATCAGGCAGACATGGACAGCATCAGTAAGAGAACTTAGCTGCTATTCATTGTAGAGGAATTTTTATCTAGCAACATGGCTCCTCTGATCACATCCAAACACCTGCTAGGTCTGTGTGATCAGGCTGGAATGCAGACATCCCCTTAGCATACACCTCTAATCCTTCTGGCTGGAATCCCTTAGACACACCCTTCATCCCAAACAATGGTGGACAAAGTGATGAATCAGAAAAAGACTTGGCAGAATGAGTCCAGAGATGCCCAGCTCACATGAGAAAAGCTATGTAAAAGCAGCAAAGGAGGAGAAAGTGAGCATATCAGTGAGTTAGGGGTTAGTGCAGGGAGTGCAGGGAGTGAAGTACAGGGGAGTTGACTTCCTTCCTGAGTCCATGCAGTTGAGTGTGGGTCAACAGAGGCACTTGAAGCCAGAGAATAATGAGCCCTAAGTTGAGAAAAAAAATTACCAGAGTTAATTTGAGGTGAAACAGAAATTCAGAGAGAAGTTTAGGGAAGACAGATTGAATCAGTTAGCTTGGAGAAGCTTTTGAGCCAGAATAGCTGAGTTGAACCAGACAGCCAGAGTTCAGAAAGAACTAGAAAGAATAAACTCATTTAGCAGTAAGCTTTCAAGATGACAATTACATCTGGCGACTAGAAGCTATATTTATAATTCATCAAAGGCAACTTAGAATCACTTAGAATCATATATATCAGACATATACCTAACAAGAGAATAATCTACATTCACAGATCATATTACAAAACTGAAACAATAAGGAACTTCAAAGCAATATATCTCCACCTAAACTCAACTCTCCTTTAAAAAATCTTCTCCAGTGGGGATATCTATGATTAAGCCTAGAATCCATATTTTAAAAGAACAATGAAAAGTATATGCAAAGAATTCGAGGAGTTCAGAAAAATAGAAATAGACACATTAATAAACATGGAGGAGCTGAGTAAATTTGAAAAGGAAACCCAAGCACACACTATTATGTCTAAATTAAGATAACAGCATTCAAAAAATGAATTAAGGAAAGAGAGAAACATACTTAAGAAAGCATAAGATCAAATGAAAACAGAATTGAATATTTAAATAATACATAAAAATCAGGGGAAAGGTTTATCAGCAGAATGGTTCAAGCAGAAAAAAATGAGAAATTGAAAAAGTAGAGTAAATAAACCACTAAACCAAAGAATATGAAAAAAATCAACAAAACACACTAAGGAAAGATGAAAGAACTTTGAGGTTCTGAAGGTAGGGGTTGGAGAGGACTGACCACTGGCCCAGTGCATGTAAACACATTCCACAGGACAGACCTGTCATTGGCCACCTACAGACAAAGGAAGTCCTATAAAGACTGACCAAATGGGTGAGGGGGTGTCGCCACTTCTCCTTCGGGTGTAGGACAACCCCAACACATTGGAACAATAAATTTCTCTTGCTTTCTGCATGAATTCCCGGCTCCTTCATATTTATTCAGTGAGTCCCCAGTAAGCTAAGGCTTGACAGAGTTTTACAGTACCATGAAAAGACCGCATTTATGAATTCTATAGATAAAAGTATCAGAAGATTATGAGGTCAGTGCCATAGACTATATCTTTAACAGGCTCACAGAAGAAAAGCCCCAAATTCAAGGGAATGCTAAACCATACATGTACAGGAAGCACACAGAACACCAAATAGACTTGACCAAAAAGAAATTTCTGTGGCATAGCACATTAACATATTAGGTATAAAGAACAAAGACAAGGTATACGAAATAGCAAGAGTCACATTAAAAAGGTATACCTATGAGATTAATAGCTGGCTTCCCAATGGACACTTGTAAAGCAGAAGTGACTGAAGATATGTACTCCAAGTTAAAACAGACCAAAAATGTCAACTCAGTCTACCTTATTCAGCAAAACTCTATGTTTCAGTTGAAGGAGAATGAAACACTTTCTGTGATACAAACTCACTAAAAGTATTCATGGGCACGGATGAACTAGCCCTACAGAGAATATTGAAAGTAGTACATGGGATTGAAAAGTAGAATAGCCAAGAGGGTGCAAAAAAAAAAAAAAAAAAACCAAGAAGGTACAAAAGGAAAACAAATATTTATAATTACTGAAACATAAAATATAACACAGAAGACAATGCCAAAGTAAAAACAAAATAAAGTCTAAGAGAAAAATTGAAATAACTTCAAGTAGCCTACATAAGCACAGTTTAATAAAGTTAAAATCAGCCTCACAAGAATCTCGAGTAATCGTATGAACTTATAGACACTAAACTGGTGAATGATGAGTAGGTCAAAGGAGAAATGATGAAAGAAAAAAAATCCTGAAGTTAAATGAAAATGAAAACACAACACAGTAAAATATCTGAAACACATCAAAGGTAGTACTGACAGTGGTAGTCATAGTTCTGTGCACCTCAAATAGATAGTATTAAAAAATGCACAAATATTTTACTTAATGATAGAACTTAAGAATTTGTGAAAATAAGGACAAACCAACAAAAAATCCTCTATATGAGAATAAATAAATATAAGAGCAGAAATTAATAAAATAAAAACAATGAAATTTTAAAAGAATTAAGGAAAAAGTTGGTTTATTGTGAAGGTAAACAAAATTGACAGACCCAAAGCCAATTACTCAAAATAAAGAATGGATTCAAAACAACAGAATTAGTTATATATTAGTTATAAAAGACACATTGTAAGGGAATGTGATGGTTTATATATGCTTGGCCCAGGTAATGCTATTATTAGAAAATGTGACCTTGTTAGAGTGGTGTGTCACTGTAGGTGTGGGCTTTAAGAACCTTCTCTGAGATGCCTTGAAGTCAGTCTTCACCTACCAGATGAATATGTAGAGCTCTCAGCTCCTGCACTACACATTCCTTAATGCTGTCATGCTCCTGCCTTTGTGATAAATCTCTGAAACTCTGAATCTATAAGTCCTCCCCAAGTAAATGTTGTCCTTATTAGACTGACCTTGGTCATGGTTTCTGTTCACAGCAGTAAAACCCTAATTACAATAGACGTTGGCACCAGGAGTATGGTATGGCTGTAAAAGGCCTGACCATGCTTTTGTCTAGAAGAATGTAGATTTTGGGATTTTGGATTTGGAAAGCAATGGAATGCTTTAAGTGGGTCATCCTAATAGGGATGTAGAAGACTTAGTTGCTGAGAAAGATTTGAGCTGTTCAGACATGGTCCAAGAGGTTTCAGTGGAGATGAAATTTAGTATGTGATCTAGAAACTCTTTTTGTGATATTTTGGTGAAGAAAGTTGCTGATTTTTGCCTTTGTCTGAAGTATCTACCGGAGGGTAAGGTAAAAAGATTTATATTAATTTCACTGATAAAGAAAGTCTCAAAAAAAAAAAAAAAACAAAAAACAAAAAAAAAAAAAACCCAGAGACTTTGTTCTCTGGTTAAGTCTCATAAAGAATGGTTTTTCTTTTTTTTCAAACAATTTTAAATTTATTTTTTAAGTTGAGTTACAGGATAGTAGGTTTCCATATGATTTTTTCCATACAACCTTTATTTTTTTATTAATTTTCTTTACATTTCTAATATTATCCTCTTTCCTTGTTTCCCCTCTGAAGACCCCATATCCTATCCTCCTTGCCCCTGCTCACTCTCCCACCCAATACCACTTCTCTATCCTGGCATTCCTAAACACTGGGGTGTTGAGCCTTCACAGGACCAAGGGCCTTTTCTCTCGTTGATGTCCAACAAGTCCATCTTCTGCTACATATATGCATCTGGAACAAGAGTAGCATGCTTAGAAAGGAAAAACATAAAATATGTGGTTTGAGTATTAAAGGGGCACCAGGACATAAAATGGAGCCCAATCCTGTGTTAATGGATATTAAATTGAATTACAGGAGTGGTGACTATTGGGCAACATTCCACCAAGCTAAATTTATGTGGTATGATAGTACAAACCTTTAATCCCAAGAGTCAAAGCCAAACAGACTTCTAAATTCAAGTACAGCCTGGGACAGAGGAAATACTAGATGAAGAAAAGGTTAAGTCAGGGTGTGGTAGTACACAGCTTTAATCCCAGGAGACACACCCATCGAGATACCGGAGTTTAAGGTCTATCTGCAGGGCAAGTTCCAGGACAGTCAAGCCTAGGCAGTAAGGAAGTTGGAAACAGAAAGCTGGTAATAGAATAAGGGAGCTGTGTTGGGGGCATGCTTCAACCCAAACAAGTAATTGGAACTCTGCATCTTCAGACCTGTGGCTCAGGCTTTAGATTCATGAATAGAAGAGACTACTGGGACAATTGATGCTAGTTAGGTGGATCAAACGAATTAGTGATGATTAAGAAGAGACCAGCATCACTGACCTAAAATCTGGGAAGTATTTTCTAGGAGCAGAAAGCAACTGTGTTCCAGAGAAAGCCAAGTTTGTACCTTGTGCTGCAACTGGATTTGTGAACGTGTAAGAATCACCCAGATGGACTGGTTTTTGAGGTATGAAGGGGTAATGGAGGGCAGCTGAGGCTCGCCACAGTGAGAAGCCATGGAAGGACATTGGTGAAGGTACAGCAGTTGATAGCTCAGGACTGAAAGGTTCATGCAGAGTAGTTGAGGCTTGGCACCATGAAGGGAGCTTACAAGCAACTATTAGTGAAGCCTAGTTGCAGTTGAAGACACCCTTGTATTGGAGAAGCCAGTACCACAGTATGATCAACAAGAACAGCAGCAAACCTAGAGTCCAGTCAACCAGAGACTCGAGTGCTACAGAGGGCAGAGGTGGAAAAGTGGCCCAAACCCATTGGAGGAGCCCAGAATGTTCATGTGTCACATCCCAGAAGATCATCCCAGACACTGGAAATTGTGAAGTTGAAGTTGCATTAGAGACCCCAAGATGTTAAAGATGTCATAACTGTGGTATACCTGACAACGACAGCTATTAACAGGGAATAGAACCGGTCTGGGAGAAAGAGGCTTGTTGCAGTCACCAAAGATGAAAAAGTAGTTAGAGGTCTGATGACCACTTTGGCATCAGACATGGAAATGCAGAGTTTTAGATTTCCTGTCCTTCTTCAGGACTTTCAGTTAAGTGATTAAATGAATCTCAGAAGAGACTTTGAACTTTGGAATTTTAACATTATTGAGACTACTATAGACTATGGGGACTTTGGAAGTTGGACTAAATGTATGTTTTTATTTCACTATGTCTAGATATGGACTCATGTGTTTAAACAAATCTGTGGGGCTCAGTAAATAGAAGGACAGGAAATCAGATGGTTTGTATGTACTTAGGCTAGGGAGTACTACTTGTTAGAGTAGGTATGACACTGTGGGTGTAGGCTTTAAGACCCTTTCTCTAACTGCCTGGAAGCTAGTCTTCTGCTATCAGCCTCCCAATTAAGACATAGAATTTTCAGTTACTTCTGTATCGTGCCTGCCTGAATGATGCCATGCTCCTGCCTTGTTGACAGTGGACTGAACCTCTGAACTTATCAGCCAGTTGTCCTTGTAAGAGTTGCCTTGGTCATGGTGTGTGTTCACAGCAGTAAAACTCTAACTCAGGATATACTTTAAAATCTATATTCCATCAAGTTAGAATACCTAAAAGAATGAATGAATTTCTATAACCATCTCACCTATCAAAGTTAAACAAAGGAGAAATCAACAACATAAAATAATATAACATAAGAGGAGATCGAAACAGTAATAAAAAGCCCTTATTATTAAAAAGGTTTTCAGGTTTGTATATATTAATAACAGAATTATAAGAGACTTTCAAGGAATCATTGAAAAATACTTAAAATTTTCATAAATTAAATAATAAAACAGAAGGATCACTTCCATACTCCTTTAAAGCCAGTAGCATCAAAACCAGGTAAAGACACACCGAGATGAAAAGCTAATGCCTAATATTCCTGATTAACATAGATATAAAAAGCCCAAGTAAAATACTTGCAAAAAATTACAGGTGCATTGAAAAAAGTCCACACACCAAGGTTACAATGATGTATGGAAGTTGTGGGCATGCTTTAAATATATAAAATAATAATTATAATAAAATATATAAATGGCCTTTAAAAAAGGTACATGACCATGTAGGTCAATCAATGACACAACACAAAGCATAAGACTCAGTTATCTGTGCATATGGTTATAGTCATATGTTTGACAAGATGTCATGATTACATATAGTAGGGAAGACAGCATCTAAAACAAACTATCCTAGGAAAATGGCATTTAGCTATAGAAAAATGAAATTAGATCAACAACAACACCTATTATATTCCAAAAAACAAAATCAATTTGTAATGAATCAAAGGTCTCACAGTGAATGTGTGTGTATGTATGTGTGTGTATATATATATATATATATATATATATATATACACATACATACACACACTCAGGAATGGGTAACTTCTTTTGCAGTTGACCTCAGTGAGGTCTTGAAGACTCCCAAACATTACAGGCTATTGCCAATTATTTTGTTTACCTTCAATAACTTAATAGTGAGATCATATTGTTGAAATAATTCTATGTCTAAGTAATAGAACATGGAGTGGTCCAGCAGGCACCACCTTTTAAGCTTCATTTCTACTGGCTGTAAGGTGCTATGCACACTACAAACAAAGAGAAAAATTATCATTAATATTAGTTATTTGTGGCTGTTGACAAATGCAACAATGACTGGGTGTGAAAGACAGAGTCATTGATGCAATACTGGAACAAATGGGAGATTATCCAACTACATTCTGGTAGATTGTGAGGCCAAATCCATAAGACAAAACCCCCAAACCCATAAAGATGGCACCATTATCAGTCCTAGAACCCTTGGCTATACAACATATAAATGCTAGGGTAGAATCTACAACTAGTGTGCTGTAAATTGTATTAGAATCAAACTTCTAATGAGTTATCATCAAACACGCAGATTAAGGTATCCTTCAAGCATCATCAGAGATGATTGTGTTTGTAGTAGATAGTGATTGATACAGACTCACAATTAGCTTAGATGATGACGATAGGGGAATAGCAATGGTATGCACTAAATGAGGCATTTATTTATAATGTAACTTCTCCTGCAAAGGCTTATGTATCATGCAAAGTCAGTGCAGAAAGAATGTCTATGGTCAATAGATGACTACAATGAAAGAAACAGTGTCTTCTGGATACAGGAGGGCTGCTGCATTTATGAATTTACAGGCTTGTGACAGCACGCACATGTTCATACACCCAAGTCATATGGTAAAAATCCCAACATGAAAAGAGCTGACACATACCACTCCTACTCCTAGCTAAGGAACTATTGGTAAGTTTTTTTGTTGTTTTTTGTTTTTTGTTTTTTGTTTTTGTTTTGTTTTGTTTTTTCTGATGTGAGCATGGTTAATTTTCTCTAAGATTATATGTAGTCCTTCGTAAAACCGACTCCAGAGGGAAGCTACATATGCAAGAATATTTAGGCAACACAGACTGGTTTTGTAGAGAAAATGGCACCAAGTTGTAAGGGAAAGGGAGTGGGTGATTCTGAGAGGTATTGGGAGAAGGAGGATGGATATAATAAAACCATGTTTTATAGAATTCTCAAGGAAATATTTTTAAAGATCTAAATGCCCCTGCATTTCTTACCACCACAGCCCATGACTTCAGTGCCTTAACAGGTCTTCCTTCACTCTACTATGGGTTTCCATAACCTTCCTTCTTCAGTCACATTCACTAATAATTATTTTTCTCTCATTTTCTTTGTCCTGCGGTCAATAGGAATTCAACCCAGGGTCTTGCACATACTACCAGGATGTCCTTTTAACTGTGCTATACCCATAATCATTTTCTAAAATCACTTTATTCTTAGGCATTGTTCTGCTAACATATCCTGTAAAGTGTTCATACATAATAATGTATTTTTCTTATTTTATAAGTTAAGAATAGCCTTGTCCAGACTGTAGATCAAATCTAGATATGGTTGTAAGCCATAAAAATTTGTATAAAAATATTAAAGTCTTCTATTGTGTCTCAAAGAAGCCAGAAAGAAGGGAGATATAGATACAACTAACTACATTGCAGTAAAATGCATCTTGAAATAAAGTACATTTCCAAATACTGTTTGTCTGACATCTGTGTTGGAATCCTAATAGATCTGGAATCTGTTATGGTAAGAATCTGCCTACCATTTTAAAGAATAATTCTATCACATAATGATATTAGTTTAATGATTCAATCTGCTACCTTAATATGTTTTTCACTCAAGTTTATAAGAGAAGGGCTATATTTTGATTAATTCAATATAAACTTCTCTATGAATTTTATGAATTTGATAATTTATCTTTCATAACTTTTAAATCATTGCCATCCATTAGTTCTTCAGCAGCATCACTGATTAATATTCTCAATGTACATCAGATATGCACTGGAGTTTTTTCTGCTCTCTTTATCTTGTGATTTCCTCACATCCTAGCCATTTAATTAATTGTGATGAATAGTAAGTAGCTAAGGGCTTCTCTGTTGTGTTAACAATTCTCTTTTAAGCTGTAGTAGTCAGCTATTAAGTTATATATTTAAATATTAATTTATGAATATCATTTTATCTTTTGTTATAAAGTAAAAGAATTTATTATTTTTCAAATTTCTATCTTCTAAAATTTCTCCCATGCATACTGAGCCTTTGATTATCTGTGTCTCTAAATTTTCCTTGCTGAAGAAATCAGGATACATACATAGTGAGCCATTGTTTCTCTTGAATTATGGTGTCCATCTTTTATTTCTTGTTTGTTTGTTTGTTTATTTGTTTTGTTTTGTTTAGAAATAATTTGTGGGAACTCTTACAGGCCTTGTTTAGTGATAAAGAAACATTTTTTGTAGAGAATCCTGTGATTTAAAATCAGTTAGTAACTTTTGAAGACGCTAACATAAGCTTAAGAGTGTTGTTGGATATTTGATCACACTGTGAAACCTTGAGATTGTGTTGTTTAACAACAACAACAAAATCTGGTTTTAGCTGTGGTGTGGATAAGCCTTAGTGCAGATCTTTAATACCTCTGGCTGGAATACAGATACTCTTTTAGCACACACCTCTTATCGCAAATAATGGAAGTAAAGATGGTTTGTAGAAAGATGCACCAATGCTTGAAAGTGATATGGAACTTAGTGGCAGACAAAGTGACAAATCAGAGGGAGGTTTGACAGAGTAGGCTTTGCCCAACTCTCACAAGAGAGAGGAAAGGGAAACTACTTGAGGGATCGTGTAGAGAGAGAGGATGAGGAGAAGACAGGTTTTCCAGGAAAGATTTACAGACAGATTGAAGAGAGTGCAATCTAGACACAAGTGAGGCCCGAACAAGGCAGAGACTTCGAAGGAGCCAGATTTGAACATATTGCTAGAGTTAGTTTGAGGTCAAGCAGAACAAATCAGTCAGAGGCTGAGAGAGAGAGAGACGCCAGATTGGAGAAGAGTTTGTGCCAGAACAACTGAGTTGACCAGCCAGCCAGAGCTCAGGAAGAACTAGAAAGAGTGAGTTTATTCAGCAGTAAGTTTCACAGGTAGAAAACATTCTTAGCCTAGATTAGATTGTACAGAGGCTAGAATCTTCCAGGAAGAGGCCTAGGTTTGTAGACTGGGGCAGGAGGCCTTGGAGACAATAATTGCCTAGGTGAATAAAAGTTCCTTTAACATAAGAGGTCAGCACAAAGTTACGAAAAACGTTACATCATTTCACTGTGAATTACTGATCTTCCTGTTATTCATCTGTTTCCTGATTTCAAGAATTACAAGGGGAAGACTGTACCAACCATTCTTTTTTTTAATTTTTATTTTCTATGTTCTATGTTTACATTCCAAAGGCTTTCCCCGTTCCCAGTTACCCCCCACCATACATCCCATAATTCCTCTCCCCCCCAACTATTCCCAATCATTCCCCCTCCCCCCAGGGTTTCTCTACAAAACTGGATCCCATCTTTACAGGCCCAGGGTCCTCTCCTTTCTTCTTCTTGGGAATCATTTGACTTGCTAATTGTGCCTTGAGTATTTAGGGCTTCTGGGCTCATTAATATCCACTTATCAGTGATTGCATTTCATGTGTATTCTTTTGTGATTGGGTTAACTCACTCAGGATGATATTTTCCAGGTCTAACCATTTACCTACAAATTGCATGAATTCATTATTTTTAATTGCTGAGTAGTAGTATTCCATTGTATAAATATACCACAGTTTCTGTATCCATTCCTCCTTTGAGGGATATTTGGGCTCCTTCCAATTTCTGGCTATTATAAACAAGGCTGCTATAAACATAGTGGAGCATGTGTCTTTATTGTATGCAGGGGAATCCTCTGGGTATATGCCCAGGAGTGGTATGACAGGGTCCTCTCAAGTGACATGCCCAATTTTCTGAGGAACCGCCAAACTGATTTCCAGAGTGGTTTTACCATTTTGTAATCCCACCAACAGTGGAGGAGTGTTCCTCTTTCTCCACATCCTCGCCAGCACTTGTTGTCTCTTGAGTTTTTAATATTAGCCATTCTGACTGGTGTGAGGTGGAATCTCAGGGTTGTTTTGATTTGCATTTCTCTGATGACTAATGATGTTGAACATCTCTTAAAGTGTTTCTCGGCCATCCGAATTTCTTCTGGTGTACCAAACATTCTTAAGGGTAACTTAACAAAACGTTCATGAATTAGTTCTTTGTTTTTCTTTTTGTTTTTTCTTATTCCTTTCTTTATTTCAGCCCTCTGTTTTTTCTATTTTCTTTTAGCAAAGATTGAAAGTTTCATTAAAATACAAATGCCTTAAAATATGTGCAGGAATTTTCTACATGAATTTATTTCATAATATTAATTCTGCAAATAGGCTAGAATCCAAAATAATTATTATATAGTAGTTCTTAGAGAAACAATGAAATAATAATTCATAAGATAAGTTAGTACTGAAAATAGAAATAATAGTTGAGTAAATTCAACATTTTTTACTTTATATGGCATTATCTTAGTCAGCAAATTAGAGCCTTGAAGAGTGCATTATCACATCTTTTTTTGCACTCTCATTTGTGTGTATGTGTGTAAGGATGTATACAGGAAACACACACACACACACACACAGAGAAAGAGAGAGAGAGAGAGAGAGAGAGAGAGAGAGAGAGAGAGAGAGAGAGAGATTAGATTCCTTTCCATAATTAAATTCCATTTTTGTTTTGGAGATACTGTCTTAGGGCTTTACTGCTATGGACACCATGACCAAGGTATCTCTTACAAGAACAACATTTATTTAGGGCATTTTTACAGGTTAAGAGGATTCATTTAGTATAATCAAGGCAGGAGCATGGCAGCATCAAGGGAGTCATAGTACATGAGGAACTGAAAGTTTTAAGTCTTTTTCTGTGATTCTGTCTTCTATCTCTTGTATTCTATTGGTTCCTCAGAAAATTGGGCATGACACTTCCAGAGGACCCTGCCATACCACTCCTGGGCATATACCCAGCAGATTCCCCTGCATACAATAAAGACACATGCTCCACTATGTTCATAGCAGCCATATTTATAATAGACAGAAGTTGGAAAGAGCCCAGATGTCCCTCAAAGGAGGAATGGATACAGAAAATGTGGTATATTTATACAATGGAATACTATTCAGCAATTAAAAATAATGAATTCATGCAATTTGTAGGCAAATGGTTGGATCTGGAAAATATCATCCTATGTGAGTTAACCCAATCACAAAAGAATACACATGAAATGCAATCACTGATAAGTAAATATTAATGAGCCCAAAAGCTCTGAATACTCAAGGCACAATTAGCAAATCAAAAGATTCCCAAGAAAAAGGAAGGAAAGGACCCTGGTCCTGAAAAGCCTGGATCCAGTTTTGTAGGAGAGTATCAGAACAGAGAAATGGAGGAGGGGGGTGATTGGGGAATGGGTGGAGGGAAGAGGACTTATGGGACATATGGTGAGGGGGGAACTGGGAAAGGGGAAAGCCTTTGGAATGTAAACAAAGAATATAGAAAATTAAAAAAATTTAAAAAATCTTTTTCTGAAGGCTGCTATGAGAATACTGGCTTCCAGGCAGCTAAAACGAGAGTATTAAAACCTATTCCCACAGTGACACACCTACTCCAGTAAGGCCACAACCCCTAATAGTGCCACTCCCTGGGCCAAGCATATACAAACCATCACATTATACTTCCTAGCCTCCATAGGCTTGTTCAAACACATGAGACTTTCAGGGCCATACCTAGCCATAGCAGTATAAAAATGTTCATTTAGTCCAACTTACCATAGTCCATAGTAGTCTCAACAATGTTAAAATTCCAAAGTTCAAAGTCTCTTCTGAGATTCCTCCAATCACTCAACTGAAATCGCCAAAGAAAGACAGGAAACCAGATGGGTAAACTTCAACTCTGCATCTCAATGTCTGATGCCAACGTCGTCTTCAGATCTCCAACTCTTTTTATCTGTGTTGACTGCAATGAGTTTCTTTCCCCTGGGCTGATTCTACTCTCTGATAGCAGCTGTCTGTGGCAGGTATACCATAGCTATGGTATCTATAGCATCTTGGGGTCTCCATGGCAACTTCAACTTCACAGTTTCTTGTTCCAGTGTCTAGGATTCACACATGATCTTCTGGCCTCCTCCAAAGGGCGGATAACATCCCCAGCTCCACTCTCTGTAGCACTCTAGGCTCTGGTTGACTTGACAACACTCTTGCTGCTGTTCTTGGTGATCATCACATGGTAACCTGGCATCTCCAATATGCTGGAGTCTTAACTATAACTAAGCCTCACCAATAGCCTCTCATAAGCACCCTTCATGGTGCCAAGCCTCAACTACTTTTCATGAGCCTTTCAGTCCTGGGCTGTCAACTGCAATTGGCCTTCCTTGGCCTCTCACAGTGCTCTCCATTACCCCTTCATACTTTCAAAACTAATACCAATATCAGGACTTTTGCACAATCTCAAGCTGCCGTAGAAGGTACAACCTTGGCTATCTCTGGAACACAGCTTCTTCATATGCTTGCAGCCAATCAGTGATGCTTCTTAATCTTCACTAATTTCTTAGCTCCAGCTAACCAGCATTGACTGTCTCAGTAATCCTCTTTTTTCTTGCCACATGACTGATTATGCCCAGTGCTGGTGCTTGCTGGGAGTGGAACATGACCTTCTTGTTGTATTGCAGTATCATCAACATTCTGTATACAATGAATTCACTCTCTGCTTGACTTGTCCTGCAGACTGACTTTGAACTCAGAGATCTGCATGTTTGACTCCTAACTGCAGGGATTAAAGGTGTGGTCCACCATACCTGGATTAAGCTTTTCTCTACTCCTCAGATCCTTCTCTGTATAAGACTGGCTTTGAACTCAGAGATCTGCTTGGCTTTGTCTCCTTGAATTAAAGATCTGTACCATCACACTTGGACCTAAATTTAGCTAGGGTGGGTCTTGCCCCAAAGTTCCACTCCTTTTATCTGTTATCTCCTAGATTATCGGATTCATCTCCAGTCTACTTCCTGGTTCCTCTTTAATACTTGGACCACATATTTTGCAGTTTTCCTTTCTCAGCTTGCTCCTTATTATTAAAATATTCATCATAAGACTAAACCAGAGAACAATGTCTTTTGTTTTTTGAGATTTTCTTTGTCACTGTAATTAATATAAATATCTTTACCTTAGTCTCAGGTTTACTCTTCAGACCAGGGCAAAGGGCAGCCACACTCTTCACCAAAATACCACAAAAACAAAACAAAACAAAACAACTAGTCCCTAGGCCCCATGTTGAAATTCTTTCCACTGAAGCTCCTGGGGCCATGTCTGCACAGTTCAAATTACTCTCAGTAAAAACGTCTTCCATATTCCTATTCATATACCCCAATTAAGCTCCACTTAAAGCATCCCACTGCTTTCCAGATCCAAATTCCTAAAGTCCACATTCTTCTAAATGAAAGCATGGTCCCAGCAATACCCCAGTCCCTGGTACCAACTTCTATCTTAGTTAGAGTTTTCCTGCTGCGAACAGTCATGACAGCCAAGGCATCTCTTATAAGAACAACATTTAATTGGCTCTCTTACAATTCAGAGCTTCAGTCCATTATCATCAATGTGGAAGCATGGCAGCTTCCAGACTGGCATGGCATAGATGCTTGGAGTTCTACATCTTCATCTGAAGGCTGTTAGTTGGGTTAAGCATATAAAAACCATCACAGATACAATTAGATGTAGAACAAAATATCTGTGTAATGTTGTCATAAGGTAAAAACATGATTCTTTGGTGTACTAGGAATCAAATAGTACTCCAAAGAATCATGCTTAGCCCAGGGAGTGGCACTATTAGGAGATATGGCCCTGTTGGAGTAGATGTGTCACTGTGGGTGTGAGCTTTAAGACCCTCACCCTAGCTGCCTAGGAGTCAGTATTATGCTAAAAAAGGACAGCAGAACTTTGAGCACCTATTGTCTATAATCTCAGCTGTTTGACTTTTGGTTTTGGAGTTGAGGAAGATGTGTCCTCTTTATTTCTCAAAATTGGTTTTACGTAAACATCCTTCCCACTTTCTTCTTTTCTGTGTATCTGATCTCCTGTAACTATGTTACATTATTCCACACTCTTTTTTACCTCATTCCTTCAGGATGTCAACTCTTGATTCCAGGGCTGGTACTTTCTGGGAAATCATGCTGGTCATGATCTTTGCGATTAAGATGGTGTTACGAATTCTTGGATATCTTCTTATCACATACCTTCCTGGCATGTGTCTCTAGGTTGATATATGTTTTTATTACTAATATATGCGCAAATTCTAATATATGCATATATACTAATATATGCTTCTCTTTGCCTGTCCCCACTGTAAGAACACCAAACTGGTTCTGTCACCTTATATGGGATTTATTAGAATGGCTTACAGGCTGTGGTCCAGCTAGTTCAATGATGTCTGTCTACCAATAAAAGTTCCAAGAATCCAGGAGTTGCTCTGTTCATGTCACTGGATGTTTCAGCTGATCTTCAGTATATGCTAGAATCTAAAAGAAATAGGCTTCAGTGCCAGTGATGGAATTGACTTGCCAAGAAGCCATCAAAGAACAAAGTCTTCCTTTCATCCATGTGCTTATATAAACTGCCTCAAGTGTGGCCCAGATTAAAAATTGATCTTCACTCCTCAAAAGATCTGGATTAAAAATCTTTCCACTTAAATTTAGTTATTTAAGAAAAATCCCTTATTATTATACACAGCCACTTACTTGGGTTTTAGTCAATACAAAAAAGTAGTCAAGTTGATAGAACAGAAAACATTATCATTGGTGAGGTAACCTGAAACCAGAGAGTCAAATGCCACATAACTTCTCCTATTTGTGGTCTTAGTATTAGAGGAAAACCAAAAGTGACTGTTTTACCAAAGAATGACAACTAGTGCCATTCTGCTAGAGAAGGGTCCTACTTAATCTTCACCACAGAAGCATCCTCCTGAGTAGATGGAAATTGATTCAGAGATCCACAACTGGTCAATTTGTTTAGTGTGAGATACCTAGGAACATTCATTTATAAAAGGGATGGCTCCATCAAATTCCACAGATCATGAAACTCCATGGAAGAGGAGGTAGAAATGTTGTAAGAGTCAGTGAGGATAGAAGACTCTAAGGAAACAAGACCTTTTAAATACAAGAAGACAAATGCAGGCATGAACTCACAGAAACTATGGTAGCATGCAGAAGACCTACAGAGGTCAAAACTTGATGGGGTCCCAGGAGTGAAAATTGACACAATGCCCCATCTCTAACCCAGAGGCTATCTCTGATTGATAAGTGTTTGTTGAGTAAATTACTTTTCCCTCATGTAGTATACAAATTATACTTAAGGTGCCAGGTCCCATGACCCAGAAGATGGCCTGAAGAAAATGAACTAGATACTATTTTTTAAATTTACTTTTCATTGATTGTTTGGGTATTTTATATTATATTCCCCAACTGCAATCTCCTTCTAGTCTTCCCATATCATCCTTCTCATTCCTTTCACTAGTGTGTAAAAAGAGAAAGTCTATTTTGTGCTGCCTATGTACTCACAGGACCATGGTCAAATTGGGAGTAGCCAGCCCTACTCCTGACCCCTCCACCGATAGGGAGAATGAGTCTTTCTCTGCCTGCATCCAAGCAAGAAGCTGCTAACAGAGGAAAAACTTCCAGTAGCTGGGGAGGGGCAGGGCCAGCTCTGCCCTGCCTACTCCACCACTGGCGTTCAGGTGGTTTTGAAGTTTTTGTTTTCTTAATTTGCAGGTATTTGGCTCACGATTAATTGTTTCTGCTTTTATGTTCTTATGGAATTTCTTTTGGATGTGAGTTTGTGTATGTGCAACTGTGTCTATATGTATTTCCTGTGCTAATTCTTGGCTATTTTTTTTTCCTGATCATTCATTTGTTTTGTATGACCTGCTTGTTTCTAATGAAGAGAACAACAAATAGGCTCTAGATCTCAGTGGTGGGAGATGAGGAAGATCTGGAAGAAGTTGGGGGAGGGGAACTTCAGTGAAAATAGATCTTATGAAAAGAATCTATTTTTAAGAAAAAAGAATTAAAGTAATTTTTTGTTCTCTCTTGTCATAAGATATTGAAACATGATGAACAGTAAGTTCATTGAGATGTTAGGGTGTGGTTTGTGAGTGACACATTCTCTGCCTTGAATGGTCACATGACTATACTAAATGAAACCAATGAAGTTTGTTTTACTAAGCAATGAATGATAAAGGTACATAACAAAAACAAGGATCTGGCAAGCTGAATTATTATTTAAAAGCATAATTCAGGTGAATTTTCATTCATGATAACTTTACTTGTCTTACATTTTTCAATGATCTGTGTACAATAGAACCTTCTATACCAGGATAATTGTTTATTATATCAGGTACTGTAACCATTAACGATAGAAAACTATTGAACCAACAAATTGATGTTTATGTTAAAATTTATTTAATTTTAATTAATAAAATAATACTGATTGGTAACCAGTAACCTAGTGTTGAAAGTTATAGCACAAATAAAATAGAACCATATGCTAGCATGTGTTTGTCCTTTAAAATTTATATTTAACTTTACAAACAGATTTTTGTTACAATACTCAAGATATTTTCTTATATAGTCTTATATTTAGCTTTTGTCTTTTTTATCAAAAACTAATTTAAAGCTTTAAGAAATTGAATGAAAAAATATAAACACCGTTTATTATCATGAAATAGCATGATCAATGTGGCTAATATATAGAATTTTCAAAAGTGAATTATGTATAGGCCATTTATGGCATTTCTTCAGGAAGTGAAGGACCCAGAACTCACATAAAAATTATTTTCAATTTATAGAATTAAATATTAGTTTGGTCACAGTAAGTAAATAAGAAGAGAAAAATAGCATCTCTTACTATTGATTTTTATATACTTATCTGCATTGAATACTTAGTGACCTAAGATTTTTTAATTCCTAATGATGATTCTGTAAGAATTCCTAAAATGATACTGATAATTATTAAGTATGTACAAGGACAGAAGATAAAATATTGATATACAAAACTTCAATGTTAACAGACATAAGAATTGCAGTTTTAGACTATCAATGAACAGAAAATCAATGTCTGGTTAGACAACTAGTCTTACTCAAAACACATATAAACATCTCTATTGTAAACTTATGAGTTTGTGACTTGAATCAATGCTCAAACTTGTGGTGAACCTTTGATAATTGGAATAACATATGAGCATATGTAAAAAGAAAATTAAAACTAAGGCAAAAAGCAGAAGGCAGAAGAAGAAGAGAAGAAAAAGTGAAACCAAATAAGCAGGAGAGATAGAAGAACATAGCAAAATGTAACACACTGTAAGAGAGACAAAGAAGCTGTAGAGAGAGGAGAAAAGGCAGGTAGACTTCCCTTATCATGGGATGGAATAGGTTTTTATGTAACAGCAAGACAGGCTTAGTCTTACTAAAGAGAACAGGATTTTTTTTTTTCTTAAAAGCTTTAATTCATTTAGCAACAAAAGGGTAAAAGCTTTTTCTTCCTCTGTTCAGTAAAGGTTGAAGCTTATTTTCCATCCTGAATGAGTGAGTTCTTTCTGCACTGCCACTTGGGCTTTTGCTCCATATGTATATGTAGGTATGCATAGGTATGTCTGTGTAAGTATGTGACTTGATTGGACCCAACAAATAACTATGTGATATTGTGTTTGTTTGTATGAATGTGTATATGAATATATGTGTGTTTATGCATATTTTCTTGTGTAAACATTTTTCCAAGAAGAAAGAAATTATGAAATTGGGATGCAAGGCAAATAATAATAATAATAATAATAATAATAGTAGTAGTAGTAGTAGTAGTAGTAGTAGTAGTAGTAAAGAAAGCAACCTTAATCTCTTATGAGACCAAGTCTTGCTCCTGCCAAAACTCCACATCCAAATGGAGTACTTCAGAGAAGACTCAACACAGGACTACACTTGTGGCAATCATGTTCCTCTAACACAGCATTTAAAATTTCTAACTATTGATTAGCAATTTTAATAACTGACAATTTCTCATGAAGATTTGTATGATTATACATTTCTTTTGGAAGGTTGCATACAAGACTGTCATTAGTTCATGGAAATGGTGACAAAATAATTTAACTTTTTGCTTTCAACCATAATGCTTGAATATTAATATTAAATTAAGAACAAATGAAATTAATATTAAACAAGAATGCTACATAACTTTGAAATTTTATTTAAGGAATGTTTTGACCATTTAAGTTCTACAATGAAAAGCGTTCTCTTAATGATATTTAATTATAATAATTTATTAGGGCATTCACTTTTAGTTTGAAATATTCATAAGGAAATTAATAATAATTACAATTTTAACATAGTAGTTTTCAACCTTCCTAATGTTTTGACCCTTTGTTATGGTTCTTCATGTTGTGGTGACTCCCAACCAAAAAAGTATTTTTAGTGCTACTTTATAACTGTAATTTGCTACTGCTATGAATTACGATGTAAATATCTGATATGCAACCCCTATGAAAGTGTTATTCGGATCGCAAATGGGTTGGGACCCATAGGTTGAAAAACTACTGAAATATAATTTCTTCTGGTTTAGTCTTTTGGCAACTTAGTATTAATAATTATATTTGAATTATACAAAACTTATTAAGTTTTGAAAATAACTAATATATCCTATTCCTACTTTTCCATAAAATATCTATGGATTTGAAATTGGGGAGAAGTTCTCTATCTCCCCAAAATGATTCTCAAATTCCAAACAGTTCTCCTGTAACCTATCCTTGAAATAGGCCATCAATTCATGTTATTGCCACTTCCAAAAATGTTAGTGAATGTATCCATTATCTAATTTCCTACCTTGTTCTCTAATGCAAGTTAAATTCATATTTGGGATTTTACAAATCAAGATGTTCTTTACATTACCACCTTCATTCTCTACAATTAATGACTGAGAAATTTTATATAAATCTCATACAGGAAAATGTAAAAACATAACCTCAAAGACAATAAAACCTCAACACTATAAATTAGTCATCCTTAAGAAAGGAAAGAAACACAGACAGTACCAAATGAAACACAAATATTACATATGTAAACTAATGAAGATTATAATAATATATCTAGGCATGCATAATAAGATGTTTTACTTAAGTTTATATCAAGTCAATGACAGTGACATGTTAAAAATATAAAAGATACATTTTGTTGTTTTTCATGAGAGAATGAAGTTTTTTTTAATTTTTATTTTTTATTTTTATTTTCTATATTCTATGTTTACATTCCAAAGGCTTTCCCCTTTCCAGTTTTTATCAGAGATGCTTCCACGTTTCTAAGAGATTGCTATACTTCTCTTATGATGCTGCTCATTATAAACTGTCTTCAGGCTAAAATTCTTTGGTGTCTCTGTCTTCTGTAGACTCAATGCCTCAAAATATTCTAATATTTATTGCCGAGCCTTCTCTTACATAGGCTAAAATTACATTGTGAACAAACACTTTCCGATGTTATACTTTCCAATGCTCTTAGGATTTACAGTATTCCAAATGCTTCCCAGGAAGAAGTAAGGAATGGAATATCACAGAAAGTATGTTTTGATCTCAGTGGAGAAGCCAACTAGAAAATTTCATCTGGTCTCACACCTGGCCATCTTTTGAAATTCTTTAGATTGATTGTTAATTCAGGAGAGTAGAAGTAGTTAGCTTACATAAATATTTCATCTTTTGAAATATTAAGCTATGCATCAGCCCTTGACTTTAAACTCTGATGGCAGTTAAGTAGAAATATTTGACAAGGCTGTAAAGAGCTTAACTTCAGAACAGAGGCAAGGTTATGAAAAATGGAAACCTCTGCATGCTAGTGTCTGTTATTTATTTTTCTGGCTGTCATGATTATTTGATGCAGACTTGTTTTAGATTCCTCACCTTGTTAGTGTATTGAGAAAAAACCTCCAAATTTATTCCAAACACAGTTCAATCTTGAGTAATGCTCACTGGACTCAAGCATTCCAAAAGATCATACTGTTATTGAGAATGTAATGCAATTCTAAAATATTATTAATAGTTATCTGAATGCTATTCTCATCTTGAATTTATCCCTAGTGCTTGGATAACTTAACTCTTAATCTCAGTTTTTACCACCTGGTAATACACTTTAAGCAAGTAGAATGTGTTAAGGATATAAAATTCATCTGTCACTCAGAAGTTTAGGATTCAACATGAATCATCAGTATGAGATGCAGGTTAGCTGAATTTGTGGTCTAACACAAAGAACATGGAATGGCATAACTATGGGCTTATTATTAATAAGGGAAGTCCAATAGTAGGTCTTTTGTCAAATTTCAGCCATTGATTCAGTCAAATATTTAGAAATTCCTGTATTAAATTTTGTCCACCTACTTGTAAGATATCAACTCCTGTTCTTGCATTCCACATTTTAATACTCTCAATGAAATAATCTTTCCCATGTCTCATTGGCTAAAACCCAGTCAGGATATTCTGAGGAACTGAAGAATCATCTCATGATGATTAATATAACCAAATATATCATTTAGAAGATTCACATACATACCTTCCTGTCTCTCTGGAGCCTAATTGCATGGATTCTTTTGGATGAAAAGGCTGCTTTATTGCCCTGCTCCATTTGCCAATTTCCTCTCCCTTCTCTATTTTCAGTGCTGGAATGTATGAAGTTTTGGAGGAGACATGAAGGGGATGCTCTAATGTCACTATTATTCTTTTGTGCATCTATTCCAGCTGGCGTTGAGTTTTTTATTATCCTAAGTGCCTGAAAGACCATTCTATGAGGTTTACATTATCCTTACTGAGATCTTAACTTAGATTCAAGACACATTAAAGGAACACCACACATTTTTGGTGTACAGAACTCTAGTAGTAAAAGCCTTTCTTCCTTTCAAATTCATAATGCTGGAAAACACTGATCCACTGAGCACTGAGATCTTATTGGACATAACCACATCCTCATGTTAAAATGAAAGCTTTAACTACATTGCTAGAGGTGGACATGATTCTCTCCTGGAGGGCATCAAAGGCCATTTATGTGAAAATATTTCTCTAAAAACATCCCCAAAAGTCCCTGCTTATATATAAAGCAATTAGGAATAGTTATAATTATCTGACACTTCTTTTTGAATCATTCATCATAGTTTTCTATCCTTCATTTCAATGTGGTATGTATTTATCTTACCTTCAATTAGAACCTCTGGTTACCCCAATTTTATCAATCATCTTTCAGAGTATCTTAAAGGTCATTAGCTTTCAGGACAATATGAAGTAGTGACTGAACTGTTAATGTATCATGATATTCCTGTTAATTTAAATTCTATACCATTTATGCTGAGAAAGGCTTTATTTTTCCCATATGAATTCAACACCAATATTTCAGCAATTAGTAATAATCTGTACAATGTTTATTGCTGCATACTTTCCTTTCCATACATTTTCTATTCCACTGACTTAGTAGTTCACCACAAATGGCTTTTTATAACTCTCCTCCATAATAGTCAATTCATCACTGTTATTTGTCTATGTATCTTCCTTTAAGTATAGACTAGAACATCTTTGAATAAAGGAGGGAAATGGTGTATAATTAATTAATAGTATGCAGGAAAAAATCTGTAGCTTACTTTAGTAGATTATGAACCGTGAGAATAGAAAAGAATGCTTAGCTATATTAATTATATAGCATTGCTTATCTCTATTGATTGTAAATATTGTAGCAGTCACTCGAATACAATTGCATCCTCACGGGATGTCTACAAATTCAAGACTCTGTCCTTCATAGTCAAATTATAGTAATCCAATATATGTATGAAGAAATGGTGTGAGAGTATAAGTATATAATATTCTCCTGAACAACTAACTAATAATAGTCACTGTGTAAGTTGAATCAAGTTTTAAAAGTCTCAAAAACACCCAGGATATATATATATATGTATATATATACATATATATATAGAGAGAGAGTCAGAGTTTGCTATATTGTGCAGATTGCTACCTTCCATACAATTTGCGTTTTATCAATGTGATAGACACATACATTATACAATCTGCTATAATATAGTTGACTTTCTTCTAAATATTGTCATATATTTAAGCCACTGACTGTGACAGTATATCATTAACAAATCATAAAAAGAGGCTGGTGCTTTGCCATGAGCTACCTCCACATAAAATGTGTGTTTGTGATACACTAAATATATGAACAGAACTCCTGGGAGATATTGGCAATAACACTCAAGGTGTTCTTTAATGGTCCTTTGAACAGAAAGCCTGGTAATTGCTCATGATGGCCTGTAATACCCTTCTCTCACTCCTGATAATTGAATGTGTTAAATGAATGGCTTTGGTTCTAATGGGGAAATATCTCTGTCAAATGTAATCATAGAAAGATATTACTCCATTTTCCTTCTTGCCATACAATTTAACATTAACTACCATTTTAGGTTGAAGTCTCTACAAATCAGAATCTAGAATAAAACTCATGTCTGCTAGTACTTCATCAAGAATACAATGTATCCTTTGGGAGCAACTAAGGGACATATAAAAGAAAAGAGTTTGCCTTAGGCTTAATTTGAGAACTGAAATAAAGGATGTTTAAAAATATAACATATATACATTTTTACAAGATATTAAGTAATTTTAAAGTTTTGAACTATAGTTTGAAATTTCTAAACATTCTCAAATCAAGGCCAATGCAAACATAAGCACATGGATTAAAATCTTTATAGTAAAACACTTTCCTTTACTAGATCAATTTTTGTTTTTAATTCATACTGTATCAAACAAATTAATATTCTTGTATAAGGTATCTGGAACAAACAAGTCTATGTAACTCATAGTTTATTCACAACAGAAATAAAATTTGAAATTAATTTATTAAGAGCAACATGCAAGAATAATATGTCAGCATAGATTCTTATCACACCATAGTGTTAGACTTAACTACCTTCCATTGATGAATTTTGGTATGTTAAAACCACATGTATTCCTGGAAACAGATTATACATGGGTGCCAAATGCACTATCACAGAATTTATTGGTAAGTTTAATTGTCAATTGCTATTATATTTACCAATTCTAAAATTTCAGTGTATATGTTGTTAGCTCTGATCCTACTTCATTTTTCACACTTAGTTTTTGTTGATTTACTTCTTTGAGAAAATAAATATCAATGCCATCTGTGAAAACTCACTCTTTGTTATGTACTATCTCAGTTTTGGGCCATTTGAGTTAATTCTGTCTAAATTGAAATTTTAATGAACTTTGAGCTTTTCATAACTTGTTTCTATTTTAAAATAACTTGGATTTTAGAAGTCAAGGAGATATTTTATTTTTTGACTACAAGACTTGGGATTTTGTTCAAATGGGAATCAAACCATAATTAAGTGACTAGATAATATAATCTCTCTTTATAGTTCTAAGTAGAGAGTAATTTAACAAATCTTGAATCATTGGCAATAACAACAAAATAACTGTAGATGGTAAATGAATTTAGTTATAAGACCACAAAAGAACATATAAATGAACTTTGTTACTAAAATGCTAATGGTAAAAGGTAAGTAAATGCTGAAGTTTGTTGATTCTGTATATATATATTACAACAGAGCAGTAAAGAACCAGCAGGTTTAAATATTTCCAGAACCTCATGGTAGAATCTTATTCTCTCGTGTATGGTTTATAAATTCTGCTATCTAAAAGGAAGGACTATTGCTACCAGTAAATTTTCTAAGGGAATAGATGGTGTCACATTTTATGATTAATATAACATTAACATAAAATAGGTCTGTAAGAATATTCTCTTAACATCTTTTAGTACCATTGTTCCTATGCTTTTAAACCTGAAATCTCTCACGGTATATTAATGGCACTACCATTTTATATATTGTCATTTAAACATTAAGAAATGACACTGCTAATGATGATAACTAGTGTTGGTGGGTGTCCTTGCTATAAGAAATACAATTGGGATGAAGTTGACTTTGAAGATCTTTCCAACAAGGAAAGATCTTAGACTTTTGTTCTTAGACTTTTTCTTTTGTTCTTTGCCTTATCTTTCATTTTTGTTAGTTCTTGTTTAGGATTTTTTTATATAGATTATATGAAATATTGGGTTTTCTTCCCCATTTTTTCAAGACAGGGTTTCACTGTGTAGTTCTGGCTAACCTGGAACTCAGAAATCCACCTGCCTCTGCCTCCAGAGTGCTGGGATTAATGGCGTGCGCCACCACCGCCCAGCATGAAATATTATTTTATTTTCCTGCTGTACATTTGGAAACAGAATTGAGTATGAGAAAGCACAAAGATGAGAATAAAATGTAGGATATTAAACATAAACATCAAACATCAGTGTTATTCCAGAGTAGGTCAACAGTTTTTCTTCACTAATCTGCAAGCTACATCATAATGGTAACTAGATATTTTAGCTTCACATTCTTGGGATGAAATCATTATACTGCCATTTTATTACATACTTAAGAAAGTAATTTCAAGTGCATGGTCAATGACATATTGTTTACATTCAGTATAAGACATATTAAGTTTGTCATTGTAAAAATAAGATAATATTTTTCAATAGTAATGACAATTTGGATCAAGAGTAGTGGTACACATCTATAATTCCTGAGCTACAAAGACAAAGGCATGTGAATCTCTATGAGTTCAAGGACTTCCTCAACTACTTAGTAAGTTCCAGGGTATCCAGAGTTTCAAAATAGATATCATTAAAATAATTTATTGTGACAGACCCCCTCCTACACATAGAGACAGCTTGACTCCCAAGAGGACCATCATAACCAGGCTCAAAGGTGAGTTCCTAATACCTGGCCTACTTGAGACCACTGTGTAGCCCAGCAGATGTAGGACTTATATGATCTGCCAGAAACACATCTCCCTTCTTGTCCACAACTATGTGTGTGGGCAGTTTGGGTGCTCCATCTCCCCCCACCCCTGTCCATACCTAGAAACAGCTTAACTCACAGGAGGTCCTTCACAACCAGGCTCACAAGTGAGAACCCTCCTTGCTCCAATACCTGGCCTAAATGCAACCCCTCACAGGGCCCAGCAAATGAGGGACTTATCTTCTCTGCTGGAGACACATCTTGCTTCTAGCCTACAACTCTTCCCAGGACAGATCTGGTACTCCAGACACCTTCCCATACATAGAGACAGCTTGATTCCCAGGAGATCTATCATAACCAGGCTCAGAGATTAGGTGCTCAAGAGTTCCTCCCATATCCAGAAACACCCTGACACAAGGAGATCAATCATAACCAGGCTCACAGGATGGAGAGGGTCCAGTCAGAGATAGCAGGGCCAGTTTACAGCAAAGATAACCAGATGGCAAGAGACAAGCACAAGAACATAATCAACAGAAACTAATGCCACTTGGCATCACCAGAACCCAGTTCTTCCACCAGAGCAAGCCCTAGATACCCTAACTCACCTGAAAAGCAAGATTTTGACCTTAAATCCCATGTCATGAAGATGATAAAGGACCTTAAGGAGGACATAAATAATTCCCTTAAAGAAATACAGGAGAACACACATAAACAGGTAGAAGTCTTTAAAGCAGAAACACAAATCCCTTAAAGAAATGCAGGAAAACACAAACAGGTGAATGAATTGAACAAAACTGTCCAGGATCTAAAAATGGAAATAGAAACAATATAGAAACCAAAAAGGGAGGAAAGCCTAAATGGAAAACCTAGGAGAGAGATCAGGAGTTATTAATATCACCAACAGAGATCTTATATGGATCTCTGAACCATACAAGAGGTAGAAGACAGAATCTGATGGTTAGAAGATACCATAGTGATTGGGGAATAGTTAGGGGGGAGAGGACTTATGGGACATATGGTAGGGGGGACTGGGAAAGGGGAAAGCCTTTAGAATGTAAACAAAGAATATAGAAAATAAAGAAAAAAAAAGAAGATACCACAGAAGATATTGACACAGCAGCCAAAGAAAATAGAAAGTACAAAATGCTCCTAACCCAAAACATCCAGCAAACTCAGGACAAAATAAAAAGACTTAAGAATTAAAGGGGTAGAAGAGAGTATACAGTCTCAACTCAAAGGGCCTGAAAACATCTTCAACAAAATCATAAAAGAAAACTTCCCTAACCTAAACAAAGACATGCCCATAAATATACAAGAAGCCTAACAGAACACCAGATTCGACCAGAAGAGAAATTCTTCCAATTACATAATAATGAAAACACTAAACAAAGAGAACAACGAAAGAATATTAAAAGTGTTAAGGGAAAAGGGCCACATGACATATAAATGCAGATCAATCAGAATTACAGCATACTTCTTTTTTTTTCTTTTCTTCTAAAACTTTTTTTTAATTGTATATATTCTATATTTACAATTCATTTCCCTTTTTCTGGTTCCCCACCCCCAAAGGTCCCACATGTCCTTTTCCCTCCCCCTGCTCCCGCATCCACCCCCTCCCACTTTACTG
This sequence comes from Apodemus agrarius, assembly GCA_964023405.1. Classification (NCBI taxonomy): domain Eukaryota; kingdom Metazoa; phylum Chordata; class Mammalia; order Rodentia; family Muridae; genus Apodemus; species Apodemus agrarius. Next base: position 30,575,925 of record OZ030023.1, read on the forward strand.
TTCTTGTACTCTCCCACAATGATGTTTTGGTCCATTCTAGCACCAGTGTCCACTCCTTTCTTCTTGTGAGACATCACTTGATATGTGATTTGTGTCTTTGGTGTTCCAAGCTTCTAGGCTAATATCCACTTATCAGTGACTGTATACCATGGGTATTCTTTTGAGACTGGGTCACCTCACTTAGTATGACATTCTCCAGCTCCATCCATTTCTCTAAGAATTTCATGAATTCATTGTTTCTAATGGCTGAATAGTACTCCATTGTGTATATATACCACATTTTTTGTATCCATTCCTCTGTTGAGGGACATCTGGGTTCTTTCCAGCTTCTGGCTATTATATATAAGGCTGCTATGAACATAGTGGAGCATGTATCCTTATTGCATGCTGGTGAATCTTCTGGGTATATTCCCAGTAGTGGTATGGTTGGGTCCTCCGGAAGTATCATGCCCAGTTTTCTGAGGAACCGCCATACTGATTTCCAGAGTGGTTGTACCAGCTTGCATTCCCACCAGCAGTGGAGGAGTGTTCCTCTTTCTCCACATCCTCGCCAACACCTGATGTCTTCTGAGTTTTTAATCTTAGCCATTCTGACTGGTGTGAGGTGAAATCTCAGGGTTGTTTTAATTTGCATTTCCCTAATGACTAGTGATGTTGAACATTTTTTAAGGTGTTTCTCAGCCATCCGACTTTCTTCAGGTGAAAAGTCTCTGTTTAGCTCTGTACCCCATTTTTGGATAGGGTTATTTGGTTTTCTGGGGTCTAACCTCTTGAGTTCTTTGTATACATTGGAGATTAGCCCTCTGTCGGATGTGGGGTTGGTGAAGATTTTTTCCCAATTTGTTGGTTGCCGATTTATCCTTTTGACAGTGTTTTTTGCCTTACAGAAACTTTGTAGTTTTATGAGGTCCCATTTGTCTATTCTTGCTCTTAGAGCATAAGCAATTGGTGTTCTGTTCAGGAATTTTTCCCCTGAGCCAATGTCCTCAAGGGTCTTCCCCAGTTTCTTTTCTATTAGTTTTAGTGTACTTCTTAACAGAGACTCTAAAAACCTGAAGATCTTGGATAAAAGTCATGAAAATCCTAAGAGTATTATATCCAGTAAAACTCTGAATCACCATAGATGGAGAAACCAAGATATTCAAGGACAATACCAAATTTAAACAATATGTTCCCACTAATTCAACCCCACAGACAATAATAGAAGGAAAACTATAACACAAGGATGTCAACAACATGAAGAAAAAAAAGAAATGAATAATCTCACAACAAACCCAACAGAAGAGAACCACATAAACTTCATAACACCTCCAACAACAAAAATAACAGAAACTAACAATCACTGGACTTTAATGTCTCTAAACAGCAAAGGACTCAATTTCCCAATAAAATGGCATAGAATAAAACATTGGATACATAAACAGGAACCAGCATATTTTGCTACATACAGTAAACACAAGTCAGTGATAAAGACAGACACTACCTTAGAGTAAAAGCCTGGAGGAAATTTTTCCAATCAAATGGCCTGAAGAAAAAAAGCTAAAAGTATAACCGTTCTAGTATACAATAATATAGACTTCCAACCAAAAGTTATCAAAAGAGATGGAAGTAACACAATCACAAAATACACATGGTATGCACTTACTGATAAGTGGATATTAGCCCAGAAGCTCGGAATAAACAAGATATAATTAACAGACCACATGAAGCTCAAAATGAAGGAAGACCAAAGTGTGGGTACTTTGGTCCATCTTAGAAGCAGGATCAAAATACCCATGGGTGGAGATATGGAGACAAAGTGTAGAGCTGAGACTGAAGGAAAGGCCATTCAGAGGATATACCACCTGGGAATCCCATCCAGTGTACAGTTACCAAATCCAGACACTATTGTGGATGCCAACAAGTGTTTGTTGACAATAGCCTGATATAGTTGTTTCCTGAGAGGCTCTGCTAGTGCCCGACAAATACAGAAGTTGATGCTCACAGGCAACCTTGGACTAAGCATGGGGTCCCAAATGGAGGAGCTAGAGAAAGGACCCAAGGAGCTGAAGGGGTTTGTAGTCCCATAGGAGGAATAACAATATGAACTAATCAGTATCACCAGAGCTCCCAGGGACTAAACCACCAACCAAAGAGTACACATGGAGGAACCCATGGCTCCAGTCACATATATAGCAGTGGATGGCCTTGTCTGACATCAATGAGAGGAGAGGCCCTTGGTCCTGTGAAGGCTCAATGCCCAGTATAAGGGAATGCCAGGACAGGGAAGCATGAGTGGGTGGGTGGGAAAGCAGGGGAATGGAGGATGGGATAGGGGGTTTTCAGAGAAGAAATGAGAGGGGATGACACTTGAAATGTAAATAAAGAAAATACCTAATTAAATACCTAAAAAGAGAGATGGAGGATTCTTCATACTCAATAAAGGATAAAATCCACCAAGATAATCTCTCAATTCTGAACATCTACACCCCAAATGCAAGAGCACCCATATTTGTAAAAGAAATGCTATTAAAACTGAAACACACAATGAACCTCATATAATCACAGTGGGAGTCTTCAATATCTCTCTCTCTCACCAATGTATACATCATAGAATTGGAAATGAAACAGGGAAACTAACAGAAGTTATGAATAAAATGGATTTAACAGATATATACAGAGCATTTCACCCTAAAAATTTCTAAATTTCTAATACTTAGGCAAATTTGTATACAACTTTTAACATTTGAGCATCTGAATTTTTAGACCAGTGAGTGAGTTGTGAGATACAAACTATGAGTTCATACACTGTCTACAGAAATAAGATGACCATAGCTAACCTTCTTAGCAAAACTACACATGGAAATACCATTGTTCTTTGTGTAAAGTGTATATTATGAAACATAAAGGAAGTTGAAGTTCATTACAAAACAAATAAATGGAGTTATATTGTGATACCAGTTATAATAAAGATATAAATATACTTGAATTGTAGAATTTCTAAAACATACAAGGAAATTATTCCTTACCCACATGATTGAGTTTTACATTTTTAAAATCAATGTATTCAATCCATCTTCCAAACAATAATTTTCTTTGTTTCTTGTGTATTTATGTGAAGATCCCTGACCCTCTTCACAAACATTGGTTCAACTAAATGTGCTTAATTTGATTCAGAGATAGGAAGGCTTGATAAAGAAAAATAAAAGTATTGCTGGAGGGGCTGTTGAACATGAAAGGGAAGATCACAGGGGAATGAGTATATGAAACTTTATTTTATGACTTCAAAATATCTATGTTATGAATTCAGCATATTCTGGCTTTGCCTAGTCATAAATCCACATTAAAGGTGTTTTACTTTGACATCTTTTTGGTACCCCTTATTTATTAAATAGATTCAGAAAATGGGATGGAGCAAAAACAGCTTTCTACTGTAAACATCATCAAAAAAGTTTTGCTGCTATTTATTCTAAGTGAAGCTTGATTGGCCCTCTAAATTCTTCTCTAAATGGCATTGATTCTTAGATGCTTTTATAGGTCACACTCAGAAGGCACAGTAGATCGTATTTCTTCAGTTTATACCCAGACTAACAGAATCTCCATCTCCTCAAAATTCCTACTTATTTATGAGCTTTATTATTTACATTGATTTTCTTTCTGTCTTCAATACCTTCTTTGCTTCCTCTGTCACTTCTGTGCATACTTACTCATGACTAATTCTATAAAAGATCAATCTTTTCCCCTGTACCCATTTGTAATGTCTGAAAAGCCAATGTCTATTTTATTTTACCTTCTAATTTATTATCATTTTATCCATTCTCCCTTTGTTATCTGGCAGGTTTCATCCATCAGAAGATTAAAACAGATGCAGAGACCAACAGCCAAAAACCAGGAAGAGTTCAGGGAGTCTTGGGGAAGAGTAGGGATAGGTTTCAACAAGTCTGAAGGGTCAAAGATACCACAAAACTTACAGAGTCAACTAACCTGGTCCCATGGGGCTCACAGAGATTGAACCACCAACTAGAGCAGGCACAGGTTAGAACCAGGCCTCCAACATCTTTGGAGTAGATATGCCCCTTGGCTTTTGTGTGTGCCTTAACTATTGGCACAGTGGCGATTTCTGATTTCTGACTCTGTTGCCTGCCATTGTATCCCCTTCTCCTAGCTGAACTGTCTGGTCAGACTTCAGTGGGAGAAGATGTGCTTAGTCCTGCAGTAACATGATATCCCAGGGTTAAGAGGTACTCAAGGTATTTCCCCTATGAGAGAAGGGGAAGGGGTAAGGTACAGAGAGAATTTTGAGATTTTTGTGTGTGTGTGTATGAGTGGGACAAGGAGAAAGGGGGTCATGAGAGTAGGAGGTAAAGTGAAAAATAAATCAATCAATGAAAAAATAAATTTTAGAAAACATAATTAATACCTACATTCTCTGAACACTTTGACTAAAATAATGGGCTAATCTTCCTAGAGCTGGTGTATTTGTGATATTCACTTATTATTCAAGAGCAAGATATGAGGACAGGCAGAATGGCTCAGTGGGAAGAAGTAGTCATCTCTAAGCCTGATGACTTGAGGTCACACCTGGGAACCCACCGAGTAGGAAAGAACCAACATTTGGAATTTATCTACTGAGGCCCTGCCCTATGCCATACTTATAAAAACAAATGTTAAAAAACTGAAAAATGAGAAAGAAAAACAAGAAAGGAAAGAAGGAAGAAAAGAAACGAAAAAAGTGAAGGGAGAAGGAAAAGAGGAAGGAAAGAAGGGAAGGGAGAAAGAACAGTATGTTTAATACATCTAATGCTTTCTATCTTTACATTTAGGATTTTAAGCATTTTGTGATCCATTGATCCATTTGTCTAATAAAAGCCATCAATCACTTTCTGGAGAGTGACAGACAGTAAATATTTTAGAACTCATGGGTCACGGGTTCAAGTCACTTAACTCGACCCTGCCACCCAAAAGCAGCCACAGGTAGCACATAAGCCAATAAGTGTTGGTCTTCCATTCCAAAAACAGGTAGCAGATTCTAAGTTAAACTTCTTGCTATTTCAAAAGTGCTAGTTTTCTAATAAGACCTTATGCTTTGTACACAGGTATTTGGGTAGCTATGTGTGGTACAGCTCCCTCACAATGCCAGCACTCAGGTGACTGAGGCAGGACTATTGCAAAGCAAAGAGCAGCTTAGGTTACAAAGCAAGAGCCTGTCTCAAACGTCAACTATTTTTCTCTATTTATCATTTGATGTGTAGGGTTTCGCCTACTCCTCTTGTGCCTCTCCTTTCTATGTTGAAGTATGCATAACAGTATGTTATGCATGAAGTGTGTTTAATGGAATAATCCTGGCCTGCTTGGAAAGACTGGCATGCTATGTTTTTCCACTATGTTGTTTACAAATTATCCATGTGTTTAGAGATAAAGACTTTTGTTTGTAAATAATTTGTTGTTTATCATTATCACTAATGTTTCTTATATAAGCTTTCATATAATATATTAATATTAGTACTCTTATTTCTATAAGTATGACTGCCCACTTTAAGTCTGACCTATTTCGTCTGCATTTTCATCTTCTCATTTTCTCACTTTTGGATCTTTGTACTAATCAAGTCAAATGTTTTTCTAAATTTTTAATATTAAACTTTTTTCATTTTAGAAGGCTTTTATATTGATGACCTTTCTCTTGGAATTCCTGTGGGTATTATCATATTTACATCCTTTAATGTCTATTGTGATGACAGAAGATTTGCACGATTGCTAACTCCAGTGGTCCTTGTTGAATCATACAGTTCTATCAATTCAAGATGAGCATATGGAGCCCATAGTCATTTGAGCCACCAAAGCTATTATTTGCCATGGAGTTGCTGGGACCCAAAGTTGAGTGATCTGTAAAGGCAGCAAATGCTTTTAACCACAAACTTACCTCTCCAATGCCATTAATGTACTTTTCTGTGCTATTGTAGTATCAATAACACTATTATAATACTCTCAAAAGCTATGAAAATGAAAATTGAAACTACTTTGAGATTTTTATCTACACCAGAAATGATGTCATTAAGGCTAAGACCCAGAGAACCAATGACAGTGAACTCAGGGAAGGGTGTGAGGAAAAGAGAATCCCATTTTCTGTTAAGTGAATTGCAAGCTTGTGCAGCCACTGTGGAAACTATGGAGGAGAAATCTCTAGGATCTAAATGTGAATCTACCCTACGATCTAGACATACCACTCATTAACAGATATCCTAAGGACACCATATCCTATGGCAGAGATACTTGCTCAGGTTTTTATTTTCCACAAAAGTGACACAACACAAATGTTCTTCAAGTTATTAACACATATTGAATATGTGGTACATATACACTATGGAAATTTAGTAGTCATAGACTATTACTTAGCTGCCAGAGAAATGAGCTAATTCAAGCCAGATTAGATTATATTAAAGGCCGATTAATTGGGCGACTGCTCTCTAGTGTCAAGTTCACTGGATTCAAGGATTGAGGCCAGGAATGTTGTCACTGGCATATGGGCAGAGAGAGAAAAGAGAAGAGAAGAGAAGAGGAGAGGAGAGGAGAGGAGAGGAGAGGAGAGGAGAGGAGAGGAGAGGAGAGGAGAGGAGAGGAGAGGAGAGGAGAGGAGAGGAGAGACCAAGAAAACTAGATTATAAAAGGAAGGCCTCTGAGGGAAGGGCAGCCCAGCCTGGGCTGGAAAGTTCAGAGTTGGGGGCAAGGTGTGCCAGAGAGAGCCTAGGGATACTGGGAGAACCTGGAGAGCAGGTCTGCTTTGATGTGTAAAATAGGCATATCAGTCCCTGGTCTCGGGGCCAGAAAAACAAACAAATAGATTATAAAAATCTGAGATATGAAATTTGGAGGTAAAATGATGGAACAGAAAAAATAATATATTAAGTGCGGTTAGACCAACACGGGAAGACTACTGGCACATTTTCTCTCTTATTTGTGGATTTCAGATTCAGATCTTTAAGTTTCATATTTGAGTTTTAAGTAATTGTAGAGGCCAGAAATATAGAAAAGTACTATAAAGGCATGGGATGAAGGAGCTCCAGAGAGGAAGACAGTAGGAGAAATAAGAAAAATGAGCTATGAAATTTAAAAAAAAAAAAAGGAAGGGAGATATAAGGGGACAAATGGAGGAATGATAAAAAAAAAAACACTAAACATGTTTGGAAAAAGTCATGGGAAGGATTGTTTTTATATACTTACTTAAAAATACTGTGTGTGTGTGTGTGTGTGTGTGTGTGTGTGTGTGTGTGTGTGTGTATGCAGTTTAAAAGAATATATAAATGAGGTGATACTTCCCCACAAAATCCATAGTATTCTGTAACAAAAACACCAGTGCCACACACACAGAATCTTTGCTTTTTGTTACTTAGTGGAGTCCCAGAGACTCCCAAAATAATGTAGGCTGTTGTTGTTACCCTTAGTTGGTAGTCTGCCAGATTTTGCATGTAAGTCTGTTCCTACTGCTGTACACTGCAGACACAGTACTAGAAAAAAAATTGATCTGGAATTGACCTGGAAATCTATTCCCTGTGGGCTGGTTCTTATAGTACTGGAAGGTGCTATGTGAGATGCCAAGGAAGAAGAACAGGTGGAAGGACTACAAACCATAATAATGAGAGGATGAGGAGCTATCTTCAATGATTAAACAATAATATTTGCATCTTGGAAATAACTAGGATTTGGCCTACTCAAGAGGGGGAGATAAATGTCTGTTTCTGTAAACCTTGCTAAATATCTTTGGCTAAAGACTTTGTAGACTCCTAGAGAAGAACTTACTCCTGTGATTTTTATCAAACTGATATTATTTCTAATTCTACTCTAAGTCCTTAACTGATATCCGTGGATAAGAGTAACTTTCGCCTCTCATTAAAGAAGCTTCTTGAAATAGGTAGAAGCGATTACAAAGTTCGAAAACTGGCCAAAATCCACAGAAACTTGGCCAAGGGGTTCCCAGCCTCAAAAAAAAAGTATAATGCAACCTCTACAACAAATGCTCAAGGAAAATCATGAATAAAGAGTAGGAAGAGTGTTTGAGAGCCATATAGTATATCCTAGATATGACAGGGAAACGTCACATGTCCTATCTCGGTACTACAAAAAGACAGTTGCCTAAGCAAGGTGTGAATGACAGCAGCTGATATGGAAACCGAAACCGTGGGCAGTGGAAAGTCCATGAGACAGTGCCCCTAGTTGAAGAGCCCCAGGCAAACCGTCCATATAAGAGTAAAAAGTAAATATACCCAGAAGTTATCTGAGTGACATGGGAGAAGTTCAATGGGAGAGAAAGGAGGTGGAGATGAGTTAAACACACAATTCATGTTTTAAATTATAAAATAGATAGATAGATAGATAGATAGATAGATAGATAGATAGATAGATAGATAGATAGATGTTATATGTTATCTGCTGTTGGAGAGAGATCTCAGTGCTTCAGAGCTCTTGCCACTCTTGCAGAGGGCCCAGAGTAGGTTCTCAGTGCCTTATGGTGGGTGGCAGGGAACTGTTATCCAGTCCCAGGGAATCTGGCACCCCCTGTTGGCCTTCACCGGCTCCAGGAATGCAGGTGGCGTTGTAATCAGATACTTGCAAGCAAAGCATGGAAACACATAAAAATAAATATATGTGTTTAAAAATATGCAAAATAACATCGGATGTATAATATTTTGTTTGTTTTTGTTGTTGAGACAGGGTTTCTCTTGTGTATAGCTGGACATCCTGGAACTTGCTTTTCAGACCTTGTAGACCTCAAACTCACAGAGATCCCCCTGCTTCTGTCTCCTGAGTGCAGGGGTAAAGACGTGTGTCACTATGACCCCACTTCTCCTTTAGTCTTTTTGTTTTTTTGTATATTTTTTTAACAACTTGACGGGATCACCTGAGAAGAGCCTGCAGGCAGCCTGCTGGAGCTTGTCTCGCACTAAGTGAGATGGCCCTGTTCCCTGAACTGTATCACCGGGATGGAGAGATGCTGAACAGCAGCATGTATTCATCATTCTCTACCTTCTGACTGAGAACCTAATCTGAGCTTTGGCTCTGCTGCCTGACTTTCCTGCCGTGCTGCACTGTGCAGCAGAATAACTCTTTTCTCCCATAAGCTGCTTTTGTCAAGAGTATGTTTATCACAACAACTTAAAAAAAAAAGAAAGTTCCTACATCTCCCTCCTCCCCATCTTCTTCTCTTCCTCCCTGCCTTCCATCCTCCTGCCTCCTTTCTTTCTCCCAGAATCTTTATGTTCTGAAACAAGATGCTCCAGGCTCATCCTGTATTTTCCTAACTCTGGAATAAATCACTTCTCCAGTGAGTTCTGATTCCCATCCTAGGAGAAGGAATGGTATTTAGATGGCAAATATGTGATTTTTTCAGGGTCTAAGTGATCTTGTTAGTAGGTTTATAAAAATATATTTTTTAATAGCAGGAGATAGGGAAATTTCATACCTTGGCTACTAGAAGGCTATAATTTTTCTTTTATTTAATTTTTAACAAACATCTACCTTAAAATATAAACTGCATCATGTCTTTTTATCAGTGGAATAATAATATGAGGTTGGGAAATTAGCTAGCTTTCTCACTTCATATTGAACATTGTAGGATTCAAACTAGAAATTTCATATGACTTGGTAATATATTCAAAAGATATGGTTATGTTTATTTTTTTAAAGAAATCTAAGTTAGCCTTATCTATGTTGGAGTTCTCTCTCATGTGTCAAATGTGTTATTTACTTTGAAATATGATATCGTAAAATAAAGGTCATAGTTACTTTAATAACATTCAGACATAAAAATGAAATAATTCTAATATTTCAAGTCTTTGATCCATTATTTTGAGAATTAATATATCATTTTAATACCTATATCCTGTTTAATTTTGTGCCAAGTTAACAGGAGATGGAGTTATTGGAAAGATGAAAGCGCAATTAAAAAAATTCCTCCGCAATACAGACTTGTGCACAACCCTGCGGAACATCCTATTTTTATTAATAATTGGTTTGGGAGGGCTCAGCTCTCTGTGGGTTTGTGCTACTTCTGGGAAGGTAGTCCTGAACTGTGTAATAACCTGACTAAGACATGAAAAACAGTCTAATAAGCAGCACCCCACTATGGTTTCTGCCTTCTGTTCCTACCTCCAGGTTCCTACGTTGAATTTCTGCCCTGATATCCATCAGGGATGGACTGTGATCTGAGAGTGGTAAGATAAAATAAACAACCCTCCCCAAGGCTCATTTGAACATGGTATTTTATCATACCAACAAAAATCCTGACTAATTAAATCTCAACATATAAAATTCCTTTTTCAAACTCCATTTTTCAATTCATGGGTAGCTATGTCAATTTAATATTTTAGTCATAGCACTAAGAGATAGATGCAAAAATATAAGTGAGATACTGTCTTAAATTTTTCTAAATAAAAACAAATCATAAAAAAATAGGTGCACTATATAAGCCACAAGTAAAAAATATTGGGGAAAAAGTTAAGACTGCAGAAAGGGAAATAACATGGTGAAAAAAAAAAACTGAAGGGTAAAGACAGAAATAAACCCCTGGTGCACACAAACTCAAAAAGTCTTGAACATAAGGAAAAGGTAGGTAATTAGGAAATAGTCTGATATTGATGAAAAAGGAAGCTTTGCATATGTTAGCTCTTAAAATATCCATGTTTATCTTTATATCAATAGAAATAAAGAGTAAAGATCTTTTCCCACTTTGTTGGTTGCCGTTTTGTCCTTCGGACAGTGTCCTTTGCTTTGCAGAAACTTTGTAATTTTATGAGGTCCCATTTGTCGATTCTTGATCTTAGAGCATAAGCTATTGGTGTTCTGTTCAGGAACTTTTCCCCTGTGCCCAAGTCCTCCAGGGTCTTCCCAAGTTTCTTTTCTAATAGTTTCAGTGTGTCTGGTTTTATGTGGAGGTCCTTGATCCACTTGGAGTTGATCTTAGAGCAAAGAGATAAGAGTGGGTCAATTCGCATTCTTCTGCATGTTGACCTCCAGTTGAACCAGCACCATTTGTTGAAAAGGCTATCTTTATTCCATCGGATGGTTGTGGCTCCTTTATCAAAGATCAAGTGACCATAAGTCTGTGGGTTAATTTCAGGGTCTTCAATCCTGTTCCATTGATCTGTTTGCCTGTTGCTATACCAATACCATGCAGTTTTTAACACAATTGCTCTGTAGTACTGCTTGAAGTCAGGGATATTGATTCCCCCAGAAGTCCTTTTATTGTTGAGAATAGTTTTCGCTATCCTGGGTTTTTTGTTGCTCCAGATGAATTTGAGAATTGCTCTTTCTAGATCTATGAAGAATTGAGTTGGGATTTTGATGGGGATTGCATTGAATCTGTATATTGCTTTTGGCAAGATGGCCATTTTTACTATATTGATCCTGCCAATCCAGGAGCAAGAAATATTTTTCCATCTTCTGAGGTCTTCTTCGATTTCTTTCTTCAGGGACTTGAAGTTCCTGTTGTACAGATCTTTCGCTTGTTTGGTTAGAGTTACGCCAAGGTACTTTATGTTGTTTGTGGCTATTGTGAAGGGTGTTATTTCCCTAATTTCTTTCTCTGCCTGCTTGTCCTTTGAGTACAAGAAGGCCACTGACTTGCTTGAGTTAATTTTATAACCTGCCACTTTGCTGAAGTTGTTTATCAGCTGTAGAAGTTCTCTGGTGGAGTTTTTTGGGTCGCTTAGGTAAACTATCATATCGTCTGCAAATAATGATAGTTTCACTTCTTCCTTTCCAATTTGTATCCCTTTGACTTCCTTATGTTGTCTAATTGCTCTTGCTAGAACTTCAAGTACTATATTGAAAAGATATGGAGAGAGTATCCAATATATACAAAGAACTCAAGAAGTTAGACCGCAAAGAAACAAATAACCCTATCAAAAAATGGGGCACAGAGCTAAACAAAGAATTTTCACCAGAAGAAATTCGGATGGCCGAGAAACACCTTAAGAGATGTTCAACATCATTAGTCATCAGGGAAATGCAAATCAAAACAACCCTGAGATTCCACCTCACACCAGTCAGAATGGCTAAGATTAAAAACTCAAGAGACAACAAGTGCTGGCGAGGATGTGGAGAAAGAGGAACACTCCTCCACTGTTGGTGGGATTGCAAAATGGTAAAACCACTCTGGAAATCAGTTTGGCGGTTCCTCAGAAAATTGGGCATGTCACTTCCAGAGGACCCTGCCATACCACTCCTGGGCATATACCCAGAGGATTCCCCTACATGCAATAAAGACACATGCTCCACTATGTTTATAGCAGCCTTGTTTATAATAGCCAGAAATTGGAAGGAGCCCAAATATCCCTCAAAGGAGGAATGGATACAGAAAATGTGGTATATTTATACAATGGAATACTACTCAGCAATTAAAAATAATGAATTCATGCAATTCGTAGGTAAATGGTTAGACCTGGAAAATATCATCCTGAGTGAGCTAACCCAATCACAAAAGAATGCACATGAAATGCAATCACTGATAAGTGGATATTAATGAGCCCAGAAGCACTAAATACTCAAGACACAAATAGCAAGTCAAATGATTCCCAAGAAGAAGAAAGGAGAGGACCCTGGGCATGTAAAGATTGCATCCAGTTTAGTAAAGAAACCGAGGGGGGAGGGGGAATGATTGGGGAATAGATGGGGGGGAGAAGAACTATGGGAACTATGGTGGGTGGGAACTGGGAAAGGGGAAAGCCTTTGAAATGTAAACATAGAATATAGAAAATAAAAATAACTAAAAAAAAAAAAAGAAATAAAGAGTAAACTATTCTTGTGAATACTGTAGAAGACATTATTCTGTAGCATGGTCAAATTCTGGTTCTAACATTTAAATAACATTTGACCATAGACAAATTTTATGGCTGTTTTAAATTATAGTTCCTCATCTATTAAATAAAATGATATTAATAGATATTATAGTAGTTGTTGTTATAGTAGTAGTAGTACATTATTTCTCTGTTTGAAGTTATTAAAATGCACTTGACATGTTTAATATATATGTATATTATATCATATATTAAATAAGTAAATATTAATTTTCACCAGGATGTGAATATTGCTGTTGTTTTGTCACAGTAGTGCTCAAAAGAAACATTAGTGGATTCTAAAAATGCCATATACCCTTCTCGCCTTTTTAATGGTGCTTTAGATTTCACAATATAGAGCATATATTGATCAGCTTCATACCCCAAGGGAAGTAATCATAAAAATTTACCCATGATAGATAGGATGCATTTATTTTTTAGAAATCCTTTAGAAAATACTTGTAAAATTGTCACTTTGATCTTAAGCAAAGTTGTCAGAAAGATATATTTAAGAAGGGGAAATTAATGTATAGAGAAAAGTATAATTTACTCATATATAATGTAAACGAATGAGGAGTCCTGAGAATAAAGAGTACGATATACTAAGAATGGATATACCCAAATTTTACTCAGAGCCTATGCCTGTTATATAAGAAACACATATTTTGTCATTTTATTTGAGTTAATGAACTTGATATGATTCAAAAGAAGAAGTTTTAATTTTCACATAGATAAAAGTCTTGGGAATAATTAAACACATAAAATAAAACCCGAATGCCTATTACCATGCAGAGATACCCAGTGAATTTTATGCTTCCATTCACAGTGATGTCCTCATCAGTGACTCAGATATTTATTGAAAATTGAATTTGTTAGTTTGGGTATAAAAATACCAATGGAAACAATGAGGATATAATATCGTTCCATCTTATGAATATAAAAAGTTTATTATCTTAATTTTTCTCCAATGCATCCTAGATCTTCATACTACCTAAGCCAAGGTCAGAGACACCCTACTCTTCAGCAGTGCATAGCTGCATAACATCCTGATGGCCTTCTTATGCACTTCAAACAGTGAACAAAAAACATAAAATGACATTCTCTAGGGTTGTTATGGCTCTTCTATTTTGGACCAAAATTACTTAGTAGCAGATGTTTTGTATATGCATATGAGATGATTTTACAGGTGATGTCACAAGGGTCAGGCACAGGGAAACATAGGTTATTATGTTGACACATTCTGGTGAGGGGAGACTCAGCCTGATGTTCGGAGACCTAAGGGAATACATATGGGGAACGAACAAAGGACATTAAGTCTTCACTTTGTGGGAGTTTCCTTGGGAGTGTAAAATAAGGGTAAGAGATTGGCTTAGATAACCATGGAGATTTGAGGGTGCAGAAGTAGACTTTAGTTGAACACAGGGATTAAGATATCTAAATAAGATGGAGATGGCCTAGTGACAGAGGATTGAATTATAGAATCCATAGCAGATGTGGAGTTTTGCCAATTAGAAATTTGTAACCATTGATACAATGTTGCGCCCAGGGCAATGGTATGATGATGTTACCTTCTAGAATTATCATGTGAATGGCACAGAATTACATAATTCCAATTCATCTCTTGCGTCTAGAGAAAACCATGGAAAGGTGTTTGGCTGTTAGTATCATTAAATCAAAAGATCCCAATAATTACTTTGTCAGATCAAAATAACATATTTACCCATTTTCAAATAACTAGGCAACATTTTATGGATAGGTTAGATAGGTAATATTAAAAAGAAATCAAACCATTTAAATTACCTTTGCAGCCTTTTGGGGATTGGTGATATTTGTGGCTTTTCATTTACGTCATTTTATTTTTTGCTGCTTGTTTGTATTTGGGAATGTTGTAGAATTATGAACACAGATACCCACATCTATTTTTAGCTTGATTTAAATTTCTCTTTACACTTTCTCCACATGGCCTCATATCACTAATAAACTGTGCTTCTTTATTTTTATAATCTCGATAATCTTACCTTTCCTCTTTTATTTCAACTACATGGCAAAACCTCAAGTTTATGTTGAAAAGATACTCGTGGCAGTTAACAAAGTGATATCCATCACACTAAGTGCCTTTCTCTTCCTATTAACTTAATAGAGGATTTTAGTTGGTTTTTTTGTTGTTTTTATTTTGTTGTTTGTTTGTTTTTGTTTTGAGACAGGGTTTCTCTGTATAGCCCTGGCTGTCCTGGAACTCACTCTGTAGACCAGGCTGGCCTCGAACTCAGAAATATGCCTGCCTCTACCTCCCAGAGTGCTGAGATTACAGGCATGCACCACCACCAACCGGCTGAATTTTACTATTTTAATGTGCAAGATATGACTTTGAACATTGGGAAATATTTTGGGAAGACAATACAACTTTTGAATGCTTACATACATCCTCTAGTATTCCATATCTACTAGTGTGAAACTTGTTGCTTTGTGGTAACATGTCCATATTTGCTGATTTTCCCCTTGAACTCTAAAAAGTATGCCAATATGCCACATGAGTAGTTTATTCCTTAGCATCCATTTTCTCACCATTATATTGTGGTTTCCAGAAAAGTTCCGAGAATGTGTTTATTTGTATTTGTTTTCAAGTGTGGGAGAACATGTGTGAAGGTGGACATAAAGGGCAGAGGTTGTCAGAATTCTTCACCAATTGCCTTTCTACATTATTATTTCTTTCTACATTATTATTTCTTTTACTTTGATTCTGATTCCTTCTGTCCCTACCTACAAGTACTGAAATTATGAATACCTACTGCCACCCTTGTGTCTTAACATAAAACACATCTCTATAACAAGCATTTTACACTTTCAGATATATTTGATCATATTTTATGATCTGTATCATAGCTTATTTAGAAATAGTTTCTTTCTTACCACATTTCATGAGGTATATTTGAACATATTTTTCATTTCCCAACACCTTCCAGACCCTTCCTTCCTCTTCTTCCCCAATCAAATTCATGTTATTTATGCCTCTTAGATTAAAAACTGCATGGTGTTGGTACAGTGACAGGTAGGTAGATCAATGGAACAAAATTGATGACCCAGAAATGGACCCACACATCTATGGTCACTTGATCTTTGACAAAGAAGCTGAAACTATCCAATTTAAAAAAACAGACAGTATTTTCAATAAATGGTGCTGGGTCAACTGGCAGTCAACATGTAGAAGAATGCAAATGTATCCATTCTTATCTTCTTGTAGAAAGCTCAATTCTAAGTAGATCAAGGACCTTCACATAAAACCAGATATACTGAATCTAATAGAAGAGAAAGTGAAGAAAATCCTCAAACACATGGGCACAGGGGAAAATTTCCTGAACAGAACACCAATGGGTTATACTCTAAGATCAGGAATCAACAAATGAGACCTCATAAAATTGCAAAGCTTTTGTAAGGCAAAGGACAGTGTCAATAGGACAAAATGGCAACCAACAGATTGGGAAAAGATCTTTACCAACCCTACATCAGATAGATGGCTAATATCCAATATATACAAAGAAGTTAGACTCAAGAGAACCAAATAATGCTATTAAAAGTGGGGTACAGAGCTAAACAAAAAATTCTGAACTGAGGAATGTCAAATGGCTGAGAAGCACCTAAAGTAATGTTCAATACCCTTAGTCATCAGGGAAATGCAAATCAAAACATCACTGAGATTCCACCTCACAACAGCCAGAATGGCTAAGATAAAAATCTCAGGTGACAGCAGATACTGGGGAGGATGTGGAGAAAGGGGAACACTCCTCCATTGTTGGTGGGATTGCAAACTGTTTGAACAACCTTGGAAATTAGTCCTGCTGTTCATCAGAAAATTAGACATAGTACTACCCAAGAACCCAGCTATACCACTCCTGGGCATATACTCAAAATATGCTCCAATATATATCAAGAACACATGCTCTACTATGTTCATAGCAGCCTTATTTATAATAGTCAGAAGCTAGAAAGAAGACAGATGTCCTTCAACAGAGGAATGTATACAGAATATGTGGTACATTTGCATAATGGAGTACTACTCAGCTATTAAAAACAATGAGTTCATGAAATTCTTAGGCAAATGGATGGAATTAGAAAATATTGTCCTGAGTGAGGTAACCCAATCACAGAAGAACACACATTGTATGCACTTATTAGGATATTGTCCTAAAAGCTTGAAACATCCAAGAGACAATTCACAGACCACATGAAGTTCAAGAGAAGAAGACCAAAGTGTGAATGATTCAGTCATTCTTAGAAAGGTTAACAAAATACTCATGGGAGGAAATACAGAGAGAAAGTTTGGAGTAGAGAATGAAAGAAAGGCCATCCAAGAGACTGTTCCACCTAATGATCCATCCCATATCCATGACCTATTGTGGATGCCAACAAGTGCTTGCTGACAGGGGCCTGATAAAGCTGTCTCCTATGAGGCTCTTACAGAGCTTTACAAATCCAGAAGCAAATGCTCAAAGCCAACCATTGGACTGAGCATGGGATCCTCAATGGTGGAGTTAGAGAAAGGACTGAAGGAGCTGAAGGGCTTTGCAAGCCCTAGGAAGAACAACAATATCAAACAACCAGACTTTCCCAGAGCTTCCAGAGACTAAATCACCAACCAAAGAGTACACATGGAGGGTCCAACGGTGCCAGCTGCATATGTAGCAGAGCATGGCCTTATTGGACATCAATGGGAGTGGAGGCCCTTAGTCCTGGGAAGGCTCGATGCCCCAGTGTAGGGAAATGCCTGTGTAAGGAGGCAGGAGTGGGTGGGCAGGTGGGTGAGCACCCTCATAGAAGCAGGGGGAAGGAGGATGGGATCAAAGTTTTCTGGAGGGGAAACGAGGAAAAGGGATAATATTTGAAATGTAAATAAAAAAATATCTATTAAAAATGAACCAAACTAAACCAAAATAAGAGCTGAAAACAATGTACCACATACAAACAAACCTATACAGAAAAAATTATGGTGTTTATTTTGTGCTGGGCATCAACTCGTAGACCTGAGTCCTGCCCTAGAGTATGATGATTCAGTGTAATTCCATTGAAATTGATTTTCCCTCTCTCCACAGCTGTCAGTGGCAAATTCTTGGTCCAGTGTGGGGCTTTGTGCAATTATCCTCCATGCTAGAAATTTGCCTCACTTTATCTTATGAAGGTTTTGTTCATGCTGTCAGAGTCTCTCTAAATTTACATGTTCACCAGTCCTTTGTGTCTGGATAAATGTTCTTTCTTAGAATCATCTACTACCTATGGCTCTATCAATTTTTCTGAATCACTTTTTACCTTGAAGAAAGAGTTTTGGTGAAGACTGTTAAGGAGTGAATACTTCAAAGGCTCTCATTTCTGCATATCATCTGGTTTTCGGTGTCTGTGTTATTTACTAACTACTGAAAGTAAGTCCTCATCTAATAAAAGGTGAGCAATGTTCTGGTCTCTTGCTATACTCTGAGGTAACATTTTACTTCTATGTTCATTTAGCATAATGATAATAGGAGGTCCATGATCTATCTAGTCTCAAATTCTTGTCCTAATTAAAAAGGGGTCCATCTCATGGAGCAGGACTTAAACACATGTCTCAAATGTAATTGATTACTCCCACAAACTTTGTGCCACTATTGTACCAGTAGTTGTATCTTGCAGGAAGATTGCTCTTGTAGCTCAGAGAGTTTATAGCTGAATGAGGTCAATGACTATTTTCTCTTCATTAACATGCATATTACTGTACACCATTATGAACATTCATCATTGTATAATAAAACTTCCAGTTGAGCACTAGATCCACTTCTTCTTGATTAATGACACACTGGTGAAATGTTTTCAGTGGCAAGGTCTTAACTTACAGGTTATGGAAGAAAACCAACAACATTGTCAATAGCCTATAATGTTCATCAGATGTCTATGGGACCTCTTTGCCCAACAAGTCAAAAGATGTAACCTATTCCTGGAACTGAGATTTTTATTTGGTTGTGTGTGATGCCTTATTGAAATTCTGTTTATTCTAGTATATAGAATTTCATTTAAATTACTCTCAAAAATATATACATTTTAGAAAGCTTCTAGAGAAGCAGGTATCAATATAGTTTCCCAAAAGGTCTTTAGTAATATGCACTCCTCCTCACATCCTATACTTTTTTCTTTAATTTCTCTCTGTATTTAATCTATTCTAGTTTTACCTTTATCTCCTTATGAAAATATATTCTATTAGTCCATTCTTACAAGAGTCCCTAGTCTACATTCTGGTCCCCTACCAATTATCTAATTCCTCAGTATATTTTGAATAACACACACATACACACACACACACACACACACACACACACACACACATATACACACACACAAATCTTAGTGTCTAATACTCATGTATAATCTACATCTGGATGACTGTCTTTGGTGTTGCTATTGCTGTGAAGAGACACTATGGCCACTGCAACTCTCTTAAAGGAAAGTATTTAATTAGGGCTGACTTACAGTTTCAGAGGTTCATTCCGTTATCATCATGGCAAGAAGCATTGCAGTGTGTAAGCAGAAATAGTGCTGAAGAAGGAGCTGAAAACTCTATCTAGACCCACAGGCAACAGAAGAAGACTTGGTTTGAATATATGAGACCAGAAAGTCTGTTTTCGGAGTGACGTGCTTCCACCAATAAGGTCACATCCACTCCAACAAGGCCACACCTCCTAAAAGTGCTACACCCTATGGGCTTA
Source organism: Apodemus agrarius (assembly GCA_964023405.1). Lineage (NCBI taxonomy): Eukaryota > Metazoa > Chordata > Mammalia > Rodentia > Muridae > Apodemus > Apodemus agrarius. Next base: position 30,595,456 of record OZ030023.1, read on the forward strand.
TGGGGGCCATTTTTACTCAAACCAGTACTTACTGTACTCAGGATGAATATTTCTAGCCTTATCTAATTACCTACAAGTTTTTATTTTTTTATAAACAGCTGTATAATATTCCATATGATACATCTATAAATGTACTGCTTTTTTTTTATTTTGTACAACTTTTATTTTAAATAAATTGTAACAATGACACTTTATTAAATAACCTGTTTTAGTTATTGGGAACAGAAAACATAGATTTGAAGCATTTGCTGTGGAATGTGATCTGGTGAACTTGATGTTTATGAAGACTTTGTATCAACTGTAGTTGTTAGAGTTTGGTGAGAAGCAGAGTTATAGAATATAATGGAAGGCAATCCAAGTGCTGTAGAAGTGGCTAGATTTGCAAGCATTGCATGGAAACTGTTTTCCAGAATGACCGTGTGCAAAGGGTGACTGAGGAATGGTGAGCTGAGGTCTCTGCTTACGGGAAGATTATTTTTAAACCTGAAAGCTCAGAGAGAGTTTATGAACTCACTAATTAGCATTGAGACCACAAATTAGCAGTTTTATCTAGAGGGCACTCTAACTGTTGAATTGACTCAAGGAAGCCTTAGTCTAGAATATAGCATCAGTGGGATCTGCCAGAAAGTCTATTGTATGTGGACAAAACAAAACAAACAAAACCCACCTCAGAATACTTGAATTATAGTAAAATACCATAATCTTATCATCAGGGTATCCTGTGAACAGAAAATAATATTCCAAGTTTTACATAACTTTCTGATCTAACCACAGGAAAACATTAAGTAACTGTTTTATCATGTACTGAATAGTGAAGAAAGTTTTTTCTTCTGTAGATAAAGATAACAGAAGAAAATTCTTAAATATATGAATCATAAATGCATGTTGGAGGGTAAACATTGAGGAAAATATTTTATATGATTACCTTTTTAATTGTAAGATATATTAAACTGTTTGAATTTAATTGATAATGGAATTTGTGGATGAATATATAACAGAGACATATATGTACTAGTGTGTAACATCTGAAAAAGAATGAGGTCCTTATGTCACAAAAGAGTTCATAGAATGTTAACTCAGGGAACACAGGGCTGCATTCAGATTGCACAATCTGACCCCTTGGGAAAAAAAAAAAACAAGCATGACTGACAATGTGATAGGAAATCAATTTACCTTTATATAAAATAAAAATAAAAAGTGATACAGAACCAGTAACATAAAAACAAATATGAAATGTGACAAATTTATAAAACAGTCAAGGTGGGAGAGGAAGGGTCAAATCATTTATTATTTACGAAAACTGAGGGAAGCCGAAAGGTAACTTATAAGAGTGAAAAAATTTTCAAAATGAAAGATAAATTCAAATGGAAGTTTTTAAAAAGTTAAACCTCAAAATTTAACCAGTCATGATGTAAAATAACTTTAATCCCAGTACTTGGGAGAAGCAGATGGATCGCTGTGAGTATAAAACCAGGCTAATCTACAAAGTGAGTTCTAGTTTAGCCAGTAATTCATATGTAGACTGTTTTAAAATTTAAGAAAGTCAGAAAGTGTTCAATGTTGAGGAGTATTATGCAGATATATAGAATTTATAATTTTACCTGAGTGCAGAAATGAACATGTTTTTACTTTAAAAAGTTAGTAAAGAGAGAAATGGGAACACAGAAATAAATTGCTAAATAGAGAAATAATAAAACAAAAATAAAAGTTCCTAGAAAAGAAAATGGAAAAACAGTAACTTAGAGTATCCTGTATTAAATATCAATTATATTACAAATATACTGGTTAGAAAATCACATACAATGTAAATACAAACTGATACTGTATACCTAGCCTAATATCCAGGCCAAAATAAGGCATGGAATTGGAAGAGAATTTACAGCCACCACTTTACTAGGCCAATATAATCTCTAACTGCATTCTAAACATGACCTTTTATCCACAGATAAGTTTAGTCCTCACTCCCCATTATGGAAACCTCCTCTGCAACAAAGAGAGACCACTACATTGAGGAAGTTAAGGAGTGAAAAGATCAGGGAGCTTATTATGAGATTATATCACCTAGCAATGTCAGAAGCTACACATACAAAGTCTCACCAACATCGCTGCCCAAACATAAGCTGAATAGGGACATCAAAAGTAGACATGCCAAAAAAGGCAAGAGAAAACCCAGGAGGCCTCAACTCTATACAAAGAATTAAAGGCTGCCAAGGAATGCTAAAAGAAGGAGTTTTCCCCAGGAACAAGCCTGTCAATAGGTTATCCAATACCAAATTGTCAGCCTTGAAAAAAACATAAAAGAAACAGTATACAGAGTGAACAGATTATGTTCTGGAATTTATATATGCATAGATACAAGTATGCAATAACAATTAATGAGAAAAAACAATGAATTTGAAAAACAGCAAGTAGAGATATGTGAGAGTATTTGGGGGAATAAAAAGAAGGAAAATTTACTGTAAATATGTATAAATAGTATCTTATAATTATGATACAGATAATATGTTATAATTTCAATAACAGTTTTAATCTTAAGAGTAGTGAAAACTAAATTATAAAGTTACACATTAGGAGTTACATATTAACAGAAGAAATTTCGTGTCTGTGTGTGTGTGTGTGTGTGTGTGTGTGTGTGTGTTCCAAAAATCAGCTATATTTCATAACAATGACAATAGATGTTTCTTGTGGGAGACTTTTATTTATTCCTTAATGAAACTAGCCAAAACATTGAATAAACATTAACTTACTTGGTTAACAATTTTAAATCTTGAGTTAATTTTAACTGTATGATTAATCTTACGATTGATGTTCTGATTAAATTTTCATATCAAGGAAAACAAAATATTTTTTGTTATTTACAAATATAAACCAATTTATGTTATAGCAATAAGATCCTGACTGAAACAGAAAATTTATAAAATCAATGAAAATCAATATCTACTACTCAGTGATAACTTGGTCAAGGAAGAAATAAAGAAAGAAATTAAAGACATTTTAGAATTTAATAAAAATGAAGGTGCAACATACCCAAAATTGTGGAATACAATGAAATCAGGGCTAAGAGGAAAACTCAGAGGAAGGCTCTGATTGCCTTCAAAAAGAAATGGGAAAGAGCATACACTAGCAGCTTGACAGCTGAAGGCTCTAGAAAAAAAGAAGCAAATACACCCAAGAGGAGTAGATGGCAGGAAATAACCAAATTTTGGGCCGAAATCAACCAAGTAGAAACAAAAAGAACTGTACAAAGAATCAACCAAAACAAACAAACAAACAAACAAAAAAACAAAAAAACCCAACAAGATAGATAAACCCTTAGCCAAAAAAACCAGAGGGGATAGAGACAGTATCCAAATCAGCAAAACTAGAAATGAAAAGGAGACATAACAACAGATACTGAGGAAATCCAAAAAAAAAAAATCATCAGATCCTACTACAAAAGCCTATACTCAATAAAAGTGGAAAATCTAGATGAAATGGACAATTTTCTGGACAGATACCAGGTACCAAAGTTAAATCGGGATCAGATAAATTATCTAAACAATATCATAACCCCTAAAGGAATAGAAGCAGTCATTAATAGTCTTCCAACCAAAAAAAAAAAAAAAAAAGCCTAGGACCAGATAGGTTCAATGCAGAGTTCTATCAGACCTTCAAAGAAGACTTAACACCAATACTCTTCAATGATTCCACAGAATAGAAACGGAAGGAACACTACAACTCATTTGATGAAGTCATGATTACTCTGAAACCTAAAGCACACAAATACCCAACAAAGAAAGAGAATTTTAGACCAATTTCCTTTATGAATATCGATGCAAAAATACTCAATAAAATTCTTGCCAACCAAATCCAAGAACACATCAAAATGATCATCCACCATGATCAAGTCGACTTTACCCTAAGGATGCAGGGATGGTTCAATATATGGAAATCCATTAATATAATTCACTATATAAACTAAAAAAAAAGCACCACATGAACATTTCATTAGATGCTGAGAAAGCATTTACAAAATCCAAAACCTCTTCATGATAAAAGTCTTGGAAAGATCAGGAATTCAAGGCCCATTCCTAAACATAGTAAAAGCAATATACTGCAAGCCAGTAGCCAACATCAAACTAAATGGAGAGAAACTTGAAGCAATCCCACTGAAATCAGGGACTAGACAAGACTGTCCACTCTCTCCCGACCTATTCAATATAGTACTCAAATTCCTAGCCAGACCAATTAGACAACAAAAGGAGGTCAAAGGGATTCTAATTGGAAAGGAAGAAGTCAAAGTATCACTGTTTGCAGATGATATGATAGTATACATAAAATACTATGTATACTAAAAATTCTACCAGAGAACTCCTAAACCTTATGAACAACTTCAGCAAAGTGGCTGGATATAAAATTAAATCAAACAAATCAGTAGTCTTCCTATACTCAAAGGATAAGCAGGCTGAGAAAAAAATTAGGGAAATGACACCCTTCATAATAGTCACAAATAATATAAAATGCCTTGGTATGACTCTAACCAAGCAAGTGAAAGATTTGTATGACAAGAACTTCAAGTCTCTGAAGATAGGAACTGAAGATCTCAGAAGATGGAAAGATCTCCCATGCTCATAGATTGGCAGGTTTTTTGTTTTTTGGTTTTTGTTTTGTGTGTTTTGTTTTGTTTTGTTTTGTTTTGTTTTGTTTTGTTTTTTGGCACACACCTCTATTCTCACCAAATGGGAGGCAGAAGCAGGCAGACAACTGTAAATTAGAGGCTAGCCTGGTTTATAGAATGAGTTCCAGGATAGCAGCTCTATGGCATTGGTGCAGAGACAGACAGGAAGATCAATGAAACAGAATTGAAGACCCAGAAATGAACGCACACACATATGGTCACTTGATCCTTGACCAAGGAGCTAAAACCATCCAGTGGAAAAAAGACAGCATTTTCAACAAATGGTGCTTGGTCAACTGGCAGTCAACATGTAGAAGAATGCAAATTGATCCATTCTTATCTCCCTGTACAAAGTTCAAGTCCATGTGGATAAAGGACCTCCACATAAAGCCATATACACTGAATCTAATAGAAGAGAAAGTGGGGCAGAACCTGATGCACATGGGCACAGGGGAAATTTCCTGAACAGAACACCAATAGCTTATGCTCTAAGATCAAGAATTCACAAATGGAACCTCATAAAATTGCAAAGCTTCTGTAAGGCAAAGGGCACTGTCAGTAGGGCAAAATGGCAACCACCAGATTGGGAAAAGAACTTTACCAATCCTATATCTGATAGAGGGGGAATGTCCAATATATACAAAGAACACAAGAAATTAGACTCCAGAGAACCAAATAACCCTATTAAAAATGGGGTACAGAGCTAAACAAATAATTTTCACCTGAGGAATATTGGATGGCTAAGAAGCACCTAAAGAAATGTTCAATATCCTTAGTCATCAGGGAAATGCAAATCAAAACAACCGTGAGATTTCACCTCACACCAGTCAGAATGGCCAAGATCAAAAACTCAGGGGAAAGCAAATGCTGGAGATAATATGGAGAAAGAGGGACACTCCTCCATTGCTGGTGGGATTGCAAGCTGGTAAAACCACTCTGGAAGTCAGTTTGGCAGTTCCTTAGAATATTGGACATAGCACTACCTGAGGACCCAGCTATACCACTCATGGGTATATTACATGATCCAACATGTAATAAGAACACATGCTCCACTATGTTCATTGCCCCTTATTTATTTTTATTTATTTATTTATTTTTTATTTTTTGCAGCCTTACTTATAATAGCCAGAAGTTGGAAAGAAGCCAGATGTCTTTCAACAGAGGAATGGATACAGAAAATATGGTACAGTTACACAATAGAGTATTACTCAGCTATTAAAAAGAATGAATTTATGAAATTCTTAGGCAAATGGATGGAGCTAGAAAATATCATCCTCTGTGAAGTAAACTAATCACAAAAGAACACACATGGTATGCACTCGCTGAAAAGTGGGTATTAGCCCAAAAGCTAGAAACACCCAGGATACAACTCAAAGACCACATGATGCACAAGAAGAAGGAAAACCAAAGTGTGGATACTTTGATCCTTATTGGAAAGTAGATCAAACTACCCATGGCTCATAGCCATCCAACAGAATGAACATAGGGTCCCCAGTGGAGCAGCTACTCAAAGGACCCAAGGATCTAAAGAGATTTGCAGCCCTGTAGGAGGAACAATACTATGTACCATCCAGTACTCCCAGAGTTCCCAGGGACTAAACCACCAACCAGAGTACACATGGAGGGACTCATGGTTCCAGCTATATATGTAGCAGAATATGACCATTTCAGACATCAATGAGAGGAGAGACCATTGGTGCTGTGAAGGCTCTATTTCACAGAATAGGCAAATGCAAATCAGGAAATGGGGGGGGAGTAAGCAGGAGGAGGGAGGTGGGATAGGGAGATTTTGAGGGATTATGTGGAAAGGGGATACCATATGAAATGTAAGTAAAGCAAATATCTAATAAAAATATCAAGACCTATAAGTTTGTTAGTGGGTAAGGAGTTTTGAAGCAGATGACAATTTGGGATTGTTCACCTATGTTACTATATGAAAAAAATCTAATATTTGGTGGATCAAGGATTCAGACATGTAGGATCTATAGTATATTCTAAGAATGCATCCTAATTTGAGATGCCTCTTGTATAGAGATTAAAGATAAAATTGAGTAGGTACAAATCTTAATTAGATTGGTGTTTATTTTAATGTAGTATTAAACCAGGATATAAATCTTTGTACAGCAATTAATGTCAACATCTACTTTACCCGTAAGACTTTTATGAGAATAATATGATCTCAAAAATTTAGAGAGGCTCTCTAAAGCAAGAGAGATGCCTTGTAAACCGGAATAAAGTCATATATACCACATGTATTGATAGGATTACAAACCCAATATTTGTAAGATTTGTTTTGATGATATTAGATATATACTAAAGATTCTGCATCTTCAATAAATAGATCTCTAAATCTTCAAATTACATGCAATATTCTGTTATAAAATTATGCTAACAAAAATATAGAAATTTTTCCTAATTTTAAATTGAAAAATGACATGAATATATTAATATAGCATAATTAATGTATATTAAACAAATTAATAATATATTATTTGTATATAAATCATACATATTAATATAATTAATATATATAAAAAGCAAATTTTAAAAACCCAAAAAGTTCTCTTATTTCTAAAGCTATTAGAAAAATTACAAGTGTTCATTACAAATATCCTATAGAAGACTTTTAAAAATATGAGGCACATGAAAGATATGGTGATCATGCCTTGAGTCCAAACTCATGCTGGAATTCAGGATTTTGGATGCAGCACATAAAATTTCTAAGTCGACTGTCTCATCTTCAAATAGAAATTATGTTATCTATGCTGTTCTTCCTAAAGGTTCTAAAGGACTAATGTAAAAAGTTTGTTCTAAGTGAAAACAGGAAGAAGATTATTTATTGTAAAACGTTTGAATAAGCAAATGAAGAAAAGCACAAAGAAACAAGCCTAGGGATTCAAAGATCCATCTAAGATAGACACTAAGATAGAAACAAACTTCAGGAAAATAATCATGTGGAGGTTAAATAAGTCTATCATCCTGGAACGTTTCAAATTATTCAGACTTGCCTAATAAAAACAAAAACAAAAACAAAACAAACAACCCCTCCCCAACTAATCCTCTTTCTGAGAATTTGCCTGGTCGGTGGTGGCGCACACCTTTAATCCCAGCACTTGGGAGGCAGAGGCAGGCAGATGTTACACTGATTTAGATCATTAGAAAAACAATATAGTTTGTCTGTCTTCTGTGACTTATGCCAAACATTAAGTGAGGAAATTGGTATGCATCATCCTGCTAGAAATCTGATATATGAAAAAAATGTGGCTGAATTTTAATCAAAATGACAGCAGAAGATGAATTTTCAATCTTCTTGATGCTTGGCTGGTTGAAAGCAATTCTTCCCTTGTTCCCCTGAGGACAGCATCCTTTTTCTGCTTCCAGTTACACTGCACCCTTGTTTATCATGTTTACATTCCCTCCTAATTTGCCATCCTTGATTTAGTTCTTCCCAAGCCCTTCAACATTGGAAGTGGCACGTTTTATATTTTCTATTTGTATTCATTTAGGATTCCTGTTGGATGTTTAATAACATATGCGATTACATCTACTCTCATGTGCACACGAGTATACACATACCCAAATTTAACAATTCTTTTCTAGATTTCATCTGTAAAGTGAGATCCACACACCTTAAATTGACTTTTGATATATCTAATAGACAAAACAGCCCCTAAATAATTTGTCAATTTCCTTCTGGTCCACGTTCTCAATTCTTCCCTCATGTACAAACAAAAGAAATTTCCAATTATATTAAAATTTCTCCTCTTTTACCTTTAATATAATTTTCCACTTGATCAAGCTGTATTTTCAAACCTGACTCTTCCCTAATTGCATTGATGACAAAGTATTTACTGAAGATCCCAAACACACAATGCATTTGGTATGTGTTTATCTTTCAATAAATGAAGAATATTTATAGTATTGAGTATCATGGTAAATTTAATTAATTGTTAAACTTTTACTTCATCATATAATAACCACAGTAGTGCATTATTAAGGTTTTGTAGGCTGTTATGACTTCTGTTTGTAAATGGTGAAAGGGTTATACAAGGCACAATGCTGAATCACAGTTTAAACACATGTATTAGAATCCAAAACTCTAATGGATGCTCAAAATCAGATATCATAATCAAAAAATGCAATAAAACACAATATTATTCAATCTACCACATTAAATACATTATAACAAGACATGCTAATGTGGAGGGGGAAAATTATTGTGAATTCTCATCCTTAGACAAAGAAGTAAAGGCAATTATTGATTGCTAGAAGGCAAATTAGACGCTCCCAGAGCTGAGCATCCTTGGCTTGTTCAGTGCAGAGTGGTCATCCCTGAATATGTGTGTGTGTGTGTGTGTGTGTGTGTGTGTGTGTGTACATGTGAGTAACAAATACAATAAAAAAAGGCAGACATCAACTTGTGTTTGGTGTCCTGGGAGTAGTTTGAAGACATGAATCTGGAAAAAGCTGGAGGGAGGAAAGGAAAGAGGATGTGATACAATTCCATTCTCAAGTGAGGATGCTTCAATCCCACTTAGAAGAGAGAAGAAAATTATCACAGGAGGCAGAGGGAGGGAGGGACCTGGGTAGGAGATCAGAGGGAGAGGCAAAACAGGGGCATAGGGTCAGGTATGTGAAGAGACAGGAGAAAAGCCCAGAAGACCAGAAGAATGAATGGAAATATACAGCTGAGGAGCTTGAGGGCAGGGGCAACCTCTAGAAAGTCCCTGAGTCCTGGGATATGAGAGACCTCCCAATACTCATTATTGGCCAAAATGCTCAACAATGGGAAAATGGAATCTGGAGAAGCAACCTCCAGTAGATAGACTGGGACCCTGGGGGAGGGATGAGGTCACCCACCTACTTTTAAATTTTCTGAGTCAGAATTGTTCCTGTCTTTAAAAAAACACAGGGATGAATATGGAGTAGAGACTGAAGAAAATGCCATTCAGTGAATAGCCAACTCGGGATCCATCCCATTTTGGTCAGACACCAAACCCTGACACTATTACTGATACCACATTGTGCTTACAGACCGAAGCCTAGCATAGCTGTTCTTTGAAAGGCTCTACAGCAGTTGATTGATATAGAAACTTATAGTTAATCATTGGACTGAAGTTGGAGACTCCTATGGAAGAGATCGTTTGGGGAAGGATTCAAGGAGCTGAAGGGGACAGCAACCCCATGGAAAGAACAACAATACCAACTAATCTGGACCCCTCAGGACTCCCAGACAATAGACCACCAACCAAAGAGCATAAATGGGCTGGTCAATACTGCTGGGCCCATATATAGCAGAGGATTGCCTTGCCTAGCCTCTGTGGGAGAGAATGCACCTAATTCTGTAGACACTTGATGCCCCAGGGAAGGGGAAGATGGGGGTGAGGTGTTAGGAGTGGTGGATGGGTGGAGAGCATCCTCTCAGGGATGAGGATGGGATGAAAAAAATCTGGGAGGGGGGACCAGAAAAGGGGGCAACATAAATAAATAAAATAATTTAATTTTAAAATTTCAAAAAAATTCTATTTCAATTAAAATAATTATTTTAAAATGTCTTTAAAAAGTGCCAAGTTACATTCATAAAACAGGAAATTGTATTCTCTCTATTCAAGCAGAAATGCTACTGAAAAAAAGGGGGTGAAAATTCATTCACCGATCTAGTAGGAATCATTAAGTGATTAAACTTACAGAGCTAGTAGGGATCATTAAGTGATTGCTAAAGGATTTGTAAGGCCAATGGAAGATGGTTCTAGTTTCTGAGCAATGCAGAGGACTTCTTGGGAACACTGAGAGAAGCTGTGTTCTCAGCTGGGAAGGCACCACAATATAAAGGTGACATTTACATGAAACCAAGTGTAACCATCATTATGTTCTCAGCAGGAATTTTAATGAAATTTGATGACTGATGATTAAGTTCATCCAGAAGAAAAATAATGCATAACTGGCAAAATGTTTCCTAGCCACAGATAACGAGAAACCGTCTGTACTAGTTGTAAGAATAACCTTTAAAGCTGTAGTGTACATCTTCATAAGTAGATCAGTAGAGCAGAATACAGATAAAACAAATAAAGACATTTGCTAGTGCATAATAGAAGACCAGTGATTAAATGGAACACTCAGATGATGGTATTGTGATCTGTTGGCTATTCATAGAGAGGACCAGATGGAGTAGGAATACAGGAAAGGAGGAATGTATGGGGAGAAGGTGGGGCAAGAGAGAAAATGAAGACAATTCCCACCTATTGCTGTACAGTGAAACTCAGAATTTCTTTCTCCTATACTTCTTCCTACACTTTAAGCCATGGAAAATTTTAATTCTTTCAGTAATTTGTATATTCACCATAGGTCTAACACACATTACAATCTTCATGGAGAAAAGGGGTAAAAAAACACAAGGTCCTGAGATAATCCAGATACTGCATCTCTGAATGTTGCACATGCTGAATTCTGCAGAGACTGGACAGCCCACAGAAACTACAGAGTTAATCGTCCACACCCTCGTCCAAGAGAGTCAGGGGCTTATCAGACCCACAGAAGACCGAGCACATCAGTTATGTTACTCTTTGTGCTCAGTCTCTGTAACCCTAACTAGAAACAAGAAACATTTGTTTTGTTTTACATAAAATTTTAATGTATGAGAATACCCAAATAGTTATTACTCAGCAAGTAAGACTGAAAGCTAGCAAGCTAAGCAGAACCCCCAGTACTTGTCCTATCAGCTACTGGAAGGATAAGGCCAGAGGATCTCTAGAAAGAGCAGTGATAATTTCTCTCACAATGACCAATTACCAACCAGCAAACAACACTAAAGCTGTTAAGTGACATAACAGTACAAAATTCCCTGAAGTGAATTCAAGCACTTGTAGGATCTCTGGTCATGACATTACATAATCAATAGTGTTCTTTGACTCCTACAGTTTATGGTAACTAAGTATCAGTGCTAAGTAGACAACTATTTACGAGACAAATATTCACATATCTGAAGAAAAAAAGAAGTACTATCATTGATATCCCCAGAAAACACTGAAAGCAGCAAGAAGACAGGGTAGATATTTCAGTAATTGACAGATGAGCACAAGGTGTTATCAGAATACTGGATGCCTACAGGATTGTCCACAGCAAAGGAAAAGCTACTGATGGCTGTGCTAATCAAGGCCACAGTGTTGGGTAGTAAGCCAGCAAAGCAGAACGCATATATTGACTATGACAAAATTAAATTGATAATAGTACAAAAGGACTGAATGTGAAGAGACAGGAGAAGAGATTTGAGAGGAGATAATCATCTCAATTTACACTGCAGGGAGTTAACAAATGCCCTGTGACATTAATCATGAGGCTAACGCATCCAGCTCCTCAATCATATTCACAATCATTAATTCTCAAGCATAAAGCCAAGTTTAAAAATTCTATTACACTAAAGAATGTATTTGAGCTAGCAGTTTTTCAATTGACTTTGGGTTTTCCTGTTAAATGCCATATTAATTTAAAATAGTGTGTAGATGAGTCTCTTTACAAATACATTTTCTTTATGATTTTATTTTGCAGACATTTAATAATAATACATTGATGATGATAAGATGTTAGAGTGTTGTTGCTATTATTTAATGTAATGACTTTATATATATGCATATATATAGTTAGAAATTTGGCTTAAACAAACAATACTAGAAACAGTATTATAAAATATCTTCCATTTTAAACATCCAGCTGAAAAATCATAAAGATCATCATAATGTTGATAAATTAATTATGGAATTTTATGGTATTTATTTGTATAAATCAATATGTGCAGGGGTAAGGGGTTGCTGTCGTCAGTGAGAAAGAAAATGAACTTAACATGGTACTACATAGGGATAAAAGTCACTTTTTTTTAAAAGTCTTTCCCATGGCTTAATTATGAGCTCTATAAAGACTCCAACACACAAAGCACAGAACTAACAGTAAATAGGCATTGAGATAGGATCACAGGAGTGGACCCACATGCATGGACCAGACATCTATAGAGCCTTGTTTATACTCTGTTCACACAGAAGTCAAGTGACTCAAAATTATTGCCTTCCAGTCAATACTCTGGCGTTGGAATTATCTGAGAGTAGCTGTTTGGGAATAAACTGTCAAACACAGTTCTGAGATTCCTGTCAAATGTAAATATTGACTGGGGAAAAATTTAAACAATACAATATCATGGTTCAGTTAGTCTCACATGGTTACAGGTTCAATAAAATAGCACAATGCAAATTTTATTAGTTACATTCAGTTAAAATGCATATCATTTGATCCCATTAATATTCTGCATAGTACTACATTCAAATGTTTTCATCTTAATTTCCTGATATTCAAAGTTTTTTGTCGTAATATTATAATATAAGCCTTGAAGGTATATGTGGAATCATTTTTCTCAGTCACCCTAATTATACAGCTTTTGTGTTTTTCCTAGCTGAAGAAAAATAATGCATTTAACTTCACAAACTGCTTAGTACTGCTTGATATTGTTCAAATGTAATGATTTATAATAGGGCATTGAATGTATTCAGGGTAGAATATATACTATGCATCTTTAAATACATTGTTTTGTGGATGACTTAGAAAGATTTGATTTAAAAAATGAGTAAGATAAAAAGTTGTTTTGAAAATAGAATAAGGTACTTAAAGATTCTTGGTAGTGGTATTTGTGTGTGTGTGGGGGGGAGGAGGTAGGTCCAAGGGGTAGGTAGCAGGTGCAGCAGACGAGAATCATTTCCTGGAAAATTAAACACAGGCCATGTGTCATCAGGTTGGGTAATATAATGTGTGATTGTAGAAAGCAGTACTTTCTATTCAGAAGGAACGTTGCTTTCATGTGTTGGATAAAATTCATAAATAACTATAAAGCCCAGACTAGCCAGGGAGTCATCATGGAACCCATTTTGGCCTTAAACCCATGGCAACAATCTTGCAACAGCCTGCTAAGCGCTAGGATTATGGGTTTGAGCCACAATGTCCTGCTACTAGAAAGTGATTTTAAATACTATCTGTTGGCTAAATAGAAAGAGACAGCAGGCTGAAAGTAAGAGGAGAGATGTATGCAAGATTCAAAATAACATGATGTAACGTTCTCAGGTAATTACACAATTTTAAGATAGTTTTTTTAATCTAATAGATTTCTTATCTGAATATTATAGGATTTTCATGATTATATGTACATTTAAATACATGACAATATATGACAAGACTGGTCTGATAAGAAGTCTTACAAGGTAAAATATTTACTATTACGCGGGACTATTTGTGTCCTATATCCTCAACTCCATGTGTTAGAAAGAGAAAACTGACTCCCAAAACATGTCCCCAGCCTTGAAAGCCACACAATTCAGTGATGTGCACACACACACACACACACACACACACACTGACATACAAATACAGAGATACAAAATAAGCAAAATATTGTAACAAAAATTAAGAAAATATATGGAAAAATACCTACACACATATATCTCAAGATTTTTAATTAAAATTCCATTTCTAGTTTTATTAGTGATTTGTGTTTATCTTATGATCCTAAGATATTAGAATTTAGATACTTTTTTTGTAATTATTAACTTGAAAATTAAAGATGAGAGAAATCGCATGCCTGGCTTCATAAAACAATGAAATAAATAAGCATTACAGCCAGAATAAACAACTATATGTACTCAAGGGCAAGGGAATTGTAACAAGAAGTCATAGAAGATCAAGTACTTGTCACACTGGCCTGTTTGTGGTCTATCCTCTCAGCCCCTCATGTGGAAGAAGAAAATTGATTCCTAAAACCTGTCCTCAGACTTCAGAGCCACAAGAGTTCAGTGTTGTGCACACTGATTGATTATAAAATAGATATTGGCTTTACCTTTTAGTAGTACATGTATAGAGAAATCTTCCAAAGACTAAGTCTCTTTTGTATTCTGTTATCAGTCTAGATGTGTAGTCTGGACCCCGAGGTTACCATTTCTTATCCTGCACTTTTCTTGCTAACTGCTTGCAGGAAAAACCATGGGACATACAGATGACCAATAGCAAAGAATGGAGATGTGACAGGGTGGCGGTGGTGGCAGTGGTGGTAGACTATAGCTCTCAATCAATTTAGCAGACTTTGGAGACTTTGTGCAGTGGAGATCAGCTAGTCTGCATAGAAAGATTTGATGTCTAACTGCTACCACCTAATACACTCAGGTTTCAATGTTGATGTACTTTATAGTATTTGGGCCAGAGATAAAAATCAGTTCTTATCAATGTTTTCAGAGAACAACTTTGGTTATACTCTCAAAAGTGCCCACTTAGGAAGATAATTTTTTAACCCTTTCATTGGCAGAGGTTGCCACCATCTTTATTTAACTTGTGTTCCCAGATAGACAATACAAATCAGCCTGGGTAACTTTAGAGGCAAGCAACCCTTGGTGCTTCTGAAGTTTCCAGCATGATGCATTTAAGTGAGAAACTACAATAACAACAATTCCCTGTGTCACTACATTTATCTCTTTTTTAGGGGAAGCCTTTTTCTCATTTCTATTGAAAGTTTCTTTAATTTCACTAAACTATGTTGTAATAGTGACATAGAAATTTGGAAAATGATTGAATCATGGAATACCCTGATGTATTTAAGTACTTTGGGTCCATTAAAACTATCTCAAACTTTAAAAAATTAGTTGTTTTAAAAGTTTAATCATACACATCAGCTATCAAAACATTTCCCTATTGTTTTTTTTATCTGACTAAAATCTGGGAAATAATGTGAAATTAAATGTATTCTATTAAAAGTATACTAAATGAAGTATAGTTGATATTCTGTATAGTTCATATGTTATTGAAACTTGTTGATACAAATATCATAATTAAAATTTTAAAAATAAATCCTCTTTATTCTATTCTGATATCAGCAGAAACAAAGCCTGAGATAAATTATTTAAATGTTATTTTACAGTATACATTTCCTAATATATTATGTTGGTAACATTAAACATTTTTATTTTAATATAAAATAAGTTTATATGAAACAAATTTATTTCTGCCACTTTTAAATAATAATGTTTTCATTCTATCCTAATGAATTAATGTTCATGGATACATATCATGAACATCAAGCCATTCTGATAGATTGGAAATATACTGATACCACAGACCACTTTTTACCTTCTAAATAAAAATCCTAAGCCTAAATGAGCCAACATGAGGCTTCAGTCTTATTTTCTTTTAGCGTGCTGGTAAGTGATTCGATATGTAGCATAAATCCATTTTTCCAAAGGGTAAATATTCTGGTATTGGTTAAAATATTGTATTTAATTTTATATTCAAACTTCTGTTCTCTTGGAAATGCATTTTACACTCAAGGGAAAAAATATATGATACTTTGAATGGATAATTCACCCACATGTATGCTTCCTAAGAAAATAATTTAAAACTAATAAACACCTCATTTTCAAATGCTACCATTGCATTTAACTTCAAGAGACTGAGGAACACAATTCATAGTCTAAAAGCAGCTAAGAGCTTCAGTTCAAGTGCTTTCTGATTTGCCAATTTAAAGCTAACTCTTTCTATTGTTCTTTAATTGATTCTTTTAGTTTCTTCAAATAAGTAGTTAGCTTAAAGAAATTGAATGCAAAAGGAAGGAGACAGGGAAATTTGATGCTCCTCTGTTGAGGGAAAACATAAACTCTAAATTATCTTAGAGTAAGCCAAAGCCAAATCACATACCTTTCGGGAATGAATTTCTTTCACATACAATGGTAGTAGAAACTCAGATATACCTTCAAGTCGGATTCCCTTCTTGGTGACTCTCAGATTCCCCATACCATCCTACAAGCAATGAAATATAGTTCACTTTTAGGTTAAGTAGAGAATGCGTAACTGGCCATAATTTTCTTAGGGCTAAATTAAGAAAATAGTGAGCTCAAATCCATGATGATTTAAGAAAAAAACAAAACAAAACAAAACAAAAAAAAAAAAACAAGTTATTGGAAAGATCACAGCATTTTGTATCCAATAGAGGGCACTGTTTTGCATGCTAAGGGGAAGCAGGTGATTAAAAATCTTGATGGGTCCTCTGAATTTGATAAGAATCTATTATTTTCTGTGAATAAATATTTCCTTCATATATTAGTTCAACTCTTTGTTAGATGTGACACTAGCTATGTGATTATTAACAAATGTTTGCAGAGGTCTAATGATATTGTTACAAGTATAAAGTTAATGATATTATTACATGTATAAATATTGTCCAATATTTCCATTTGTATAATAATTTCAACCACTAATTAATAATTGGTATTGGAAAACCTGGTTCATTTGAACAAAAATCATGAAACACATATTTTACTTGACCAATAGTTGCTTCTTGGGAGATTAATACAGTTAAAAATAATGTTGCTGAGTCATAAATAAATCAGGATTGGATGCAATTGAATTGGAAAGTACATCCCATGTATACTAACAAAGTAAGAAACCAACTATATAAAAAAGATTGAAAATGAGTTTAAACAGGAAGTTATTGCAGGGGAAGGGACAATGGCCACTTTACTGACATTTGCTTCTGTCTCATGTTTGGCTTGTCTAGTTGGGAATATTTGAAGGGGAAACAGCTAGGGATATATGTTGTCTGGAACATTCATTTCTTTGAAGGATTTCTTTGAAGAAAATCACATACAGTGATTGCTGTGCTAAATGTGAAGTTATGAATGAAGAAATATAAAATGTATTTAAACAGGTCACTGATTTGTAGTATGTTTCAGGACAGCATATCCAGCAGAATTATTGTAAAGGGCTAAAAGCTGTGAATAACATAGGACTTCTGATAAGTATGTGATGTGTCATGAAAGAAAACTGTATAAGTTTGATGAGTAATTTCACTGATGATACAGAAAATATTAGCATGTATCTCTTTATTCTGGCCTTCAAAATCATGAGTAAAAGTTATCGTATAAAGAAGAACAGTAAAATTGTAGGTAAATTTCATGAGTGACTTTGTAGCATTTTCAAGTTAATCAACCAGAACATCTGCAGAAAACAATGTAGAAGTAATGCACGATTAAGGCACATTTGAATCTATCATGAGAGTAACTGTTAGGTTCAATGTACAAATATGTATTTAAAATTAAAGAGAACTTTTTGGATAAGAATTTGTCATGCAGGTGGGAAGAGAGGTGTTACATACATACTGGCAAATATTTATTTTGCCTGGGTAAATGTTTGTGTGTAGTGTCTGTGTATGCATATACACATACATTGGCACATCTCTGTATTTAATTTTATATTCAAACTTTTGTTCTCTTGGAAATGCATTTTACACTTAAGGAAAAAATATATGATACTGTGAATGGATAATTCACCCACACGTATGCTTGGAAATATACTGACACCATAGATGACTTTCTACCTTTTAAATAAAAATCTTAAGCCAAGATGAGCCATCATGAAGCTTCAGTCTTATTCTAGCATGCTGCTAAGTGATTCAATATGCAGTGCTTTTTTAGTGACATTGGAACTCACAGAATCTGGCTATACTAGAATTTGCCTCAGGCTCCCTTGTCTCTACTTCCAGATTGCTAGGATTAGGATCAAGCACGAACGCTACTCTTCACACTTCTGAGTCACATGTTTTATCTAATTTATCTAGGGGGCCATCTCCTTCACCTGCCCTAGATACATTTCAATGATAAAAGAAGAATGAAGCAAACATGGTGACATGAACTTCTACCTTCTATAAGTAGAAAGGAGACAAACGAGGTAATATAACATTGTGATTTTAGCAATAGGAAGTGACCCATGAGAAACACTGAATGAGGAAGAATGAATTAGAGACAATGGTGAGAGAAAGAGAAAGAGGAAGATATATTAGGAGAGGGAAGGAGGAGAAGGGACTTTTATGAAGTGATTGCAAAAATGGCAAACTTCAGTATTCCCATGGGAGGAGAAATAGTTTCTAAATGAATTAAAACTAAAACTTGCTAGACAGGAACAAATTCACTGAAATGAGTGCAGAAACAGAGGTAGGACACACATGCCTTGCATGGAAACCAACTAAAAATAAGTAACTATATGAAAAATGAATTATCAATGAAAAATTATGACAAACAAGTATATTTTATACACTTCTCATTTAACTGAGACAAGAGACATTTTACGTTTAAAAAAGAAAGCCTTAAGGATGTATTATTCTTAAGTAGTGGAAAAATTATTTTCCTTTAAAACATCTATTTCTCCTTAATAAATAAATGACACCACTTTTATTTCTCATTGAAAAGCAAAAGAAGACATCAAAATAACATCTTTAAGGTGAGAGAAAAAAGCAAACACAGCAAATAGAGATTTAAAAATAGTAATATAATAATATTCTGGGCAAGTTAAATATGAGAATTGTAAGGAAAACTTTATCATCAGAAAATACAACTTTGTGTTTTACGTTGTTCAAGGTGTGGGAATTTGAGGGGATTTTTCTTGATATAATGATGCTTAAGAAGACACTAATACTATTTGCAAAGCTAAGAAGACAGGAAGAATTCTCAGGAATCCAGAGAGATAAGATAGCTAGATTAACTAACATAAAATATTTTAAATCAGGGATTTTCTTGGCTCACCCTCAGTCAGTGTCTATACATATTCTCAATTGCCTGCTGAAAAAGAGGGATTCTAAAATGCTCTCCATCATTTCTGTGGAAATATCAAATGTCCTTTCTACAGCTTCCAAGGATGGACAAAATAAATTCTATCACAAATGTCATTCTTTTTCTAAATTTATCTTAAAATTCTATAACAATAATCATAATTTTAATAACATGATAAAGAGAAAACTGAACATTATGCTATTATGTATTTAATTGCAGAAAGTTTTCAATTTTAATTTTTGTATGTTTTCTTTTGTTTACCATAAAATTATGACCCCAGACATTTAATTAATTATACCACATCAAATTACTTCAAATGGCATTCCCCTGTGTGAATTTTGACTCATTTTTTACAGAATGTTGTGGTTCTAGCTGGATATACCATGTCTTTATTTATATCACTTTGTATTTATCCTGTCTGCTATTGAAATTGAACAAGTTTTTACTTTTCATAACATCTACATGGTGTTATTGAATTAAAACTCCCTATAATATATCCATGTTCATTGTATGACTGATTGCTTGATCCTCAATCTTCTATTAAGTCCAGTAATATTTATGAAATGCTAAAAAAAATCTAATTGCGCTCTTCCCCATTATTAGAAATACTTTTCATACTTACTGCCAGGTTTCTGATTCATTACCATGTTGGTCCTTTCACCACCTTATTGTAAATAATATTCAATATTTTTCTTGAGAGTGACAGTGCCAAACACCAGAGGATAATAGATGTTAGCATCTCTCTTCTAAGCTTCTAGCTTGGTTCTGTCGCTGTCATGCAAACTCAACAATCTTTGTATTTTAAATTTTCCTCTTTTTATCATACACGTGTTTATTCTTCCAACTTTTAAATTGGTATATATTCATTATATATAGTGATGAATTTCTTAAGGATATTTTTGTTTACAAAAAAATCAAGTAGTACAGCCATATTAATCTAATGAGATTTCCTCTTTGTCCACCTGCCCCTTGGTGCTGCACATCTGTTTCCTTTGCCCAGACAGTGCTCCTACTTTTTTATGTCATACTCATATTTGAGAGAAAATGAAATATCTGGCTTTCTAAGTCTATCTTTTGTGACATTATTATGAGCTGCAGTTAGTCATTTTCATTCAGAATACTTCATTATTCCTCAGGACAGAATAAAACTATTATGTGTGTCTGTGTGTGAGTCATACTTTGTTTATAGCTCTCTGTGAATAGATATCTATAATAATACAATAACGCCACTGTACATATTACTGCAAACATTTTTGTGCAGATAACTCGGTGTTACACATAAATAGATTACATTTGCAATAGTCTAAAGGATAGTGAAAACAGGACATATGGAAGACCTAGTCGAAGAAACTCTGGCAGATGCCACGCCTGAAATATCGCAGTGGGCATGAAAGTTTACTGGATATGTCCCTCTGCTTTGTATGGCTGTGATGTGTGAATCCTAGAGAGGTATCAACCCAGGGGTTTCGTCCCAGAATTTCTTCTTGCTACTCTGTTCATTTTCATGGTTTTCATTGCTGTATTCCTAATTTTTCTGACATGCTGTGATTGGGTAAAGAAAGTTCTTTTCTGCCTGTAGTGTGTTATGATTGACTCCTGAGTATTAGCCCACTCACTCTATTGGACAACTTTCTTGCAAATCAACATGAAGATGAACTTTCATGAAATAATACTGTTTAGCTGACTTGGTGATTTTATGATTCTTGATAATGATTTGATAGAATTCCTGATGTGATTAAAATAATTCTAAGAAGTTAAGATAGTTGACAGAAAGTTGAAACATAGAATCAAATTTAGAATGTGCTTCCACTTTGCACATTCTAAATAGTGAAAATTGCTATTGCAAATAGTAAAGGCTGTATAGGATTAGAAATGGAGTTCAGTGAGCTTTCATGTGTTACAAGCATGTTGAAAGTAAAAGGAAGAAAAATGGGCTTGGAACAAATGATCAAACATTCACTCGAGATTAGGTCCAGGAAAGAGGCCACAGATCTTGGAATACATGGTCATAAACAAGGAGTGGGTAATTTTATTCCATAAAAACTATTGCTTTTAACTTATAATGAGCTTATGGAATGACAGATTAAAATATTTTGAACTTATAATCAAAAATCATGCTGTAACTCCCTTTTGTGTAACATTTTAAAAGTTTACTTTTTTAATGAGGTAACTATTTTTCTTACATAAAATACCTTGTCTTAGGGGATATAAAGAGACTAAAGGAAAAAATTAAAGTTGTTGCTGTTGTGCTTTATCCACTATATTTGTGTGTGAGAGTGTGTGAGTTTTTTCTCTTTCTCACAAGCTCTTAAAGAGTTTAAAGAGTTCAGAGTTTCTTGTAGGTCACAGACTGTGCCAGTGCCAGATAATTAAGTTTCATTCTTGTCAGCACTACCTGTAAGCACTAGTCCTCATTGCTGTCCCTGTAAATCACTTGCTGCTATGTGATGACTGCTGGTTTTGGTTTTTTTTGGGTTTTTTTTGTTTTTGTTTTTGTTTTTTTTTTTGACTGGAGAGTCCTAGAGAACAAATATAGTTTTAATTTACAGATGGCTAAGTATATCAAGAACATTTTCAGATATTTATTGGCTATCTGTACTTTATTTAATGGAAAGTACTTTTGTACTTTTTCTCTGCAATGTATTTAAATCATGGTTTCCCATCCTTTATTTCATTCCAGAATATCTCTCTCTCTCTCTCTCTCTCTCTCTCTCTCTCTCTCTTTCTCTCTCTCCAGGAAACAGGTATAAACACAAACACACACACACACACACACACACACACACACACACAGAGAGAGAGAGAGAGAGAGAGAGAGAGAGAGAGAGAGAGAGATGCACACCTACACAAAAAACCAAACCCAGAAAAATAAAATATTGAACATCATAAAATATAAGCACAAAAGTAGTAAGATAAAAAAGGCCCAAACAACAAATATATAAAAAATACTATTATGTTTGTTTTGTGTTGGTCATTTACTATAGGGCATGTTACCTCGAGTGTGCTTTATGTAAGAGTGACTCTGTGGGAAAAACCATATTTTTTCCTTTCCAAGTGGTTGCCAATTTGAGATAGTTTCTGGATTATGGGTGGGTGGTTGTGTCCTCTTCTTCTTTCAGCACCGGTACATCATCTGATTTAGACCTGTATGTAGGCTGCCTGCCTACTGCCACAGTCTCTGTGAATTCATATACATGTGCATCGATTTCAGATGTATGTAGAGACCTTGTTTCCTTGATGTCTTTCATTCCACTGGCTCTTATAGTCTGTCTGCCTCCTTTTCCTCATAGATCCCTAAACTGTGAGAAGATGAACCTGATGAAGACATCTTATTTAGTATTCTAAAATCTCTTACTCTGCACTGTTCACTTGTGGGTCCCTATTTGTTAGATCTACTTCAGGAGGAAGCTACCTTTATGGTGTCTGAGTAAGACATAGATCTGCAGGTTTAGCAAAATATCACCAGGAGTCAATTTTTGGCAATGTTCCTCAGAAGAGTATGAGTTGGTTTTCTCCTATGATTTTTACTTTCTTTAAGTTTACAAACGTTGTATCTCTTCTGAAAATGTAATGGTCACTTTTATTCATGTTCTCTTACCTTGCATATACTTTTTTTTAATTTTTATTTTCTATATTCAATGTTTACATTCCAAAGGCTTTCCCCTTTCCCAGTTACCCCCCACCATACATCCCCATAATTCTTCTCCCCCCCAACCATTCTCCAATCATCCCCCCCCCCCACGATTTCTCTGTTCTGGGTCTACAAAACTGGATCCAATCTTTTCAGGCCCAGGGTCCTCTCCTTTCTTCTTCTTGGGAATCATTTGACTTGCTAATTGTGCCTTAAGTATTTAGGGCTTCTGGGCTCATTAATATCCACTTATCAGTGATTGCATTTCATGTGTATTCTTTTGCATATACTTTTTAACAGTTACATTTCAAGACAAAAGCTAAGAAAATTTCTGACTAAATGTTCAGCAAACTATACTTCTTTTCTTGAAAACAACAACAAAAACATAGAAATGCTATTACAAAATTCATATTATTGACCTCAAACACTAAGATGTCTTTATTATTTTTATATTATTTTCTTTATGTGTGTTATTGCAATACACAGAAAACACACACACACACAAACACGCACACACCACACACACACACACACACACATATATAGTAGTTTTTCTAGATGTATATATGTGCATTACATGTGTGCCTGTACCAGGGTACAATGGTCAGAGGAAATGTAGATTCCTCTGAATGTAAATTCATGGATAGTTGTGAGTAGTCAATGTGTAAGTTGAACCCAGGTCCTATGGAAGGTCATCTAGTGTTCTTAATCACTAAACCATTTCTATATTACCCTATAATCTTTCACACAATTTTCACATATTTTTATTTTTAAAGGTCAGTCTGATTTTCATGTATTTTTAAATTTTTTTAACTAATAGGCTATATCTTGTAATAAAATACTGTTTGGGGATATATTTTATGAACAACTAGCAAAACAGGATCCTACATGTGAATATTAAAAAGGGAATATTTTAAGTACATTAGTTATATTTAAAATTTACATCCAAAACTGTGTAATAATTTTGTAATAATTTCCCCTGTCCACAACATCGTTAATCTTTTAGGCCACTCTGGTTTAAAGGTAACTGAGAGCCTTGGTATAGTTAAAATGTGAAAAAACATTAACAATAAGACAGTAACATAATCATAGCTAGTTTGTTGATAGGATGCTTCAAACAAAATAATGTGTGTCTATTCATCAAATATGATATATATATGTATATATATATATATATATATATATATATATATATATATCAAATGATAGGTTACTTATTGTTAACACTTTCAAAGAGAGTTGAGAAAAATAGCACTGTACAAGAAAACAAATTAATCATGGGGGGGGAATGATTGGGGAATAGTTGTGGGGGAGAGGAATTATGGGACGTATGGTGGGGGGAAACTGGGAAAGGAGAAAGCCTTTGGAATGTAAACATAGAATATAGAAAATAAAAATTAAAAAAAGAAAACAAATTACAGATTTTAGACATTAATTTTTTAAAGGCAAAAACATTGTCTTTTAAATAACTAGCATTAGATATTTCATAACCAGGCAAGAAAGGAGGTAATTATGTCTTATTTTTTGATACACTAATGGTATCAGTCATTGCAAACTTCAATGTACATGAGGAATTAAGCTTGTAAATGGTAAATAGAATAAAAACAGAGCCTAATTTGGCAGTTATTTGTGAAATATTAGGATATACTATGTTTAATAAACTGAAAGATAACACATGGAAAAAGGAAATGCCAATCTATTAAAGGAGAATAAAATCACATAATAACTTTTGATATGTCTTCATAAATGTAAACTGTATTGATAACTGATAATGTGCATTCCATTTCTAGTTCCTATTAAAGGAGAAATATCCTTTCAGAAGGATAAGCATTTTCCTTTTCTCACCTATTTTTGCTGATGTTATTTATACAGTATAATGAGCTGTTTTGCTCCAAGCCCAGGAGGAAAAAAACAGAAAAGTTGACAGCTGCTTCATAGGAGTGTTTTCATTATGCTGTTTTCTATAAGCATGTATTTTTCTTCACTTCAATTGGCTTACTTATTTTTACACATAATTAAGAAATAAACAGTATTGTGCTAGCAATTGATACACGTAGAAATTTAAAATGTGTCCTCTATTTCTTCTGCATTCAAACATTGTTAAAGAGTATTGTTGTTACCATAATCTCTATCATGTAAAATATTATTTTTCTTTTCTAATAGTTGCTCAAACTACACAGTTTATTTATCTCGTGTTAATCTATAAAATAATATATGAAATATATTCATGTGTTAAAATATGGCAATATGTTTTATTGTTAGTTCACATTGCTTAATTATACCAGCATTCCTTCAGGTACATGAATTATTTTTTTTCTTAACATAAAACACATTAAATATTGAAATATCAACTGGACATAGCTTCTGTGTTAGGGATGTAGGTAGACATCAGTCTACTCCCCTAATCAGCATTGGGCCCATAAGGTCAACAGCTGTGCAGTCTCCGTGCATACAGCCAAAGCCTTTTGAGTTCCTATGTTCATTGGCCTTACTGTGTTTAGATTTTGTTTAATCAGTGTGCTTCATCTCTCTTACTTTAAAAATCTTTCTGCCTTCTCTTCTGTAGGGTTCCCTCCACTTCGATGATAGGACACTGATGACTGCTTACAAGTGAAAAAATAGTTTTCTCCAATGTTGTCTCACTGAATATACAAACCACTCTGAAGACTGGGATCCATGGCCAGTAGTAAATGAGCAAGAGAAAATAAACTCAATGAATGTTTTAGATGTTCTTTGTCTCATAATTCTTTTACAGAACATGTTTTCTGCCATTATAAGTTCTTTACATATGTATTATAGCTTCCTGGCTTTGTGTTTCTGTAATGTCTGTGTGTGTGTGTGTGTGTGTGTGTGTGTGTGTGTGTTAGGAATTGCTGCTTCTTTCTTTAGCTATTTTTCATTTACTTGCTTGTTTTTGTTGTTGATATTCTGTCCTACACTGGTTTGTTTGCTTTTATTTTATTGAATTTTATATTATTTTTATATGTCTGTTTGTATCCTAATGACAGAGGAAAGGAAGTGTGTCAGTGTGTTTGGGCAGGGGAATGGGGGTTATCTGGAAGTAGTTGGGGAAGGAAATATGAATATTTTAAAATCTATTTTCAAAAATATTGAAATATTTTTCCAACTACTCTGTGATACATTTTCTTTCTTACACTACTAAGAATTAATTGATTATTTATATGGGAAACATAGTTGGTTAATAAGAAAAGCATTTAAGAAATGAAATTATGGAAATGTGACAAACCAGAAAGGGTCACAATTATCTAACAGAGTATAGAAATGATGCTCTTAGCACTTCTTATAAAATACAAATACAGAAGCAAAAACAAAAAGGACTCAAAATTTGGCATATACTTGACAGAATTAGAAAATTAAATTATTATAAATGGAACATTATACATATAAAAGTCTGTGTAAAGTAATTCTGAGATGTCACAGCAGGAATAGATAGAATAAATGATGTAATATCTTTGCAAATGTGTTTTAACAGTAGGAAACCTTTAGAAGACTCCATTTGGAAAATATTTTTGTGAAACTCTAATATGTATTATATATTGAAATTTGTAATCTACCTGAATGTTATGCTTTGGATTAAGGTTACATCCTAGAAATGATCAGTGGTCCTGATAGAGACAGGTCATGGGAAAACAAATTAAGTTAGATGTGCTGGTATTAAAAAGAACTCTTCAGTGTTAAATAGGGCATCAGCGAAGAGTATGTGGATTTTCACTAAAATGTAATAAATAATAATGCTATATTCCCTGAAAATTGTCATCATCAAATGAGCAGCTGAAGGATTTCCTCATGCTAGTATTTCAATAGGCGTATGTATCAAAATGGCTTGCTATAATATATGTGTTTCTCTTCCAACTGTGTTTAATAGAATGCCAGAATTATATTTAGTGATAAGAAAGAGCCACTTTCAGTCCTATTTAAGAAACCATTGCATGTATTCTCACTTGGTAATTCATAATATACATTACTGTATTGAACATGGTATAGAATAAAGCAGCAAAGGCCAAAGAAAGAGGAGAATTAAAAAGTGCTTAGTTCCTACATCTCCTCAAATAAAACCTCCTCAAAATACTCCTTTGCAGTTCAGTCACTCTCAAGCCTTGTAATAGGCTGAAAAATTAAACAAGTTTTGCCTATTTCATGGGTGTTACATCTTATTGTCAATAAAAGGTCAGAGGGGGTGTGGTCCTGAGGATGCTTCTGATGTGTACTGTCTGACTATCTTTCTATTAGAATTGCATATGTATGTGCTTGCACATGTATCAGTTATCATGATCTGTCACGTCAGAAGAAGAATCACATCTTACCTCGTACTTGCTGGTTCCTGAACTACAGAGTTTTATATAAGTTCTCACGCTGCCTCTTGGCCCCATTCCTAGACCTTTAAATTAAAAGCAAGACCTTAAGCAACAGCTACTCCTAATAGCAGTAGTTACTAAATTATTGTTTCAGAATTCCTTCAAGTCTCCAGAAGAAACATTTTTAAGTGCTGAAACAGTCATTTTCCTCACTATGTTTGAATCATCAAAGTAAGGTGTTACAATATTCCATGTTAAGGAGTGGGTAAGCTGAGAAAGGGGCTGCTTTCTAGATTTCAGCTAATCTCCTTATGATAGGGATCGAAATTTTAAATAGAATCTAAATTATGTGACACTACATAAGAATCTGAATGAGCATCCTTGTGATACATGTGCCAAATGGTATCTTTTATTCATTCAATTATGTAATTTACAAGCTACTCATTTTTTAAACTGATTTTCTAGCATATACTTCTTTGGTTTAGACCTGCCTCTTGAAGGATCATGGAGTACTTCCAGAACACAAAACTTTTTGAATAAATGGTTATTATTTATATACTCATAGACTATTTTTAAAGAAGTCTAATTTTTTTTACTTAGAAAAGATTCTGATCTTTCCATGCTTCATATAAACTGTATATCAGGGTATTAATCTGAAGGATGGGAGAAGATGAGATAAGGGAAGAGGAGTAGGATTTGAGCAGCATAAAAATGTGAAATTAAAGTTGTTCAACTCTTTCTGTAATGTTGGTGAGGGACCAGTATGTGAATGACACTAGAGAAAGGTCAGGAAAGACACTATCAGGTCAGAGATGATGTGCTCATTCTCAATATTAGTCACAGAGCTAGTCAGAAGAGAGTCTCTCTTTCCATCTCCACATTTTCTTTCTAGTCAATATCTCTCCTCTCCTCTTAACTCCCCATTTTCTTTAATCCTCATCCCCTCTTCTTCCTTTTTAGTTAGATACATTAGAATATATTCTCACAGTTGTTTTACAGACTAACACCGTCTCTGGACAACTTTGAGTCCTGGCTGATAATCAAGGCTTATTGCACAAGTTGTTTTAAAGATATTTCCTTCTTCCTTTGATTCTCTCTCTCATTTTTTACTTTGGAATTGAGCTAAAGACATCACATTTCACAAAGATCTCTTTAGAAACCCAGAACCTAAAATTCCTTTAAGACCCTTTGTAGGAAGAGTGATACACTATGTTCTCTTAGTCTTTGCTTTCATCTGACACCTGATTGTAAGCATTTATGCAGCTTTAATAGTATTTATCTCATCTGATGTCAATATATATATTTTTCTTATATCTCCACTTATATTTTGAAACAGAGTATATCAAGTGTTCAATATCTACTCCAAGAATATTGTAATAGTATGTTCCAGATATAAAGTTGTCTCAACTTGAATGACTTTATGGCATGTTCCAGAACTGGCATATATCATTATATTAACTTGTATATATACAAGGCTTAAATTTTAATTTAAATATTCAAAATGAAATGATAAGTACTACACAGATACAGCATATAATAATATTCAACTTTATCCTTCATGACTGTAACTGATTTTTGTAGTTTTTTACAATAAGTTTCATAACAGGAATCCTGATATAAAGCAAATCATATTTTACCAGTGCCCAAGCATAAAAATATCTAAGGGTGTTGCATTAAGAAGCATGCTTTGATAAGTTATGAAACAACTTAATAATTAATAACAAATAATAATAGACCTAGTATTTTTACAACCATTTTCATAACATATCTTCTTCTTGCTTTCTTTAAATAATTGGAGTTGAGTTAGTGGGGAGGTAGGAGGGATCTTTGAAGATATGGGGGAGGAGAATTCATGATCAGCATATATTGTATGATAAAAAAGAATTTGAAACATCCACCAAATTTAAATTTTGGAAAGCTCATGTGTGTGTGTGTGTGTGTGTGTGTGTGTGTGTGAGAGAGAGAGAGAGAGAGAGAGAGAGAGAGAGAGAGAGAGAGAGAATATAGATAGAGGTACCCAAAGGGGCTATAGGAACACCTGGAGCTGGAAACAGAAAATTGTGACCTTCCCAACTTGAGCACTGAGTCCTAGATTCAGGACTTCTGCAAGGGCAGTGCATGCTTCTGACTACTGAGCACATTCTCTAGCCTCTGATTTTATTGGAAATATTCAGTTTATCTACTTTTAAAATACTTACTGCTGTCCTGAGTCCCAATTCAAGTTCATTAATTACTTGATTTTTGACATATAATGTCTCTGAAGAAAAGGATGAGCTAGTTCTTTTATTCCCATTTTATACTAAAATATAATTTACATGTAAGTATTATAATAATGCTTTATATATATTAAATGAGGTAAAAAATAGGTTTTGCAGTACAAAAAATCTTAGGGTTGTAGATAGAATGTAAGAGGAACATAGGAAGTGCTGTGAAATGCTCCCTGCTGAGCACAACACAACTAATGTGATCTCAGTAGAAATGATTGCCTTCAATGGGCCTTTGTGAGAAGGAGTCTGTCACTAGTCAATCAAAGACAAAGGGAGCAATTGCCAGAATCATCCTTGCTTGCTGATATATGGGCTACTCATGGATTCTTTGGAAGACTTCAGACATTTTCAGATATGTACCTGTTAATGTGATCATATTGCTCCAATGAATAGTTCCAAATCCATTATCATACAGATAACACTGGTTAAATTCATAGGGTCATAATAGTTAAATAACTGAATAACTAACTAACTAACTAACTAACTAAATAAATAAATAAATAAATAAGGCATAAATGTTGGGAAGGTCCTCATGTGATAAAGAAGAATGAAAGCAAATGAGGGATATATATATATATATATATATATATATATATATATATATACATGCATATATATGTATATATATACACATATATACTATATAAAGTAATACATATATGTTCATATATATGAACATATTTGTATTATATAATATATATTATGTAGGTAACATACATATAGTGTATTTGTGTACACTATATAGTAATAATATATTACTATATAGAATAGATATCAGCAAATATATAAAATTGTCAAAAATAATTTAATGCATACAACAAAGACACATGCTCCACTATGTTTATAGCTGCCTTGTTTATAATAGCCAGAAATTGGAAGGAGCCCAGATATCCCTCAAAGGAGGAATGGATACAGAAAATGTGGTATATTTATACAATGGAGTACTACTCAGCAATTAAAAATAATGAATTCATGCAATTTGTAGGTAAATGGTTAGATCTGGAAACTATCATCCTAAGTGAGCTAACCCAATCACAAAAGAATACACACGAAATGCAATCACTGATAAGTGGATATTAATGAGCCCAGAAGCCCTAAATACTCAAGGCACAATTAGCAAGTCAAATGACTCTCAAGAAGAAAAAAAGGAGAGGACCCTGGGCCTGTAAAGATTGGATCCAGTATTGTAGACCCAGAACAGAGAAATCGTGGGGGGGGAAAGAGTGGGGAATAGCATGGGGGGGGAGAGGAATTATGGGACATATGGTGGGGGGTACCTGGGAAAGGGGAAAGCCTTTGGAATGTAAACAAATAATATAGAAAATAAAAAAAAAAGAAATATTTTAAAGATTTGTACCCATGACACAGTAGATTACATCAGTGTTATGTACACAATCTGACTAGCTAGCAAATTTGCAAACATAAAATTAGCAAATTAAATTTAAAGTAATGTCATTTAGAGGAAACTAATTCTATTATTGTAATAAATTATGCACTTAATACAGGATCACCATTTTAACCACTTTAACTGCTTTTGAGTATCCACCTTTGTCACTAAGTACATTCATTTGCTGAGGATGCAAGGTCACTCACGTGTCCCCTCGTGTCTGTAATCACCTTTTTTTGTTGGTGTTTTGTTTTTTATAAATTAACTCAAGGAGGAAAGGTCATCAGTGGAACCACATTTTAGTGTTCTTCACTTCTAAGCCCCTGAGAAGATCTCAGAAAGGGATGGCCTGTGGTTCTAGAAAAGCCCTCACTGAGGCAAAAGATGAGTTCTCAGAGAGCAGTCCTCCCCAGGGTAGTTGAGCAGGCAAGAGAGACCATGCTTATATCATAAGTATTTATAGAAATGAAGGCCTAGAGAGATGACTCAGCAATTGAGAGAGCATTTACTGCTCTTGCAGGAGATCATAATTGTTTGCTTCCTAATGCCTACATGAGGCATCCCATAACTGAATATAATTGAAATTGTAGCATCTTACATACTCTTGCAACTTCAGGCACCTAAACAACCCCATCACGCATGTAAGTTAGTGTGCATGCATGTGTCCATGTGCACACATACCCGTGCGTGTGTGCGCGTGCGCGCGTGCACACACACACACACACACACATACATACATACACATACACAGATGTTTATAAATTCAAATATATTAGTAAAGATAATTGTAAATGTTATAATGCATAGAGAATTAATACTTTAAAGATAGAAAATAAAGTAACTTTAAAGCTATAATTTTTAACAAATTAAAATGACTGTTAAGACAGAAAGTAAAAATTTGAGAGGTAACATTTTTATGAGAATAAAAAGATTTTGAAATTTTTGTGATATTGTTATTTATATAAAACCCACTGAAGCACAATTTAATTGATGAAATGAATAGTGATTTCTAGATAAAAATAGTCTATTAATCACAATGAGATAACAATAAAAACCTGACAGAACCACTGAAACTACATATGGAAAGTTAGAGATCAAGTCATCTCCACCACTTGAAACTCAGAACTCACTAATGGGAATACATTGTTACTGATAAGCATACATGTTTGACTAGTCACACAGAGAAATATATCTGGAATGTATAAAGAATTACACAGAGTCAATGCAAGCCAACATGATACGAAGACAAGTTTTAGTCTGGAATCTCACATTCAGAACAAAACACCAAACTGCAATCTACTACTCTGTATCCTATTCATGAGCATAGAACACTTAAATAGTCCCATACCTAAACATAGTAAAAGTAAAATACAGCAAACTGGTAGCCAACCTCAAACTAAATGGAGAGAAACTTGAAGCAATCCCACTAAAATCAGGGACTAGACAAGGCTGTCCTCTGTGTCCATATGTTTTCAATATAGTACTTGAAGTACTAGCTAGAGCAATTAGACAACATATGGAGGTCAAAGGGATAGAAATTGGAAAGGAAGAAGTCAAATTATCACTATTTGCAGATGATATGATAGTATAAGAAAGTGACCCAAAAATCTCCACCAGAGAACTCCTACAGTTGATAAAGAACTTCAGCAAAGTGGCTGGTTATAAAATCAACTCAAGCAAATCAGTAGCCTTCCTATACTCAAAGGATAAACAGGCTGAGAAAGAAATTAGGGAAAAGACACCCTTCACAATAGCCACAAACAGTATAAAGTATCTTGGGGTGACTCTAACCAAACAAGTGAAAGATCTGTATGACAACAACTTCAGGTCTCTGAAAAAGGAAATCAAAGAAGACCTCAGAAAATGGAAAATTTTCCAATGCTCATGGATTGGCAGGATTAATAAAGTAAAAATGGCCATCTTGCCAAAAGCAATATACAGATTCAATGCAATCTCCAGCAAAATCCCAACTGAGTTCTTCATAAGCTGGTACAACCACTCTGGAAATCAGTCTGGCGGTTCCTTAGAAAACTGGACATGATACTTCTGGAGGTCGCAGCAATACCACTCCTGGGAATATACCCAGAAGATTCCCCAGCATGCAATAAGGATACATGATCCACTATGTTCATAGCAGCCTTATTTATAATAGCCAGAAGCTGGAAAGAACCCAGATGTCCCTCAACAGGGGAATGGATACCCAAAATGTGGTATATATACACAATGGAATACTATTCACCCATTAGGAACAATGAATTCGTGAAATTCTTAGAGAAATGGATGGAGCTGGAGAACATCATACTAAGTGAGGTAACCCAGTCTCAAAAGAATACCCACAGTATGTACTCACTGATAAGTGGATATTAGCCTAGAATCTAGGGACACCAAAGACACAATTCACATACCAAATGATGTCTGACAAGAAGAAAGAAGTAGACACTGGTGCTGGAAAGGATCAAAGCATCAATGTAGGGAATACCAGAACAAGGAAGTGGGAAGGGGTGGATGAGGGAGCAGAGAGAGGGAAAAGGGCATGTGGGACCTTTGGGGGGCAGGGAACCAGAAAAAAGGAAATGAAATGTAAATATAGAATATTTCCAATAAAAAATTCATCTGGAATAACAAAAAACCACAGGATAGCTAAAACTATTCTCAACAGAAGAACTTCTGGGGAAATCAGTATCCTGGACCTCAAGCAGTACTATAGAGCAATAGTGTTAAAACTTGCATGGTATTGGTACAGTGACAGGCAGGTAGATCAATGGAATAACATTGAAGACCCAGAAATGAACCCGCACCCCTATGGTCACTTGATCTTTGACAAAGGAACTGAAACCATCCAGTGGAAAAAAGGGTAGCCTTTTCAACAAATGGTGCTGGCTCCACTGGAGGTCAGCATGAAGAAGAATGATCCATTCTTATCTCCTTGTACTAAGCTCAACTCCAAGTGGATCAAGGACCCCCACATAAATCAGACACACTGAAACTAATAGAAAAGAAGCTTGGGAAGACCCTGGAGGATATGGGCACAAGGGAAAATTCCTGAGCAGAACACCAATAGCTTATGCTCTAAGATCAAGAATTGACAAATGGGACCTCATAAAATTACAAAGCTTCTGTAAGGCAAAGGACACTGTCAATCAAACAGAACAGTGATGCACAAATTGGGAAAAGATCTTTACCAACCCTACATTCAATAGAGGGCTAATATCCAATATATATAAAGAACTCAAGAAGTTAGACCCCAGAGATCCAAATAACCCTATTACTAATGGGGTACAGAGCTAAACAAAGAATTTTCACCTGATGTACTTCAAATAGCTGAGAAGCACATTAAAAAATGTTCAGCATCATTAGTCATTAGGAAAAGGCAAACCAAAACAACCCTGAGATTTCACCTCATACCAGTCAGAATGGCTAAGATTAAAAACTCAGGAGACATCAGGGTTGGTGAGGATGTGGAGAAAGAGGAACACTCCTCCACTGCTGGTGGAAATGCAAGTTGGTACAACCACTCTGGAAATCAGTCTGGAGGTTCCTCAGAAAATGGGGTATGACACTTCCGGAGGACCCTACTATACCACCCTTGGGCATATACCCAGAGAATTTCCAGGCATGCAATAAGGACATATGCTCCACTATGTTCATAGCAGCCTTATTTATAATAGTCAGAAGCTGGAAAGAACCCAGATGTCCCTCAATGGAGGAATGGATACAGAAAATGTATATTTATACAATGGAATACTACCCAGCAATTAAAAACAATGAATTCATGAAATTTTTAGGCAAATGTTTGGATCTAGAAAGTATCATCCTAAGTGAGTAACCCTATGACAAAACAGCACACATGGAATGCAGTCACTGATAATTGGATATTAGCCCAGAAGCTCTGAATACCCAAGACACAATTCACATATCAAATCATTCTCAAGAAGAAGGAAGGACAGGGCCCTGGTCCTGAAAAGGCTTAATGCAGCATTGTAGGGGATTACCAAGACAGAGAAGTAGGAGGGGGTGGATTGGAGAACGGGCAGAGAGAAGAGGGCTTATGGACCTTATGAGGAGGGGGAAACTGGGAAAGGGAAAGTCATTTGTAATGTTATCAAAGAATATAGAAAATACAAAAATAAAAAATAAAAAAGAACATTTAAATGGAAAGACAGTACCCATTTTATTAAGGATATGGTGCAGCCACATTCTCATTTGCTAAGACCTGTGAAGAATATGTGTCTAGCAGCTGGGGCAGGGATGAGGGGAAAACTACATTTTACTATTCTACACACAGTGAATTATATGCAGGCTAGTTTTATGTCAATTTATGTCAACAATGTAGAGTCAAACAACATTGAGAAAATGCTCATACTAGGCTGGCCTGTGACCAAGTCTGGGGCACATTTCTTTGGTTTGGAATTGATGCAATGATTTCCAGCTCCAGTGAGTGATACATTCCATGGCAGGAGTTCTGGTGCTGGGAGAAAACAGCCTGAAGAGCCAGAGGCCCCTGATAGAGTGCTGACATTTCTGAGTGATGTCCTGATGAAGCTTGATGGCTCCATGAAAGCTTCTAAGGGAGGGAAGCAACCGAATAATCCTACTCTGAACCCTGTGAACCTCAGTGATCAGCATGGCAAAATCACCCTAAAGGTGCAGAGTGTCACACATATTTTGGTGGTAACCACTAGTTCTCTACTTGGACTTAAGAACTGACAAGAGGAAAATCATGTTTAGTACTTGAAACCTAGCAAAACAGCCAGGCCTAGTGGAGTTGTAGATCTTGAATACAAACCTACAACCACCATTTTATCGAATCAGCATAATTCCTAACTAGATTCTTAACATTTGTCTTCTAAATATTTCCACTGATCAGTGCTTGACCACTCAACTTGAAGACTTCTCTTTGCAAGAGAATGTTAGAGAATGTCAGATAAAATCATAATCAAAATATGGATTTGTGGAGCCCAGTCTACAACCACAAAACAACTCTGGGGATATTGTTGAAGAGGGATTGAAGAGTTTAATAATTGGAAAATTGGGAACATTGATTGAGATTATGTCTCCTCAGAATGTCAGATATGTTATATCCACAAAGTATCATCAAATTAACTGCCTAAAGAAGGGCTGAACCAGACAATAGACGTGCTAAAGCAGAAAGTCTATGAGCCCTCCAGGCCACATGGAAAACTATAGCCAACCGAGGAAGAGTGAGACTGTGAGAAGTAACTATCTCCAGGAAAGAAAATATTAAGTGGTTATCCAATACCAAATGGTCAGGCCTGAAAACATACATATAAATGACATTATAATGATTGAGAAGTTGGTATATATATATATTTTGGAATATATTTGTATCATATACATGTAATAATATAAAAAGAGGTTCTAAATTTGAAAGAATGCAAAAGGGGTATGTGGAAGGATTTGGGGGAAGGTGAGGGAAGGAGAGATTGATATAATTATGTTAAAATATCAAGATGTACAATAAATAATGTATATATTACAGTATAAAATTATATTGTATAAAATATATAATATATTGCATATAATTATAAATATTTATTTTTATTTAATAAATATATAAATATTTTAATAAACAAATATTTATATCACTATAACTATAAATGATAATTATATACATACATATACAAACAGATATATATTAATACATACATATATATATATATATATATATATATATATATATATACCAGAAACCAGGCTAAGCAAACAAGCAAACATCACTCCTCCATGCCTTCTGCATCAGGTTTCTCTTCAAGATTTTTTCCTTACTTGAGCTCCTGCCCAGAATTCTTAGAATGATGGAGAATTACATGAAATTATAAGGAAAAATAAACCCTGCCGGGCGTGGTGGCACAAGTCTGTAATCCCAGCACTCAGGAGGCAGAGGCAGGTGGATTTCTGAGTTCAAGGCCAGCCTGGTCTACAGAGTGAGTTCCAGAACAGCCAGGGATACACAGAGAAACCCTGTCTAAAAAACCAAACCAAAGAAACAAACAAACAAAAACAAAAAACAAACAAACAAAAAAAACAACAAAAAAAACCCTTTCTTCTCAAGTTGCCTATATAGTCATGGTATTTTATCATAATAATGAAAAACCCTAAATAAGTCAATACCCTAATATTTACTCATATCTAAAATTCAGCCCCTAGAAAAGAATGTTTAATTGTGCCTATAGATAATAAAATTATAAGCATATGTTATTCTGAAAATTACAATACAAACAAATGCAAGTAAAAACAATAATACTTTCGGTTATTCACCACTGTTCTTGTGAGAACAGATCTTAGTGATCCACCAGTCTGAATCTAAAGGATTTATTAAAATTCTGCCTGATGGTATCCAATGATGTTTACTTTGATACATTCTCAGAAGTTTATATTTCCTTACCCAGTACCTAAGAATTTAAAGCAATTGAGAAAATATTCTAAATCTGTCATAGACATACCTGATATTTCAATATTCAATATTAATGTGGAAAGACAACCATTCCTGAGATCTTGGGAAACCAAGATTCTAGATACATACACTCAACCCCACTCCAAGTATGAGACATGATGAAACCTCTTTGAACTGTGTGGTTTCTCACTAGTTGGTTAGATGATAGGAGGACTTTACAGGTGCTTTCTTAACTACCTATAGATGCAGGATTTGTTTTTTTCCCCTTGGGACAGGGTTTCTCTGTGTAGCCCTGGCTGTCCTGGAATTCACTCTGTAGACCAGGCTGGCCTCGAACTCAGAAATCCCCCTGCTTCTGCCTCCCAAGTGCTGGGATTAAAGATGTGTGCCACCACCGCCCAGCAGGATTTGCTTTTTTGAATCAGTACTCCTTTTCTTCAAGTCATGAAAACATCTTTCAAATAATACATGTCCATATTCACTTCCCAAAACCCACAACCAACATAGTACAAGTTGTACCATAAATAATGAACTTTGTTATGAATTCTATTTCAATACTGGCTCATAAAATATCAAAAATGCAGTAAATATTTAAGATGTGAAAATAGGAGAAAGGAATGTGAAGTAAATCTCTACACAGCACACTCCATTTTCTGTAAAATTAAGCACTGCTCAAAAATAAAACATAGTAATGAAATATTCCATTATTTTATTTCAATATTTGTGAGATTTAAAAAAATTAAATTTTAGGGGAATTTACTTAATCCTTTAATAGAAATTTAATCTTCTTCACTGATAAAGATATGTTATTGAATCAATGTTCTCCAATTTACAATCTTTGGTTTAATAACACCCTGCTATTTCAAGATATTGAAATGAAAGAATTTATGAGTGAAAATTAGCACATTAAGGACACTGGTTAAGTGAATACAGTCATGCCCTTAAAATATTGAATTTCCTTTTGTGGAAAATATTTTTTAAAATGCTATATGTTAAATATTTATAACAAGTAAACTATAACTCATCTGTTAACAAAATATATTATCCTATAAAATGTTAGTAAAACTAAAACCCGAATTGTTTAAGTAATCATACTAATTCAATACCAAATTCACTAATAGATTAGCTATTTTTTACAGCTAATGGTCAAAATAGCAGGAATTTATTCTGTGTGTCAGACATATACATGTCTCCCTCTATGTGTAAGAACATAAAAATTTGAAACTAAACATTTAAACTGCATCCTTGTTTTTCTTCTATCTAATAACAGTCTGATTAAACATCATTGTTTCCAACAATAGTGTTTGATTTCATCTTTGTACATAAGTTTTCCATTTAGTTTCTTTACTTTTCATAATAAATGCTTATCTTAACACCTGCTCAAATAAACAAAAACATCTCTTCTTCATGAAAGAGAATACTAACCCTAGCTATTTTCCAGAGGGTGAAGTTTACCCTCAAAATTCTGCTGAGAAAGATTATATTATTATTTTTTTTAAAAAGTCTAGAGAAAAAACGAGCCATTTTTTAAAGAATCCTACATTCTAGCATTTGATGAAGCCTTGCACGAGGGGCTCCACATTAAGATAATATGAGGACAGCCACAGGCAACATTCTTGCACCCAGGAGTGCATCAATGCTATGCCAAAGGTTTTATTGAGGATTCTTATAATAGCCCAGCTACACAGGTTCTATCTACTTTTTAAATTTTTCATAAAACTTATATTGAGAATATCTATTTGTCTCACAATTCACTCTTCTCTGTGTAAGAGTAAATTTTTTTTACCACTTAGTAATAGGATCCAAACATTGTACTCCCCAGAAAACTATTGTCCAATATTTTCTTATAATGCTCATAACTGTGATTTCTTTCTCTTTTGGCATACCATATTTAGTGTTTTGCTTAGTCAGGAAATGACCATAGTCTCCCTAGCAAACACTTTTTCACCACAATTCATTTTCTACTGTGATGATCCAAGTACAGGCATTTTATAAACAAACAATATTATTTTATAATAGACGAAGTATATACATATGCAGCCCTCTCTTAGGGGATGGATTCTGGCACAGCATTTTCAGTTCATTGCATCCGTTAAGAGACATCACACAGCAGACAGAAAATTACTTTGGGGAGCATGGAAGGGAAGCTCCGTGAAATAGGACATTTTCCTCTCATTTTATAGCAATGTGAGTCACATTCTCACCATATGCTTAGGAGAATACGATTTTCTAGGGTGCATTTTGGAAGGCAGGCCAACCCCAAACAGAAATATCTCATTTGGTATAGCAAGAATATTGGATAATGGTTAAGATCTTGCTACGTCAATTGTCCACGATACTTTGTCGAATAGTGGCACATCATTCTGAACTGGTAATGACTACTAAAATTTTAACAGAAGTGTTGCATATGCTATAGACTATAATAGAGTTTGTTAAAAAAAATGATTGGAAGATTAATATAAAGTGATTCAATGGAGATTTGACTTGATAGTGTTCTTATAACATATATAATTGAAAATGTATTGATTCTTTGTGAATGCACTGACTTTTGCAAAATATTAAGGATTAATATTAGAAATAATCTATTGACTTATTTTCTTAGACTGAGCGCATCTGTACATGGTAAACTCTATTTAATATCAGTCCTGGGTATGTAACTGAGAAGATAATTTATGTTAGTCTTCCTTCTAAAAACTATTTTACCTTAACTTTTTTTGGCTTCCCTTTATCCAGCAAAGTAGATGTTTCTCCGAGTTATTCCCTTCTCACATCATCAATAGCTACACACTCTGAATCTAACATACATGCTTAAGTTCTACATCCAAGACCTCCTTTAATTCCTACATCAAACAAAACATGGTTTTATTGAATAGTTACTATTAAGTAAACATGGTATCTAGTTTATAGGAATCATTTTGCCTTGGTGTTTCAAATACCTTAGAAGGGATTTAAAAACATGTGTTTCTGTTTATTGAAGAGGAGTGAAGTTTAAGTGGTAAGATGAAAGAAAGCTACCCAAATCTACTTGGGATCATTGTTTTGCAGTTCTTCTCCCATTGCATTGTTAAAAGGAGAAACTCATACTGTTATTATGCTAAATTGACAAACTGTTAAAAGAAAGTCTAATGCCTTATCCCAACACCCATATGTTAGTGCATCTCTCAAGCCTCATCAGAAAAGATTTTTCTTGAAATAGATGGCAATCAACACAGAGACCAGCACCGGATTAATATGCAGAGAACAAGAGTCTGAGAAGTGTTAACCCCTGGATACATCAGTATAACAATCATCCTGCGAAGGGTGGGGATAATTAGAGGAGTTGAATGGACTGAAGGGCAAGAAGAGGTAGGTAACTATAAAAACAACAGTACCATCTGCACAGGACGTGGAAGTTGCCCTTGGGAACTCACAGAGGTTTTCCAGCGTGCACAGGTTTGTGAGAGCTTACGCTAGACAAAATACAAAGACATAGCGGAGAGGTGAGCACTAGTTTTACTCTGGTTCAGGAACTATTGGTAAGAGACTGGCGTATGGGGAAAAATTATCACTTTAAGGTAGTGACCATTGATAAGTGGAACAAGGTTCAGGAAATAGCACCATATCCAAGACTATTTTAATAATGCCACTATAATTCAGCAGGGGAAATAAAAGAGCAGACAGGAAATTTGGGATGTGGGAATGTATCTTGAAGAATTAAAGAAGTGGCAAGAAAATGAACAAAATACACTATAAAATAGTCTCAGCTCCAGCCAGGGAAGCAGATAATCTGAGTGCAGATACTCCTCCCTTCCAATGGTACACCATATCAAACCCACCAGTCTTGTCCCAGATCTGCTGCAAAATACCTGCTGAAACCCTACCCTTGTTACAGAGCCATTTTCAATTAATCGCATCCCAATGGCAACAGCCACATTTACTTCTGGAACCATAAGTCCAAGTGTACTCTTAGTTAAAGAAGCCACATTGGTCCCAATAGTTTATTGCAGCAACAGAAAAGTAAGTAATGCATATCTATATAAAAACACTATGACCCTTTTTTATCCAATATCACAGGGGACTCTTTTAGAGGTGTATTCAGATCTTGGCTATTACTATCACTACATCTGGGCATGATGGCTCATATCTGTAATACTAGCATTTGGAAAGCTAAGCAAGATGGATAGCCAACAGAGTCAACTATCCTGGAAACTTGGGAGTTCCCAGCGACAGCACAACCAACCAAAGAACATACATAGATGGTGGACTAAATATACTTGGTGGCATTATTAAGAGGTATGGCCTTATTGGAGTAGCAGTGGCCCTGTTGAAGGAAATGTATCACTGTAGGGCTGGGCTTTGAAACCCTTCTCCCAGCTGCCTGGAAGAGAGAGTCTTCTGTTTCCCTTTGGAACAAGATGTAAAACTCTCACTTTCTTTAGCACATGTCTGACTAGATACTTCCATTTCTTCTGCCAGTGATGATAACAGAATCTGTAAGCCAGGCCTAATTAAATATTTTCCTGGGTAAGCATTGCCTTGGACATGGTTTCTCTTCACAGTAATGGAAACCCTAACTAAGACAGGAGTTGGTGCCTGGAACTGGAATATTGCTGTAATAGGCATGACTGTGATTTTGTTTGGAGAAATGTGGATTTTGGAACTTTGGATTTTGAAAGCTATCAAAGGCTTTAAGTGGAACTTAATTGGGCCATTCTAGTAGGAATATAGAAGATATTCATGTCGAGGGTGGTTTGAACTCTGGAGACAATTCTTATGATGAAGAATGTTGCTCGTTTTTGCCCTTATTTGAAGAGTCTGCCTGAGGCTAAAGTGAGGAGACTCAGTTTAACTGCATTGACAAAGGAATTCTCAGAGATGCAAAGCATAGACTTTGTCCTCTGGCTTATGCTCATGAAGAACATTTTTATTACGTGTAGGAACATCTTCTGGGTATATGCCCAGGAGTGGTATAGCTGGGTCCTCAGGTAGTACTATGTCTAATTTTCTGAGGCATTGCCAAACTGATTTCCAGAGTAGTTTTACCAGTTTGCAATCCCACCAGCAATGGAGAAGTGTTCCTTTTCGCCCCACATCCTCTCCAGTATCTTCTGTCACCTGAGTTTTTCATCTTATCCATTGTGACTGGTGTAAAGTGAAATCTCAGTGTTGTTTTGATTTGCATTTCTATGATAACTAAGGATGCTGAACATTTCTTTAGGTGCTTTAGAGCCATTTGAGTTTCCTCAGTTGAGAATTCCCTGTTTAGCTCTGTACCCCATTTTTAATAGGGTTATTTGACTCTCTAGAGAATAACTTTTTGAGTTTTTTGTATACACTGGATATTATCCCTCTATCAGATGTACGGTTAGTAAAGATCTTTTCCCAATTTGTTGGTTGCCCTCTTGTCCTATTGACTGTGTCCTTTGCCTTACAGAAGCTTTGCAGTTTTATGAGGTCCCATTTGTCAATTCTTGTTCTTAGAACATAAGCCATTGGTGTTCTGTTCAGTAACTTGTCCCCTGTGCCCATGTGTTCAAGATTTGTCCACATTTTGTCCTCTGTAAGCTTCAGTGTGTGTGGTTTTATGTGTAGATCTGTGATCCACTTGGACTTGAGATTTGTACAAGAAGATAAGAATGGGTCAATTTGCATTTTCTGCATGCAGATCTCCAGTTGATCCAGCACCATTTGTTAAAAATGCTGTCTTTTTTCCACTGAATGTTTTTAGCTACTTTGTCAAATATCAAGTGGCCGTACGTGTGTGGGTTCTTTCCTGGGTCTTCAATTCTATTCCATTGATCTTCCTGCCTGTCTGTATACCAATACCAAACAGTTTTTATAACTATTGCTCTGTAGTAAAGTTTCATGTCAGGGATGGTGATTGCCCCAGAAGACATTTTGTTGTGGAGAATAGTTTTTGCTATCCTGGGTTTTTTGTTATTCCAGATGAATTTGAGAATTGCTCTTTCTTGTAATAAGGAAACATGCTCCACTATGTTCATAGCTGCCTTATTTATAATAGCCAGAAGATGGAAAGAACCCAGATGTCCCTCAACAGAGGAATGGATACAAAAACTATGGTATGTATACACAATGGAGAACTATTCAGCTATTAAAAACAATGAATTCATGAAATTCTTAGGCAAATGGATGTCATCCTGAGCAAGGCAACCCAACCACAAAAGAACACACATGGTATGCACTCACTAATAAGCAGATGTTAGCCCAAAAGCTCAAAATAAACAAGTTACAATTCACCCAGCACAGGAAGCTCAAGAAGAAGGACATAAGTGAGAGTGCTTTGGTTCTTCTAAGAAAGGGAACAAAATACTAACAGGAGCAATAAGGGAGATACTGTGTGGAGCAGAGACTAAAGTAAAGGCCACCCAGAGATTGCCCTACCTGGGGATTCATCCTATAAAGTCACACTTTTATGGATGACAAGAAGTGTATACCAAAAGGAACATGCCATGGTTGTCTCCAGAGGGGCCCTGCCAGAACCTTACAAATACAGAGGCAGATGCTAGCAACCAACTGTTGGATTGGGCATGGGATCCCCAATGGAGGAGCTGGAGGATGGTCCAGAGGAGCTGAAAAGGTTTACAGCCTCATGGGAAGAACAATGATTTCGGCCACCCAGATACCCCAAGACTTCCAGGGACTGAACCATCAACCAAGGGGCACACATGCTTCCAGCCAAAAATGTGGCAGAGGAAGGCCTTGTTGGGCATCAGTGGGAGGAATGGTCCTTGGTCAGGTAAAGGCTCAACAGAGGCCCCAACAAAGGGAAATGGAGGGGAGGGTGGGAGTGTGTTGGGTGCAGGGGCATATATATGGAGGCAAAGGAAGGAGGAGGGGAGGGGTTGGGAGGTCTTAGGGGAGGGGGGATATCGGGAAAGGTTTTACCATTGGCAATGTAAATGAAGATGATATTCAATTAAAAAAGAGCATTTTTGATAAAGTGTAGCAAGCTTAGAAAGGAAAAGTACAAAATATATGGTTCAAAAAGTAAAGAGGCACCAGGAAGTGGAATGAAGCTAAAACCTCTGTTCAAAGATATTAAATGGAATTAAAAGAGTGGGAACTTTGGGGGAAGATCCCATCAAGCTAAGTTTATTATTTTATGCCTTCCCAGTTGAACAAGGGATAGTTATATCAAGACCTTATTATTATCTGTTTATTGTTTTCATTTGGACTTTTAATCTGGAATGAACTACAATCCATAAATATATGGCTCATTTATTTCTAGATCTTGACACTGTAGGACACAGACTTTTGATCCAGATCTTGAGGAATAGTGACCATGGAAAGCTTTGGCATAGGCATGGCGGTACACATCTTTAACCCTAGGAGACAAAGTCAGGAAGATCTCTGAGTTCAAGGCCAAACTGGGACAGATTACATTCCAGGTGAAGAAAATCTAGCATCCAGTCTGGGTGGTACACAGCTTTAATCCCAGCATTCATGAAACAG
The DNA here is from genome assembly GCA_964023405.1 of Apodemus agrarius. Taxonomy (NCBI): domain Eukaryota; kingdom Metazoa; phylum Chordata; class Mammalia; order Rodentia; family Muridae; genus Apodemus; species Apodemus agrarius. The sequence goes on from OZ030023.1 coordinate 30,640,199, forward strand.
AGCCATGCAGATCTCTGCGTTCAAGGTCAGCCTACAGATCAAGTTCCAGGATACCTAAGCTTAGGCACAGACCGAATTAATTGAAAACAGAAAGCCGGCAATAATATAGTAGTACAAAGGATCCATGTGCCAGCTCCAGCTTGCAACAGAACTTGGCATCTTTAGCCATGTGGCTCTGGATTTAGACTAAATAGTAAAGTTGTTGCTAAGACAAATGATGCTGGCTGGCTAGAGCTAAGAATTTAGCAATTGTTAAGATGAAATCAGCATCACTGATGTAAAATCTGGGAAGTATGTTTTATGAGCTCAATAGAAACTGCTTTTAAAGATAGCCAAGGTTGCACTTTGTGCTGCAGCTGGACTTGGTAATATGTAAAAATCACCCCAGTGACACTGGTTTTGAAGGTATGAAGGGGTCAGAAAGAACAGCTGAGGCTTAGCAGTGTGAGAGGCCAGTGGAGGTTATTGGTGATGGTACAGCATCAGTTGAAGTTAATGGCCCAGGACTGAAGGGTTCATGGAAAAAAATGGAGGCTTGCCACCAACGAAACACTATTGGTGAAACCTAGTTGCAACAGAACACTCTAGTGTACTGGGGTTGTCATTACCAGGGGATTACCACCAAGAACAGCAGCAGAAATGGGGTAGAGTCATCCAGACCCTGGTGTGCTATGTAGGGTAGAGCTGGAGATGTTATCTAAGAAGATGAGGAGCTCAGAAGATCATGTGGGGATCTCAGACACTGAAATAAGAATCTGTGAAGTTGGAAGTTGCCTTGAAGACTCCAAGATGTTTGAGAAGCCAGACCCTTGGAATATCTGCCAAGGAAAGATGCTAGCCCTTAGTAGAACCATTCAAAAAGAAAGAATTGTGTTGTAGTCTACAAATGAGAAAGGTGTGGGTGATCTCAAGAGGCTTTGACATTAGACATAGAGGTGTAGTGTTTGGAGTATGCTCAACTGGTTTCTCGTCTTCCTTTGATCCAATAGTTCCTCCTTTTGACATTTTGGAACAGTAATATATATCCTGTCCGTGATATATTGGAGGTATGTGATCTGACTTTTCATGTTGACTTTATAAAAGATTGCAGTTAAGTAAAACACATGGACTGGACCTAACATACATATTCCCCCACAACCCCACACACATATATCACAGATGTGGAATTTGGTTTTCATATGGGTTCTCCAACAACTGGAGAGTGGGCTTACACTAATTCTTTTGCCTGACTGTGGATCCTGTTCCCCTAATCAGGCCTCATTGGTAGAAGATGTGCCTACTCCTACAGTGACTTGAGGTGGTAGGGTAGGTTGGTACCCAAAGTGGACCTCCCTCTTCTTAGAGGAAAGGGAATGGGGACATGAAGAGTGTGACTGGGGGGTTGGGAGGAAACGAGAGGCTACAATTTGGATATAAAGTGAATAGATAAATAAATTAATGGATAAAAGAGGATAGCTTAAATAAGTGATAATTGGAGAAGGAAAGGAAAGAATGGCCAATAAAAAGTTACACTATGGTTACAATAGAATATTTTCACTCAAAGAAATTTAATTTATTAAGTGTACATTTGGAAATGTGTCGTTACAAATGATAACAATATCCATCCCAATCATCACACATTTGTGCAATCATAAGAGGAAGCCTTCTTCTCACTTCATCTTCAGTACTGAAGAGAAAGAAGACACAGCCAATCCCCAGGCTGGTCCCTGGAAGCCTGCATCACCCTTCCCATCCCACTAGTGATTGAGAACGATAGCAATTCTTACCCATTTGGCCTTTCGGTACTTTTATGGCCTCTATAGTCAGCCATTTTATCTCATAAATTATATCTCACCTATTTATGAGTATGACTTATTTCCATCATAATTTCAAACTTTATTTTCTCCCAGTATAGAAAATATATTTTAAAAATACTCCTTTAAACTTTTGTAATTCCTTCACTAATTTATTTTATTTTATTTTCCCATTAATTAATTTATTCATTTTACATCCTGATTTACAGTCCCCTTTTCTGGTCACTCCCTCCCTAACAGTCCCTCTTCCTCTTCCCTTCTGCTCTGAGAGAGTGGGGGACCACATTGGGTATCCCTGAGCCTGGATCATCAAGTCTCTGCAGGGTTTGCTGCATCCACTCCCACTGAGGCCAGGCGAGGCAGCCTAGTTGGGGGCAAAGTAAGTTCCACAGAAAATGCTTAAGTTTTTAATGTCTATGAGTGCCTGATTTTATGAGCACCATGTATGGGCCAGGTGTTCACAGAAGCCAGAGGAAGATGTTAGATGCCTTTGAGCTGGAAAATTAGCATGGTTGAGAGACACCATTTGGCATTTATAACAGAAACTGGGACCTCTAATAGGCAAGTGACACTTCCAACCAGTTAATTACCTCTCTAGGAACCTTCTTTGTTATTATAAATTTTTAGTGAATATGCTGTCAGGGTATATATGCTTATCAAATTGTATTTATAAACTCATTTTTAACCACACTAAGGACATGAGTACAACATACTACAGTCAAATCCTGAATTAAAAATAATCAATGTACAGTTATATATAGTTCTATTGGCAGAAAATTCAGTTAGCATGTACCTTTTAAGGATGATATAATACATATATAATGTTATTATAATTCTGAAGAGATGGGTCTAATTTTTAAATTGTGTTTTATTGAGCAATTTTAAAAACTGTTTATTAATTAAATTCTTTATAGGATTTACAAGATACCATATAACACTATGTATGTATTACTTACATAATATAAATTGTATAGACTTTTTTTTAATAGGGTTACATTTTAAAATTGCTTTCATGTCTAAGTCTTTAATAACACTCTTTGTCAAACCTATGGTTTGCCCAAAACCATAGAAATGTTTACAAAAATATATCAATTATAAATAAATCTCATCAGATCTACACAAAAATACCATGCTATTTTACTATATAAGAAATAGATGAGACTCAGGCCTAAGATCAGTGGAGCATCTGGGACAGAAGTCTTCCTGCCTGCAGCCATTTGCATCTTTGCACCAGGGAGCCAGGAGACTCCACAGCCTTCAGTGCATGCCCGCCAAGAGAGAGAGATCACCCAGCAGTGCTTCCACTTTTGAGCTCAGAGGAGTAAGGACACAGGCTTACAGGCCCACAGGAGGAACAAACTACAGCCAGAGACAACACCACCAACTAGCACCAGATGGCAAAAGGCAAGCACAAGAACCCTACCGACAGAAACTAAGGCCACATGGCAACATCAGAACCCAGTTCTCCCAAAACAGCAAGTCCTGGATACCCCAACACACTGGAAAAGCAAAAGTTGGATCTAAAATTATATTCATGATGCTGATAGAGGGCTTCAAGAAAGACTTAACTAACTCCCTTAAAGAAATACAGGAGAACATCAATCAACAGGTAAAAGCCCTTAAAGAGGAAACACAAAAATCCCTTAAAGAAGTACAGGAGATGATGAGTCTACAGGCAGAAGCCCTTAAACAAGAAACACAAAAATCACATAAAGAATTACAGGAAAACACAATCAAGTGAAGGAACTGAACAAAATTATCCAGGATCTAAAAGTGGAAGTAGAAACAATGAAGAAATTATAAAGTGAAACATCTCTGGAGATAGAAAACCTTGGAAAGAATTCAGGAGTCATAGATGCAAGTATCAACATCATAATACAAGAGATAGAAGAAAGAACCTCAGGCACTGAAGATACCATAGAAAACATTGAATCAACAGTCAAAGAAAATGCAAAATGCATAAAGCTGGTAACCCAAAACATCCAGGAACTCCAGGAAACAATGAGAAGTCCAAACCTAAGGATTATAGGTATAGAGGAGAGCGAGGATTTACATCTTAAAGGCCCAGTAAATATCTTCAACAAAATTGTAGAAGAAAACTTCCCTAACCTAGAGAAAGAGATGCCCCATGAACATACAAGAAGCCTTCAGAACTCCAAATAGACTGGACCAGAACAGAAAATCCTCCCCGTACATAATAATCAAAACACCAAATTCACTAAACAAAGAAAGAATATTAAAAGCAGTAAGAGAAAAAGGGTAAGTAATTTATAAAGCAGACCTATCAGAATCACAGCAGACTTCTCACCAGAGATGATGAAAGCTAGAAGATCCTGGCCAGATCTCATACAGACCCTAGGAGAACACAAATGCCAGCCCAGGCTACTATACTCAGCAAAACTCTCAATCATCATAGATGGAGAAACCAAGATATTACATGATAAAACCCAATTTGCACAATATTTGTCGACAAATCCAGCCCCACAAAGGATAATTGGTGGAAAATGCCAACACAGGGAGGGAAAATACACCCTAGAAAATCAAGAAAGTAATTTTCCAACAAACCCAAAAGAAGATACTCACACAAACATAAAAATAACATAAAAAATAACAGGAAGCAACAATCACTATTCCTTAATATATCTTTACAACAATGGACTCAACTCCCCAATAAAAAGACATAGACTAACAAAATATTTCTCGTGTAAATCTTAAATTTTATCAGAAAATGTTTCCCCTTTTAGTTAATTTAGTAATTTCTTTTATGTCTACCATTTTATCTGCATTATTTTTCATGATAATCTATTTTAATATGTCTTTCTGTATACTTCATCCATTTTATCAGCAATGTTTTCAATGTAAATCTTTGATTTTATCACAAATGTTTCTAATTTCATGTTGAATTAATTTAGAAAGTTTTGACATCAAACTTGTTTATGTAAAATTTTCCATGAAATAGTCAATTTTAAGGTGTTTATTTATTTCTTGAATTTTACCAGAAATATTTTCCATGTAAATCTTTAATGTTATCTGAAAATATTTATAATTCCACCTTCAATCAATTTAGACTTATCTTTATGCCTATTTTTTATCTATATAATTTCCATGATAATCTTTAATTTTAGCATGTTTTGCTATATATTTGTGCAATTTTATCAGAAATAGTTTCTATGTAAATCATCAATTTTATCAGAAAAAGTTTATAATTCCACTTTTAATCAACTTAAGAATACTTTTTGCCTACCATTATTATAAAATTTTCCATGATAATCTTCTATTCTAACATGTTTTTCTACATTTTTCTACAATTTTATCAGAAATATTTTCCATATAAATCTTCAATTTTATCATAAAATATTTCTATGCCATAATTCAATAAATTTAGCAATGTTTTACATGTCTACCACTTTACTCCTTAATTGCCTATGAAAATTGTCAATTTTAACATGTTTATCTGAAATATTTTCCATGTCACTCTTTAATTTTATCATAAAGTGCTTTTACTTCCCTTTACTTCCCTTTTCAATAAATAAAAATAAAAACCACTCTGGAAATCAGTCTGGTGGTTCCTCAGAAAACTGGACATGATACTTCCGGAGGACCCAGCCATACCACTCCTGGGAATATACCCAGAAGATTCCCCAGCATGTAATAAGTATACATGCTCCACTATGTTCATAGCAGCCTTATTTATATTAGCCGGAATTTGGAAAGAACCCAGATGTCCCTCAACGGAGGAATGGATACAAAAAATGTGGTATATATACACAATGGAGTACTATTCAGCCATTAGAAGCAATGAACTCATGAAATTCTTAGAGAAATGGATGGAGCTGGAGAACATCATACTAAGTGAGGTAACCCAGTCTCAAAAGAATACCCATGTTATGCACTCACTGATAAGTGGATATTAGCCTAGAATCTTGGAACACCAAAGACATAATCCACATACCAAATGATGTCCTAGAAGAAGGAAGGAGTGGACTCTGGATCTGGAAAGGCCAATGCATCAGTGTAGGGGAATACCAGAACAGGGAAGTGGAAAGGGGAGGATGGAGGGAACAGGGGAAGGGAAAAGGGCATATGGGATCTTGGGGGGGGGAGCCAGGAAAAGGGAAATGAAATATAAATAAAGAATATATCCAAAAATGAATGAATGAATAAATAAATAAATAAATAAATAAATAAATAAATAGATGAGGAGATCAGTCACAGATTACTTTGGTTAAGTTTTGTACAAGTCATAACTAAAATGAAGAAGAGATTTGGAAATTTATAAATGAATATTATTATAATGAAAGATCCAAATATAATATGATCCAAGCAATATCTGATTACTATTCTATATTTTTAAAATATATTTTTCTAATATTATAAAAATTAATTTACATCCAAGAGCAAATCAAGTACTGAACTTTTGTTAGGGAGCATAGCATATAGAATTGATGTGGTTTCATGAATACAAGTGAGGGCTATTGTGTCAATTTCTTCCTAACTCTGGGGTATAGATCTGTCACCAGTAAAAATACAGAAGCAACATAAACACATAAAAATCAACTCTGTCCAGGTTCTGCAAGGAATCCAGCAGATGCTGAAGTTTCTATTGAAACTTACACTAATGTAGAAGCAAAAGGGCCATAGCTACTAGAAGTTAGTACAATCACACATCTATGCAGGCTACTGTGGAGAAAGTTGAACAGTAGTTTCTTTCAGCTGGAACTCTGTGAGTAATAGAAATATCTTGGCAAGATATACCTTATGTTTTAACAATGGTGTGAGTACAATGGAAAAAAAAACAATTATTTTCTGATTGGCTTTAAAGCCTGCTCCATGAGACAGTACTCATATCTGTTATTGTGAACAGACTCTAAAAATCTGTGGCTTTCTATTTCATAGGCCTCCAGGAGCATCTAATACTATTATTCTGCTAAATTATTATGATCTAGTACTGCTCCTTAAAGTCTTATCTTTATACTCATAGATTAGTGCATCTCTCCCTCATCTGAGAAGCATTTTCTTATAGTAGGTTAATAACAGTAACTCACAATTATTCATCATACAGAAGGAGGCTATAGAGTGAATCATTGTAAATATAGTTTCTATATAACATCCATTACAGCATTGTCAGGGATCACCATGGAACAGAGAAGAGAAAAGCAGAAATAGACAGAAGTAATGGATCTCAGAATATTAAAAATATTTGCTGTATATGTCAGGCACATTAACTCACAGTCACTGCAGGTAATTAAGGTTAAGGGATGGGATCATCACCTCCTATGTTAGCTGAGGAGCTATTAGCTATTTATGGCTGTACTAGGAAGAGAAAGTAACTAGGAGGCTATGCATGTTCCAGAAGATGCTCCTATAGCCAATGGGTTTAAAAGAACAAGAGAACAAATGAAGTTGGAAGAGAAAGCAGACGATGGTGAGGAGTTGGAAGGGGAGGTAATAGCATGTGCATTTGATTAAAATATGTTGTATGCATGTATGAAATTCTCAAACTATCCTGGTCTCAGAAGCATCCATCAGCCAAATTTATTCTGCAAGTATAATAATAAATCCTGGAATTAATTATATTCTGCAAAGGAATTGTTTTTATATGTGTGTAAGCAATTAATTTGTCTGGCAGCTATATTTTTTTACCTTTGCTTCCCAATAACTACACAGAGAAAACAAGATTTATTTCAAGTTGCTCTTCACTACTGAGCAGTTAAATGATCTATAATAACATGTAAGCTAATATGGCTACTTCCCAGCACAATCTCATGATGCTTGAATATTATTATTGATCTGGCTCTTTGAACTTCAGATTTTTTTTTCTCATAATGTCTTCTTAGGCCCTGTCTGACTCATGGCAATCTGAAACTCCCTCTTTCTTTCTCTTTCTTCCCCATGGCTGAAGAAAATATCTGATCTGTTTTCTATTCTGGTCAGCCATTGGTTGGTTTGCATTTATTTAAAATGCAGAGAATAAATGGTAAGAATCGTTTACACAGTCTTGAGACAGGTGATTCTTGACCTAATTATTACAATGATGTGTCTGGATTGAAACAAGTTATAAGAGCAAAGACATCAGAATTTGAATAACAGAAGTAACTTTTACACAGTGCACAAAACAAAATAAAACAAAACAAAAAACATTATGCCTACAGTATTCTTACTGTAGCCCAGAAAATGCTTTAATGGTTTTATTGCCCAGTTGACATTCTTGAACCTGGTACAGGTTGAAAGCAAATGAACTAAGACCCTTAAACAAAAATGTAGATCCCTAAATAATATGTAAAATGCTTTTCCTCTGATATAATCACATATAGTTCCATGTCCATAAAAAGTACATGGTTACAAATCTTTACCTAACCATTATATTTCATTATCTTAATAGTTAAATTGAGAGATCATCTAAAGTATGTTGTATACAAGTGCCATGCATTACACTGGCAGGAATTGATTCATCATGGTTTATATATGGTCTCTCATGAAAAACTCCAGATGTAGAAGGATGTAGGAATTATAGGAGAATATATTCATATGAAATATAGCCTAAGTCTGGGCTGTGAGCTTCTCATTACAGTCTAATGTTTCACCATGCAAGATTCACAGCACTATTTCTTAGCCTCTTGTCTGGTAGCTTCTGTGTTTGATAGTTTCTCCTTGCATATTGAAGATGACCTTCCTAGGATTCTCATCGTAAGGAGCGCTGTTTGTTCCAACCTGCTATTCCACGACCTCTCCAGTTGTCTGATGGGGTTAAAGGGTCAAGAGCTTTGCTTGGATTTTCACGTTTTATGTCCCTTCAGAATGTCTTTCCTTCTCATGCCATAATGGTGCACTTAGTGTCCTTCTAAGATCATCTTCCATCCAATTCCTTGAGTTTAAAGATCATATTTTTCATACTATTTTATCATACTGAAACCTATTTATACATTTTACTACCAAAATATTTTCAGTTGACAGAGACATGTATTTCTTCACCCCACCTTACCATTGATATTGAATTAATATTAACCTTTATTGGATATCTTATAAGACCTCTATCATATTTTATGAGTATTAGTGGAAGGAAGAATAACTAGAATTTCTGTAAACTCTTCCAAATGCCAACTTACATTCAAGAATGTTTCATTTGTTTCATCTGCATTTTGTGTTTGCTTGCTTGGAGACTAAGTCTCCTTATATAGCTCAAGGTGACCTCAAATTGAATCCTCCTGCACCTGTCTCTGAAGTGCTAGTATAACAGATGGACATCATCATGCCCATAGTATTTAATGATCTTAATTATTGACATGCTTACTGTTTCTCCACTTTGATTTTAAATAGTATTTGTTTAGGCCCATCCTAACCACTCAAAACCAAATCATTCTTTTCCCTGCTACTGGCATGGTAGTGGTCAATCATTTTCAGATTATTCTCTCTAATTTTGCTGTTCTTAGAAGACTGCATGTTTCATGCATTTAAAGAGGTGTAAAGAGAAACCTGTTCTTGGCCCTGTTTCCTAATGTCCCGTGCTGCAGAATCCCAGGATTAAATACCTGTTAAGGAATAGTTGGGGGGGGAGAGGAATAATGGGACATAGGGAGGGGGGAACTGGGAAAGGGGAAAGCCTTTGGAATGTAAACATAGAATATAGAAAATAAAAATTAAAAAAAAAGAAATAGCAATTCCATCATAACAATCATGTAAAATCACCTACCTGTTGTTTCTGACTAGTATTATTCTGTTCTTTTTCCAACATGTATTGATATTGAACTTGACTATAATCTGCAAGAAATATTATTGGCCAGAAAGTTTCATCCAAGAATCTGTTTTCCAGGCCTCCTAAACTAGTTCAATAAATCAGCATGCAATTATAATGCCATTAGTCACATGATTCAAACTTCTTTCCATCAAATGATTTATTGATAAAGACCATGTGCTTAAAGATACCAACATGTTAGAGGATTTGTCTATGTTTAGTGAAGCTTGAAGATGTCTTGGTCACAATTGGCATGTGGTAGTCAAGTCTCACAGGTTGTGCTCTGAATCTTTGCAATGTGACAATCTCACATTCATGTCCAAGAACATTGCTAAGATTTGATCATCTTTTTGTAATACTTATTACTCTAAAGTCTTGGAAATGCGGCTATTAAAATGAAAGTGTTATATCTAATAAAAAGAAAGAACAGCTATATTTATATTTTGATTTACTGGAACCAAATTCAAATCTCGCTGGTGTGTGTGTGTGTGTGTGTGTGTGTGTCTGTGTGTGTGTCTGTGTTTGTCTGTGTGTCTGTGTGGGTAAATAAAAGTAACAGTGATATATATATATATATATATATATACATATATATATACACACACACACACATATATGTGTAGCAGTTATTCAAATTTAATTTTAATATCTACCTTTATTTATTTATTATTAAAATGTATTTTCATACAATGTATTTTGATTGTAGCTTACCCTCTGAACTTTCTTCTGTTTATTCTTTGGCTTTTGTTCTGTTTGATTTACTTTATTTAGTTTTAACTTTTTCCTATTAAGGTTGACTATTTTCATGGCTAGTATGTTCCATGGAAACTATCTTATTTGAATGAATTGTTAGAAATCTGTATCAATAGCTTGGCTAAGCATACATAAGCCCTGCAATAAACCTGTTCTTTTTTATCTTTCTTGACTCTTTTATTTTCTTGGACATCATATACTTGTTGTATCATTTGACTTTATATTCAAGAAAAAATTGCTGGAGAAAATGGTTGGCCAATCCATATATGATTACATAAGAAATATGTACTAAATTCAGAATAATATGTCACTTAAGTAACTTCATGACAAATACAGAAAGAAAAATATGATAATTTAAAGGATTTTAGGTTATTTTCATAGGAAGGAATTTGGAGGGGTGATTATCCCACAATTTCTGTATAATTTCCATTTAATTCAATGAGTAATTTATTTCTATTCTGCACTGTGGGCCAAAATGGCTGTTTTCTTTTCTTTTATTCTTTTTTTTTTTTTGCCTTGTTTTGCCTTTTGTTTTCTGTTCAGAATATCCATGATCTCAGTGAACTCAGACTTTCAAGGGAAACAAGGGATGAATTTCCTACCCACTCACTAGTTTCTATTTGAACTTGGACACATAGTTCAGTAGCTTTTTTACATACACAAATATGCATAACACCCTCAAAACAGGCTGATTGCACCAATTACTTGGAAACATGTTCCAAATTCATAGCCTAACTAAGTAAAATCACTGCAAAGGGGAGCATATTTTTCTATATAACATTCTTTAAAAATATGTGTCTGTTAGTTACTAACAGTAGCAATTCAGATGTCAGAAATACTTTCTTCTAAAAATTATTATTGGCAGTTACCTTCTGTTTGCCATTATTCTAGAAACCATGCTTCTTATTCTATCCATAAGCAGAAAGCTTTTCTGAACAAATCCATTGGTCCCCAGCCTGTTCTCACTTCTTTTGACACATTTTGTGAAAATAATTATTTTCAAAGTTTACAAAGAAAGAACATGTCATATTATTAGAAGAAAATAGATTCTAACATTTAAACATATCTATGACTTATGGCTATTAATATTTTTATGTATCAAAATATTCTATATAATCAGTTAAAATTTTTGTGTTTCCTCATTTACTTATACATATGTGTATACCACAATCTTAATAAAGAATCAATTGTAGATTATTATAAATAAAAACCCAAAATAAATAAATAAGAAAAATAACTTTTAAAAAAAAAGCCAGGCAGTGGTGGTACACGCCTTAAATCACAGCACTTGGGAGGCAGAGGCAGGGTGATTTGTGAGTTCAAGGCCAACCTGGTCTGCAGAGTGAGTTCCAGGACAGCCAGAGCTACACAGAGAAACCATATCTCAAAAACAAAAAAACAATAAAAGCCAAAAATAAAAAATAAAAAAATAAACCTGTTAATTTAAAAAACTATAAACAAAAATGAACTTATTTTAAATGTGTTTCAATAAATCTGTGTACCTGTTTGGTATCTGGTTTTCATCTTACCCACATATACCACACCACATACCACACACACACACACACACACACACACACACACACACACAAACACACATGCATGCATGCACTTGATATTTGGCATGCTTTTCCTTTTCAACCCATTCATCACACCGGAATGTTTCCTTATTTTGCTGGCTAAACAGCACTTCTTTAGATCACAATGTTAGTGCAATGCAAAATGCGAACCCAAAGCACATCTCCAGATTAGATTAGGTGAGCACCAAAAGTCAAGATAATTATATTCAATTTTTTATTTTTCACTTTCTGGAATAATAATTTGCAATTATTCTGCTGTTATTGAAATTTACTTAAAAATGCACTCTTGTTCCTAGTAAATTATAAAGTAGTCTCTCATTTCAGCATTAGATACTACTTTAAAATTATAATTTAGGAGGCTACATTTATTTATATGTTCAAAGTGGAATTTGTGAAGAATTTACCTTAAAGTTAAAATTAATTTTGAGTCAATAATATTTATTCTTTGTTGTAGAAGTTAATTTGGAAAGAGACATATGCTGTATGTATAATCAAATCTTAAAAATTAAAGTGTTGTGTGAATATGCAAAGAATGAAAATAATTAGGGGATTAGAAATGTTTATATAAATTATTTCTGGGACCATTTATTTTGGCAAATAACTGTATATAAACATGATGAAATGACATGTCCCATTTTCAAAATGGACTCTTAAGCAGTGGCTAATATTCATGTAACTGATCTTTCTGTGTTAATATGGTGAAAGGATGTTGCCAACAATAACCATGTTATGCTATCTGTACAAAAGTAAATATAAGTAATAATGTATAAACATGCATATATAAAATAGTATGTGTGTATTTTTAAAGTATAATTGATGGATACTCCCCAAACTCATTTCATTTTCCTTTTGGTTGGAAACATAATATGTAAGTATAGCTCCACCAAGGCAAAATGATAAGCTGTCAAACAAAGCATGCAAGCATGAGGATAGGGCAGGCTCTATTGAAGATGTTGTAATAGAAATGTATAGAAAGAAACAGTTCAAGGTTATTCTTCTGTCTCATAAAAAACTGATAGAATATACGAGGCTTGAATGACCTCTCCCTAAAAAGGTAAGCCAACTAGGCTAGTGTACCCAACAAAGGTTGATCAAGGTCATCAACCTCTGAGTTCTCTATTGCCAGTGAAAGCTAATTCTACAAGCCTATGACTTTCATATTTGTGTATATATTCTTGTCTTCACATTTTTGTGCAAGCTACTCTCTTCCTCCAAAATAAATGTGCTATTAACAGCAACAGTTTAATCTAATATATGATTTCTAACATCATTGCATTCTACATATAATTTGATATTTAGCATACTATTTGATATTTAGCCTGTACAACATTTTTAAGTACTTGACTTCTGTGCCAAACAAAACGTAACAACAAAAGTCTTATGAATATGCTCTAACATTTCTGACATCTCGGGATCATTTTTCCTTTTCTCAACCCTCCAAAATTAAAAGGAGAAAAGAATCAGAGTCAGATCCTGAGTTTGAAATTCTGTTATAAAATAAATCATTTCAATTTCTGCGGGCAAGGTACTTCTGACTCAGTTTCTTCCTCTAAAACATAGTACTAGAAAAATAGAATGTAAAGGTATTTGCTCTTGGTGGAGTTGCTGTATGAGCTAGAATGTTAACATGTGGTTCCTGGTCCTTTTGGGCATGTTATCTATTGTTGTTCTGGGTTAGACTGTATCATATCAACTCAGAGAGAACTAAAGGAAACTAAGGAATTCACAGAGTAGCAGAAATATTCTTTCTCAGAAAGGACCATACCAACTGGTTATACACTATGGTCAGTTCTAAAAATATATGTATGTGTAACATTTTACAGACTGAAGAAGATATAATTACGAATATATATACATATACATACACTTACATTTACATTTACACACATACATATGTCTATATGTATATGCATATGTATATGACAATTATTTTTAAAAAAGGACCTGAATCTGAAAGAGAGCAAGGAAAGGAAGATGGGAGGATACAGAGGGAGAAAAGGAAGGAGGATGTAATTACATTGTAATATCGAAAACAGGAGAACTCTTAAACCAAAAGCTTATACAATTGCTAGTATACTAGCAATACTACTTTGACATTTTTTATTGGATATATTCTATATTTACATTTCATTTCCTTTTTTCTAGTTCCCTGCCCCCCCAAAGATCCCACATGCCCTTTTCCCTCCTCGTGTTCCCCCACCCACCCTTTCCCACTTCCCTGTTCTGGTATTCCCCTACACTGATGCTTTGAGCCTTTCCAGAACCAGGGTCCACTCCTTCCTTCTTGTCGGACATCATTTGGTATGTGGTTTGTGTCTTTGGTGTTTGACATGTTTTTGCAGTTCAATGTTAGGTAGCACAATTCTTATTTTATGACCATCATTAAAAGTTGTCTCACCTTGTAAAAAGATTCTTACCCATCTTCTCTCACTTAAGTATTCTCTTGAGTGAATTAATTTTGCTTCAGGACTTCAAGAAGTGGAATTTTGTATTTTTAAATATTTAGTTCTAGTTTTGTTTGTGTTGCTTGCATGTAAGAATATATACTGCATGTGAGGTTGGTGCCCATGACACCAAATTGAAGGTACCAAACTGGCATTTAGGTCCCCCTGGAAATAGGGTTATGAATGTTTGTGAGCTGTTATGTCTTTTGGGTGCTAGGAATTGATCTTGGGTCTTCTGAAACTATAGCAATTGTCCTTAGCTGCCTAGAATCTTTCTAGTCACACAGGGACTTCAGAACTATTTGAAACCACAGTACTATATTCATATTTGGAGTAATTAGATTCACATTGATTTGTATTAATATATTGAAGAACTCTATCTTGCTAGTATGGCAAACATTAACATTGTCATTAGAGAAGCTCTGACCACTTAAAGGAAATCATCAAAATCAGGCCAGTTGCTGCTTTCTTATAGGAGTGGATTTAGAAGGTCATAAAACCTTCATTTGAAATCTCACTCACTTCTTCCTTTATGTTCTTTCTACCTGTATGTAATTCAGCTTAAGGACACTTGATAGTATATCTTTTGAGGTGACAGAGTACATGAAGTGTGGAAGGTAAACTGAAGAAGATGGACTCTACTACACAGCTAAAGCGAAGACATCTTCTACTCTAGGATGAACTTTCTGGTGGGGCAGATGCCTTAGGCTCACTGGTTCACTGTGAATAACCAGTTGTTGACCCTTTTTCTACACATAAACCCAGAAAATTCATTTATTCTACGTGGTGGATTTTGACAGAAGTTTTTTGATGGTCTGCCATTAGTATATAAGGTGTGTAGAGGAAAAAAGAATTTTGTTAAGATCTCTCCAGGGAAAGTTTAGGAAAAAAACAGTCAACATTGCTAAAATATGTCATGTCTTTCACATTCTGATTGACATTAGTCATATTCTCAGTGAATATACACAGCAGGCAAATAGCTTTCCAATTCTTAATTGGGGTCTAATTTTCACCCTGGATGCTCTTTCTGTACATTTCTCTAGAAGGTTTTTTTTCCCTTTTTAATTTTGAGACAAGGCCCAGGCTGCTGTTGATTTCACTCCACACACCAGTCAATCCCTGAACTTGTGATTTCCCCTCTCTCAGCCTCGCCAGGGTCTACAATTATTAGTCTACACCACAAGGCATGGCTCAACATACACCTTCAATTTTTTATAGAATACTCATATAACATAGGAAGGAGACTTAATAGCTAGGGTCAACTAGACAGAATAAGAAATAATTAAACTATATCTACATAACTCATTGATCACAGAGTAGAGCTGGTTCTCATTTAGAGCCTTCACCGTTACTAACTAACTGTAATTTCTTAAGACTTGTCATGAATTTTTTTGTTGCTTAAAAAAACATTTATTTGAAGTAATTTCCTAATGACAAATATAGTTTCAGCATACAACTAATGCAAATCATATACACCTGGAAATATTTCTCGGCAGCTTTTTATTTACTTATTTGGGGTAGGGAGCTTGCCTTACCACATATTTGTAGAGGCCATAAACAACTTGGAGGAATTTAGTTTCTCCTTGTATTGTGTGACATTTAGGAATGACCTCTGTTCATAAGGCTTGAGGGCATGTGTAGTTTACCTCCTGAGCCATCTTGCTGTTCTGTGACTCTGCATTGCTTTTTTGGTAGTGCAGTATTCAAAATGAATATTTACTAAGTGTTTTAAAAATTATTGTTGATTTCAATTTCAACTTGACAAGCTAGCATTTCTGTGGCTACAGGTAAGACATTTGCCCTAACTCTGTCCTTGAATCCAAATATGTTATTATTACATCTAACTTAGGATGTCAAGCTCTTCTGTCTTTATTGCACATTTTATTCATCCCCACAATGTGTGTACATTTTGCTGGTTTATAAGCCAGAAGCAGATGTTTTACTATAACCATGTCAGGAACACAAGATAATTTATATCATCAATCAGCAGTAAAACAGAGACACAATTTTATTTGTACTTTAAATTCAGAGTGTATTCGCCATTCTCTTGACTTCAGATGAATTCAAAACTTAATTTTAAGCCATGCCAACCAAAGTAACTAGGCCGACATTTCTTACTTATGAAGTCTGTAGTGCAGAGAGAGCAATGAATTTTTCCTTCAACAAACACTGGATTGTTTTCTTTATTTATATTTATATATATATATATATATATATATATATATATATATATATTACTCTAGATGTGTCATCAAGAGTCAAATTACTTAACCTGAGATTTATTTGCTTTTTTAGTAAAGCCAAAAAAGCATATACATATCATTTTAACAAAGAGATATGAGAAATAGATAAAATGAGGAAATAACAATCTCTAGAAATTACAACAAACTGCAAAGCTTTAAGACTAATGATAAAAAGAGATTTTGATTGTCATTTTCAAGCCTTATCATTTAAGCTATCATGAAAGCTTCAGGATCAGTCTAGCAATGTCTTATACACTGACTTTATCTATTTAAGGGAGAACATAAGAAAGTAAGCATTCCAAATATAAAAGTAAAACTGATGATATGAAATCTAATTTTTGAGACAAATTGAAAGGTCAGAAAGGTTTTTAGTCAATGGGTGGAAAACTACCCTATTTCCTTTACAAACACATGATATTTATTAACAAAGTAACTTATTGAAAATTAGGAATAACCTACTAAAATCCCTAGAACCTGGAATAAAAGAATAGTTTAAGAAATAAGCATAAACATATCTAAATGCATTATATAGAAAAGAGAAAGATATTAACAAGGGGGACTACAAATTGAAAGGTCAAGTGATTTTTTTTAAAAAAAAAGTGAAATAAAATTTAATTAACAGGCGATCAATGGCAATAGTAATCCAAGTTTATAACTCAAGGCATGATTTCTCTCATGTACAACAGGCTTTCAGTCCACTTAGACAGTGATTGGTTACCATGAAGATGAGTGCTACTATAACACCTTTAGGGTCATCATGCTTTGCTTGGTTTTGTTATATTTAATAGGCTTCAGAGCTTGACAGAATGAATGATGGCTTTCTTCCCTTACCAGCTTGCATGGATCTTCTGATACCATGAAAACTAGTCTTAAGGATGAGCGCTTTGAGGTTAAAACTAGCTAGGTTCCTCCAGATCACATGTCTCAAATGAATGATGTCTTCAACAATAGGAATTGGCTCTCTATCATTATTATTATTTTTGTATTATTATTAGATATTTTCTTCATTTACATTTCAAATGTTATTTCCTTTCTTGGTTTCCCTACTAAAAATCCCCATTCCATCCCGTCTCCCCCTGTTTCTATAACAGTGTTCCACAACCCACCAATCCACTTCTGCTTCCATGTCCTGGCATTCCCTTACACTGCAGCATTGAGCCTTCATAGGACCGAGGGCCTCTCCTTCCATTGATGTCCTACAAGGCCACCCTCTGCAACATATGTGGCTAGAGCCAGGTTTCTGTCCATGATTACTCTCTGGTTAGTAGTTTAGTCTCTGGGAGCTCAGGGGTTTCTGGATGATTGATATTTTAGTTCTCCCTATGGGGCTGCAATCCCCTTCAGCTCCTTCACTTATGCCCCTAACTCTTCCATTGGGTTCCCTGGGCTCGGTCCAATAGTTGGCTGTGACCAACTCAGTGTTTATCAGGCTCTGGCACAGCCTTTCAGGAACCAGTTTTAACAGGCTCCTGTGAGCAAGCACTTCTTGGCATCCACTTGAAGCAATCCCACTTAAATCAGGGTCTAGAGAAGGCTGCTCATTCTTTCCCCAGCTACTCAATATAATACTTGAAGTCCTAGCTAGAGCAATTAGACAACAAAAAAAAGAGATCAAAAGAATACAAATTGGAAAGGACTATTTGCAGATAATATGATAGTATACTTACATGACCCCAAAAATTCCACCAGAGAACTCCAAAACCTGATAAACAACTTCAGCAAAGTGGCTGGATATAAAACTAACTCAAATAAACTAGTAGCCTTCCTCTACTTAAAGGATAAACAGGCTGATAAAGAAATTAGGGAAAAACACCCTTCACAATAGTTTCAAATAATATAAAATACCTTGGTGTGACTCTAACCAAGCAAGTGAAAGATCTGTATGACAAGAACTTCAAGACTTTGAAGAAAGGAATTGAAAAATATTTCAGAAGATGAAAAGATCTCCCATGCTTGTGTATTAGCAAGATTAATACATTAAAAATGGCCATATTGCTGAAAGCAATCTACAGATTCAATGCAATCCCCTTCAAATTTTCAACTCAATTCTTTGTAGAGTTAGAAAGAGAAACTGAAATTCATCTGAAATAATGAAAACTCCAGGATAACAAAACCTATTCTCAACAATAAAACTTCTAGGTAAATCACCATGCCTGACCTCAAGCTGAACAATAGTGATAAAAACTGCATACTTTTGGTATAGAGACAGGCAGGTAGCTCAATGGAACAGAATTTAACACCCAGAAATGAACCCACATACTTATGGTCACTGATCTTTGACAAAGGAGCTAAAATCGACCAGTGGAAAAAAGATAGCATTTTCAACAAACGTTGCTGGTTTAACTGGAGGTCAGCATGCAGAAGAATGCAAATCGATCCATCCTTATCTCATTGTACAAAGCTCAAATATAAGTGGATCAAGGACTTCCATATAACACCAAATACACTGAAACTAATAGAATAGAAAATAGGGAAGAACTTCAAACAAATGGGCATGGGGAAATTTTTTTCTGAATAGAACACCAATGACTTATGCTCCAAGATCTAGGATTGAAAAATGGGGCCTTATAAAATTGCAAAGCTTCTGTAAGGCAAAGGACACTGTTAAAAGGGATTGGCTTTCAAACCCTGAAGGTTTCCAGCCCCATCTAATCCTCTATAACACAACTTGTCTACCTAAGGCTTCGGGGATGTAACAGTGAGGAGGTAGAACTAATCTAAAATCCAGAGGAAAAGTATAAATGCTGTAGAAGTGTGTCTCCTAGAAAGGTTAGGGAAGGAATGCCTAAGAGCTGTCTAAAGAAGGCTTGAACAAGGATGACATCAATATCTTGCTAAAGTGGACAGAAGAATTCTCAGAAGGCCTCAGTCCTAGACAAAGAACTACAGGCATCTAAGGCATGCTGATATTAGGAGGTAGGTTCTTACTCAGGGAGAAGTCTCTGCAAATGCTAATCCAGTAAGAAACAGTCAGTCCTAAAGTCATACATATGTAATGTTATATGGACTGAACATACTGTTTCTATGTACATATAACAAAAATGAAAGTAATTTAGGTGGTATATTTGAGAGAAACGTAGGGTAGGGATAGGAAGGCCCATGGAAGGGATGAAGGGAACATACGGTGAGGAGAAAATGATGTATTTATTTTTTTATGTTTTTATTTCAAGAAATTAAAAATGAATAAGACAAGTTAAGGAAAATCATCCAGATCTTATCAAATGGAAATATAGATTCTTTGATGAAAGTTGATTAAATAAACTTTTCTTCCAAGATTAAATTGAAATAATTTAGAAAATGTGAAAAGTGTGTTTGTATGAACAAAATAAAGACATGATTTAAATACTTGAAAGAGTTTGAAAAAAATTAAGTCTCTTTAATAGTAAAATTTTATGCATTTTATTTTGAGAGATTTTTAATAAAACAGAATTATAATAAATATATTACCTGCATATATTTAACCTATAATAATATTTATAGAGTTGTCAATATGTAAGGTTAATAAAAAATAAATAAATATTACATAAGAAAAGTTCTAAGACCACACCGAGAAGAAGATATTTTCATAAAAATTTTTATTTTAAGAGGCTGACAAGATGAATTAGATTGTAGAATTTCTGCTGCACAAGAATTAAAAACCTGAGTACCAATCCTCACTACATTCATAAAAGCTCAGGGCAAGGGTATGCACGTGTCACCTCTGCAGGATCAGAGTCAAACAAATACACAGAGTTCATGAACTAGAGCCTAACCAATCAGTGAGCTCTGGATTCTGTGAAGGGGCTTTTCTCAAAAAGAAAGGTGGAGAGAAAGAGGAAATCAGAAAATGTTGAATCTGGGCCTTTACATGCATGTGCACACACAAAAATTCATACCAGGAGGCACACATCAACATCAACAAACACACACACACACACACACACACACACACACACACACCACAGGCACTCATGCACATATGCATGCACACATGCATGTACAGAAAACCAACTGGCTCTGTATTTCACTTATATACCAATTTCTCACTCAGCAATACTAATATTTGAAATCTGGATATTTTTTTTGTTTTTTTTTTTAATTTTTATCTTCTATATTCTATGTTTACATTCCAAAGGCTTTCCCCTTTCCCAGTTCCCCCCCACCATATGTCCCATAATTCCTCTCCCCCCCCCAACTATTCCCCAATCATCCCTCCCCCCCCACGATTTCTCTGTTCTGGGTCTACAAAACTGGATCCAATCTTTTCAGGCCCAAGGTCCTCTCCTATCTTCTTCTTGGGAATCATTTGACTTGCTAATTGTGCCTTGAGTATTTAGGGCTTCTGGGCTCAGCAATTAAAAATAATGAATTCATGCAATTTGTAGGTAAATGGTTAGATCTGGAAAATATCATCCTAAGTGAGTTAACTCAATCACAAAAGAATACACATGAAATGCAATCACTGATAAGTGGATATTAATGAAATCTGGATATTTAAATAAAAAATATTAAAAAGCAATGTATTGCTAATAGACTGAGAAATTACAAAATATCACAGGCAAAACCAAGCCTTAAATATAATAACTCACCAACTGATACTGACTATTCACCCTTTATCTACAACTTTTTTCTCTACCAAATTGTAAGCTGTACAAGCACACAGACAGTGTCTGTGTGTCCTTGTTTTCTGTCATCTGACAGTGGCAGATATGACATTGATTTTGACTACATATTCACCAATTGTGCCAAATAATAGATAAATAAAATATAATTATGCTATCATATTTTGTACCATAACTTTCATAATAGTGCTTTTATTCCCAATAAGTAAAACATGAAATATTTTGCAACACACAGTTGTTGAGTGCCATCGCTAGGAAGCCTGCCAATGAGAGCATCCAAAGACTATGTTAGCCAACAACCTACATTCTCCTTCATATTATCCTTCATTGGTAAGATGGACAAACAGAATGTTGTATTTATTGGTCTTGAGGGAATACATAGTAATCAATTCCAGAAAAACCTTTTGTGGGTGTGTTATCCTATTCTTATCTTTGCCTCGCCACTGCTGAAAAGTGTGTAATACATGGGCAGACTCTATCACAAGGAGTATAGCAGAGGTCCAACCATAGGTAGCTTTACAGTTAATAATCGGATGTCAAAAACATGTTTGGTGCTGAAGTTAAGTGGTAGGATACTTGTCTCACATAGGTGACAACCTGGATTCAAAACAGAGAACTACAGAAACAAAACAAAATTACATATACATTAAAAAACGTGAGTGGAGAGTGATTAGAAAATAGCATTTAAGATATAGTAATATGCTTTTGCTTTATTGTGGTCTTTTATCTTGATATAAAACTTTTAAAGCTTTCTTTAGCAACAGTCATTGTTCTTCTGTGATATGGTTATTGATCCACTGAATTTCTGAAGCCATTTTTCTCTTTCTGTGCTTATCTGCTGTATACTGCTACACATGTGGCACATGTCTTCAGAGCAGACACAGCCTGATGCTGCACTCTTCAGAGCTGAGTCAGGATGGGGGCGCCTGTATGGTTCATAGCAAGTAGACTACACTACTGTAGACATCTGACCTTTGCTTTTGCCTTGTGTGGGGTTAGAAAAGGCAGGAAGGAGAATTCTGGCCCTCTTCCCTCTACTGAGTGCTGGACATTGTGAACCCAAGTTCTTATGGCCCTACCAATGAGAAGAAGGTTTATGTTTGGGGGAAACATATACTTTTAAAACTTTCTTGGCAGGTCAGATGGAGTAAATTTAAAAATTTTGTATAGGAATTTCATAACAAAAAAATTATGTATTTCTTTGTTATTTTGTCTTGAAGATGGTACATATTTTCGTATTTCTGCAGAAAAATAAATTAGGCCTAAAGTATTTGTTTTTACCTGTACCATCCACCTCATGCCTTCTTGTATCCTGTCCTGTCACACCAATTGTAAACAATGGCATCCTTGATGAGAAAGATGGGAGCATGGGTGTGGTCATTTTAAAGCAGTGTTGGACATTTTTATCAGTGATCTTCTGATTGTTTGTTACCCAGATGGATGAATTTTTCAGTTATTTGTAAGTTTCCTCGAGTGATTTCTTCAAAAAGATGAGCTAAAAGGTCAGATTTGTTATACATAATATATTAAAGAGCTGGAAATAACATTATCTGTGGTCACAGCTTTTTTTGGTCTTGTTTTTAAACCTTTAGAAGCTAATACACGTCTTAATGATGAAGAAATACTGTTAATACCTGTACTTTACACATAATGAGCAGGTTCTACTTATGAACATTTATGCAAATGTATTGGTGTGTGAAATAACAATTAGTGGAAGAAAAAGCCATCAATTTTAAAGATAGAAATAAGGGGGTGTATTGGAAGCTTTGGAATAAGAAAAAGATTGTGAGACTATAATTACTATAATAACGTAATTATATTATAATTTCAAGTAAAGAAATAAATATAGTTCTCAAATTACATGCCTTTTCATAGTAGAATTTGTACCTAGAAATATTCTTTATTCTTATAATTCATTGTTAGCTAATATAAATTTATAATTTTAAAGACAATCATATAAGTTTTCCATATGAGTAAATGTTTTAATACCTTTCATCATTGAATCATGATATATTAATAATTTTAAAGACAACAAACATATGCTCAGCATAGTGTTAATAATATTTTTCACAGGAAACACAATTTTTAATATTCATGTGTCTAAGCTTTGATAGGAAATATCAGACCACTCATACCCACTGACTGTGACAATGTCACAATGAATAATTTATTCTTTATTGCTAAATAGTATTCATGTTCCGAATGCAGAGCAGTTAATTTAGTGTGTTGTACTCTGTTAAAAAGAAATCTAGGTTGTTTC
The DNA here is from genome assembly GCA_964023405.1 of Apodemus agrarius. Taxonomy (NCBI): domain Eukaryota; kingdom Metazoa; phylum Chordata; class Mammalia; order Rodentia; family Muridae; genus Apodemus; species Apodemus agrarius. The sequence continues at coordinate 30,663,605 of OZ030023.1, forward strand.
CAATATTGGGGTTGATATTAATAAACATTATTTCCTATGTTTCTTTGTGTGCCACACCTTTTATTGCTCTGGAATAAATATCTTATGTACATTATATATCTTATTATACACAGGTTTTATGTAAGAAACTGTTTATTTCCAGACAGGTGACACACCTCTCAGTTGTCACCAATCATGATCAAGTATCCAGTCTCACAATTCTCACTGGCATTTGATGTTACACTGAGGTTTAAGTTGCTGTGCTATTTTTTTTTTTTTTAGGAATCCACGCACAGTAGGAAGTCTCTATCATGTTTTGTTATCTTTCCCTGACAGCTACTGATTCTGAACACTTTTTTTATAAGCCTATTTATCATTGTCACACCCTCTGGAGTATCTTCTCATCTTTCATACATTATCTTTTATACATGTATAAACAGAGTGTGCATTTAGTTGTGGACTTTTGAGAGATTTCACATTATGGAAATTTTATGACTTCTAAGTTACAATTGTTTCTCCTTTGACAGTTTGTTTATCAGCATCATAGATAGTCCCATACCACAAATACACACGTTCATCTTTCTGCCCCCAGTGGTTAACAGTTCTATACTTTACATTCTAGTTCATGATTTGGTTTGATATACTATTTATCTGGTATGAGAATTGGGTTAAGGTTTGTTCATTGCTGTGTCATACAAAAAGTTTGTCTTTCCTCCACCAAATTGCAATTGTAACTTTTTAGACAGACAGCCAATCATATTTTTGTAGCTTATTTTAGACTTCTCAGATCTCCTCATACAATTTTTACATTTCTTTTTACTGATATTTATGTTTCATAGATGATGTCTAGACCATTATGAGTATAGTATGTATTGTACAATAATCTGTACACAATATATGTTAAATAGGGATATTATATACAATTTTTCTCTTGCAGCATATATTAAGTAGTGTGATTTCTCCCATAGTATAAAATTTTTAGAGTTCTTTAGGTATTATTGATCATGTTATAGATCTTATAAAATTTAGAAAAAGTTTTTCATTTCTCCAATTAATCTCAGTCAGGTTTTTCTTTGTAAAAAGGTGAACTAAATTAGCACAAAGCTTGCGAGAATAATCAGTAACTAATTCGACTTAAGGCCCACTCTCTGAGATGGAACTATGTCCCAGGGACAGAGGGTTAAACCAAATACTACACGATACTACTAGCCTAAACAAGCCAGCAAACAAACAAAACATGGTGATGGAATGACTTCTAATGATATTCTACTATAGTCATAGATCAGTGCATTTCTGTCTTCATCTGAAAAGCTTCGTACAGCAGATGGGAACAAAGGCAGCGATCCTCAGCCAGACATTACAGAGAGAGTGAGAGTCCTTGGGAGCTCTCAATCCTAAAGAGGATGTCTCCATCAGAGATATCCCCCCACCAGAGCTCAGGGATCCCTGAGGAAGTATAGGTGGGGAAAGTCTAAGTGTCAGAGAGGATGAAGACACCAAGAGGATACAGCCTTCTCAATCCACATGAGCAGAACTCATATGGACTCACAGAGTACATATACCACCTGCAGGGCCTTTCCAGGTCTGCACCTGTCTCCTGTGCTTACATTATGGCTTGCAGTTTAGGGTGTGTATGAGATTACTAAGTCTGCCATCAAGTGGGTGTCTGATCTTTGTTCCTTCTCCTGAGCTCTTTCACTTCTCTTGACTTATCCTGTGTAATTTTGCTGTGACAGTTTTTGTCACAGTTTTTATCTTACTATGCTTTATTTGTTACACTAAAAAAATTACAGATTAGCCGGGCGGTGGTGGCACACGCCTGTAATCCCAGCACTTGGGAGACAGAGGCAGGAGGATTTCTGAGTTCGAGGCCAGCCTGGTCTACAGAGTGAGTTCCAGGACAGCCAGGTCTACACAGAGAAACCCTGTCTCGAAAAACCAAAAAAAAAAAAATTACAGATCTTTGAGGGAAAAGGATTATACTATATAGATCAATGTAACCTCCCCACATGAGACATATGAGCAGTGTTTGAATCTAGTATCTCTAATTTGGGGAATAAGGGAAAAGGAAATAGCCCAACTTTGTTTATGTGCTTAACAAGTCACATCAGCTACTACCTGGTGGTTCCACTGCCCAGAGACCTTAAGTCTGGTTAAGCAGTATTGTCCTTCCTCTTATATTTCCAAAAAAACGTCCAGGGGATGTGAAACTTGTTAAATTTGGACCAAGAGCCAAACCGAGAAGCTACACGGTCTTCCCATAAATATTACAACTAAGAATGCTTCACATGCACATTTCATTTCATGGAATCCTTCACATCCTAAGAACAACCCTCCTATCCTCTTCCCCATCCCTCTGCCTTTATGAAAGTGCTCCCCACCCAGCAACTGCCACCTCAGTGCTCCAGCATTCCCTTATACTGGGTCATCAAGCCTCCACAGGACCAAGGGGTTCCCCTCCCATTGATGCCAGATAAGGCAATCCTCTGCTACATCTGCAGCTGGAGAGGAAACTGAAAGGGGAGATAACATTTGAAATGTAAATAAATAAAATAACCAATAAAAAATAAAGAACTCTTTCTACACTTGACTATACTTGCATCACAAACGCATAGACCACACACACACACACACACACACACACACACACACACGACTTTTCTACATCTTTTAACTTTCTATTCTATTTTTATCAAGTTTTTCTCTACCATACAACTTCTTATTTGTTGAACTGAAAATCATTTTATGATAGATTAAATAGTTTCTGTTATCTTCTTACATTTTTTTGTATTTGAAAATTAATGTAAATGTGGTATACAGTTTCTCTGATAGGCAAAATATATTTCAATGTGAATATAAAATATGTTGATAGCATCTGCTTAAAATGGAGCTATCTGGTTATACTCAGCATAATGCTGGATACAGTGACTTTCCAAAGCAATTTTATAGGTACCTTTGGTTTTATGTAACTTGAAATGTGGGGGCTCTTTTTTCATATTATCTTCAAGGCCACTTTCAAAATGGCAAAGAATGAGATACACTATCTCTAACCTGATATCAAATGCAAAACTGTATTTATTACCATTCTGTCTCCACAGCACAGAAGACAGCTGAAAGGTAGTGAGGTGAATGATAGCAGACATATTTTTCACAGGTTCTACAATCACATCTCTAATATACAAGACCTTTCATATCACATGCTCTCACTCTTTATTCAATGACATTTTTTATACACGGTATGTCTACAGACAGGCAATAAGGAAAAAATAACGACTTTCAGACTGGAACTAAGCTCCCATCATCACAGTCTGGAGTTGACATCTTTCCCATTCAGGAGCTACAATACTGCACTCTTGAATTCTGCATAAGCTGCACGCCATTGACTTTTTTTTTTTAAATACTCACAGGTAATGAGCCCAAGACAAAGCAGAATAGCAAACATGTCCAGATGGCATCTTCTTTGCATTTTTCCCAAGCAGAAGTTTATTTTTAACAAAAAAGAAGGCCTGATACCTTTGTACTTTCTTTCTTTTGTCACTTCTGGAATAATGACTCACTAACAAATACAGAAGACGCTTAATCCTTCGTTTACTCTCAGGTGTCCATTCATGGCTGTACAACTGTCACCTTGGGTTCTGCAGATCAAGAGGCCACATCGGCTTCATTTGCAGACATCACTCTGCTCACTCTTTCTCAGGCATTTCCATTAAGAGATACTTCTATATTCCTAGACTATGATTTCTCACATTGGTTATTGTGAAAGATTCTTTCTTTAGTCCAGTTTGTTTAGAAAATGTTTAATTAAGCAACTCACTCACACATCACTGTTTCTGCTTCTGCTGCTTACTCTAAAAAACAATACCTCCCTGCTGAGAGTGAAACTGTTCCTAAACTATCTTCATTGCTTCTCCATTTGTGTTTCTGAATTCTTGTTGTCAACACACTCTACTTTCTAATTGTCATTTCAAATTCAAACAGCATTTACATTAAAACGTCTGAATTGTCAAAACGAGATATGGAAATGAAGATATTACAACAGATTCTTGTTAAATTCATAAGAACATACCTTAAAAACCTTTCATGTGTTCTATGAAGACAAGAATAGTGTAAGATATTATCTATTAGGTCGATAATTAAAATTCATTGTTGTTGAGTGAGAAATGCTCGTTAGAGCATTTAACTTGATTTAAACAACTTGAGTTTTCTTGAAGTCTGGCTTAAATTTTCAATAGTGGAGTATTATTTAAATGTGCAATGCTATTTATACTCAAATATATTTGATAAGTTATTAGCATTCCCTGAATAAAACCACACTGTCATATACCACATATATTAGGTAAAACTCTCATAATAACCTTTATGCTATATAAGATTAAGCAATTGAGATTGGAAGCTATAAAGATCTGTCTGACACTGAGCCATCAACCAGGCAGTATACATGAGCTGGTCTGAGGCTTAGGATACATAAACAGCTGACGACTGCCTGATCTTGCCTTAGTGAGAGAAGACACACCTAACCCTCAAGAGACATGAGGCTCCAGGGAGTGGGGAGGTCTGGTGTGGTGGGGTGGGGGGTGGGGGGTGGGGACATCTTCTTGGAGATGGGGGATGAAGAATGGGATGAGGAACAGTCTCAGGACAGACCAAGAGGTGTATAATAACTGGACTGTAAAAAATATGGAAGAATAATGAAGAAGAAGAAGAAGAAGAAGAAGAAGAAGAAGAAGAAGAAGAAGAAGAAGAAGAAGAAGAAGTTCCAATAAATTGGAAAATATAAAAGAATGGCTGAGTTTCTAGATGTTTGTCACCTACCAAATTTAAATCAAGATGAAGTAAGTTTAAAAACGTAAGATTAAGCATGTATGAAATATTTCAGTTTTGAATTCCAAATGATAAGTTGTTAGGGTTTCTTTGTGTAAAAGCCCTGGCTTTCCTAGAATGTCACTTTGTAGACTAGGCTGTTCTTTAACACCTGCCCCTGACTTAAGAATGCTTGGATAAAAAGCTTGGCTAAGTTTCCAACTTTTTGTACTGAGTTTATAACATGGATTTCAGAAAACTCTACTCTTGGACAGTTATTTGCAGACAAATATCCAACAACAAATCAGGTCCTTTGAAAGATTAAAGAGACCAATCATTTATTGTCCTCCATGGAAACCCAAATAAAAAGGAAAGGACAAGTCCATATTTCCCAATGTGTCTTCATCTATCACACATAGAGAACATTCAAAACACCCTAAGTTGATAAGCAAAAGGAAATCTAATAGTATATATTCCTAGCTCATACTTGATTTCTTATGTAAATTTCAAGGAAATGTAGGAAAATTAGTCTGTTTATCTAACTACAATCTATGTTCAAAATGGATTAAATTTTGTCCAATGTTAGTATAGCTTAAGTCAAAATAATATTGAAAAATTTGATTATCTTTTAAAAAAATTCTATGGAGAAACCAAACTAAGAAAAGTCCTCAGAAAACAGCAACATCAAAAACCTAAAGAACTAGTGGCTCTGTGTGGTGACCTAATTCTGATTCTTTCCTTACATGCAATAGTCATTCAAGTCTTCATTTCCATCATCATTACACCAGAAAAAGCTTAACAACTGAATTTCTCTGTTAAGAGATGGTAGGTCACACAGCAAATTGCACAGCTTCATATAATAGAAATACTGATGATTCTGATAATGACAGACAAGTATAGAGTATTGTAATGCAGAACATATCTCAGTTATAGGATATTTGTCTAGTATACAAAGGAACCTGAGTAGTGTGTGTGTGTGTGTGTGTGTGTGTGTGTGTGTGCGCGCGCGCGCGCGAAGGAGAGAAAGAGAGAGAGAGAGAGAGAGAGAGAGAGGAAGCAAATTAGCTGTGAATGAACTTCACTTTAAGTTTCCTGATGGCTTTTATATAACATTACTACTGTGTGTTAAATGTCCTAATTTCTACATGTTCATGATATAGCCAGTCTTCATATAAACTTTTGCTTATTTCTTGGCTTTCAGTATTATTAATTTATAGATCATCCTTCTCATGTATTACCAGTCATACTTCTAAGAAACCACATTTAAATATTGAAATATTTTCATTAGTATTTATAGGTAACATACATGATATAAGTAAATATCTACATAAAGACATGAAAATGTGTAATTAGCTAATTTCCACATTCAGTTCCTAGCATTCTCATCTTGGCTTAAACCATGTACTGCAGAGTATAGCTTTCCTTGGTATGGGATCCTAGACTGTATAAAATGGAGACCATTAGCTGAACACTAGCAAGTATACATTTAACAGTCTTTGTATCTGATTGTGGATGCAATATAGCCAGGCTTCTACAGGCTACTGTTGCATAGACCATAATAGACTATCTGTTGAACTCCATGTTAAAATAAGTCTCTTTCTCCTTAAACTGCTTTTATTAAAGTGTTTTACATCAACAGGAGAAGATAACTAAGGTATATGTATGTATACACACACACACACACACACACACACACACATATATATATATATATATATATATATATAGAGAGAGAGAGAGAGAGAGAGAGAGAGAGTTTGATTAACTACAAAGTGGAAAAATTCACTATTTCAAATTTATTTTTCTTGATAAAGCTTTTATGTTCTCTTTGAGATGTAATTAATATCTAAGATAATAAAAGCAGCAACTACCTAAAATGAAAACAATCAAACCACTGGTTATAGAATCTACCCATTTGCATTATTTCCATTTGGAAAGGTACTATGTTCTAGTCAGATAATTTTGGCATTATTTAATGTTAACCAGATTTATTTTCAAAGGTATCATCTGCTATTAATTCAAAACATATCACATTCACATAATATATGGTTCATATATGTAACTTATGAACTAATATGTGTTTTAGTAAATGAGATATCTATTTTACATCTACTATTCTTTTGATCATCATAGATGATGGAGAGAAAGAATATACAACTAGAAGCAGCAGTTGAGTACCTGGCAGGTGTGATTCAGGCACATAAGTAAGACGCATATATAATCTCATAGTGTGATTCAGATACACAAGACACATGCATATATAAACCCATAACAAAACAGTATTAACAGAGCATGACCTGTGCAGACTCAAGCCAGAGAAAACCCGCCATGGAGAGAGGAGGTGGGTGCAAAGTCCCACTCCTAGCTGAGCCGCTTTCAGCAATTGATAACTGGTAGAGAAGAAGAATCTCTTTAAAGATGTGACCCCTGAGAGGTCAATCAGAATCCAGTGAGTGGCACATACCCAAATTCTATAAGCAGCACCAATAACTTTATACTGTTTATGTTTAACTAACATACAAGGTTGGCTAGGCAGGGGAATTTGGTGGGTCTGGGAGGAGAAAGGGGAGAGCAGTGTGAAACTGATTTAAAAAAATGTTGCTTAAAATTCTCCAAGAAAATCATTTTTTCTAATCTTTGTAATGCAATTTTTCAAGTATTCTCTTTATTAGAAATTTAAAGCACTAAAAAAAAAAAAGATCAAATTCCTACAAATTTAGGAAATAACTTTTTTCTAGATCTAGGTTAGATTATAAACCAATATTTACTCGAAACACACTTGAACATGTGCTCAGGTTTAATTAACACTTCCCAGTAATACAAGACCTTAATTCCTGACATTGTGACCACAAATCTAATTGCAGAGCTAGGTTCCTTAGTTTTACATATAAGGAACTTAGCTCTGCAATTATATATATATGTATATATATATATATATATATATATATATATACATATACATATATATGTACACATATATTCACTATACGTGTATGTGTGTGTGTACATCTGTGTGTCTGTGTATATCTGTGTGTGTCTGTCTGTGTGTATCTGTGTGTGTGCATGTATATATGTGTATATATATAATATAATTAATATATATTATATACTACACAATGAATATATATATATATATATATATATATATATATATTCATTCTGATAAGGTGTCAAGCCCAATGCTTTCAATGAATAGTTCAGAGTCATTAACACAGAAGCACAAGCTTCTCAGCTTCTCGAAGCTGAACTAACTTCAGAACATCATAGACAAAGGCATTTTGTATTTTGAGTAGCTCATAAAAAGGAGTTGACCATCTGCTATTCCATGGTAGACACACATTGCAGTGTATTATTCTAATTGGCTTAATTTTTCATAAATGTTAAAAGCTAGCAAATGTCAAATGCTCCAAGAAGCATAATCATCAGTTAGCTATTCAAGGATTCAGGATTAGAAGGTAGGCAAAAATGTTTGTAGAGAAAACTGGACTCTATCAGGGATTGGAGAGAGATAAGAGAAGCATCATATCCATTTATAAAACTACCCCCAAAAAAACAAATTTAATTGCTGAAAAAATGAAATAACAAACCATAATTCAAAAAATCCAAATATCTCATAATTGATATAATAAGCAAAGCAGAAATAGTAGTAAAGAAATATATTAACATCTGCCAGAAAACCAGCAAGGCTTTCTGCAGAGTTTCTCTTATTTTTTCCGTAGATCCCATTCCCAGGCTCAGCCACAGCTCTGAGGATAACCATCAGTTATCCTTGGAATCTTCCCTAGCCTCCTCCTTCCATCACCTGTGGATCCAATGGATGCTCCATGTCTAACATACCTCCCCTCACTTGTTGCTTTGTTCTGATCTCCAAACCCAAGAAGCATTCCTCCCAGAGCATCAAATAGACAGAATGTGGATCCATACCTCTCCTACTGCTCCTAAAATCCATTCCCTGTCCACTGTCTTAGCCCTAGCTTTGAAGCAGGAAACCCACTGCAGGATCTCTTCCCTCTTTGATTATATCACCAATGAAGCACAAAGATCTTCTCCCCCTATATTCCTTACCCTAACCCTTCCCATTATCTCAACCCCCCAACACCACCATTTACTGGAAAAACACTTATGGAGGAATTTTAATCCAGCAACATAACATAGGTGCTCTGATAAGCAATCACATCCAAAAAAAACTTCTAAATCTATATGATCTGACAAGTATGCAGACATGCCCTTGGATACAGTATGATCTGGCTGGAATATAGACATGCCTTTGATATACATATTTAATCCCTAACAATGAAGGTAGGGTTACTTTGTAGAAAGACACAACCACATTTGAAAGTAACGTCTAATTGAAGGGTAGACAAAGTGGTGAATCAGATAAAAATTTGACAGGATGAGTTGGAGATAGCATACACTCAAATATCATGAGAACACATGGGAAAGAGGAGATACTTAGAAGTAGCTCACAGAAAGACTCAGTTTAATTTAGTCAGTTAAATTCAGTGTAATACAGTTTGGGGCAGTTCAGTTCATGGAATTCAGGGACAATCTTTCCAAGATTAGCAATTCAGTCAGAAGATGAGAGAAGCCAATTTGAATTAGTCATCTTGGAGAAGAGTTTGAGCCAGAACAGCTGAGTTGAACCAGCCAGCCAGAGTTCATAAAGAAGTAGAAAGGGTGAGTTTACTCAGCAGTATGTCTTGGAGCCTGAAACAACCTAGATCTACATTATCAGTTGGAGGCTGGAATCTGAAGTCTTCAAGCTCTGGGCTCACAGATTAGCTTGTATGGAAACTAGAAACCTCTAGACCTAGGTCTAGGGATAGTTATGTAGAAACACTCTGGGCTCAGCCCAAGCCATGTATTCAGTAAAGCTTGGGCACAACTTTTAGCTCATAAAATCATTTCAGGAAATAAATACATACCACAGATAAGCAGAACAGAGAAAGTATTTCAAGACCCTCACCACTCTCTCCTCCAATCCAAATCTAATCTCTCAGCCTATTCTGAGTACCTGCAATCTTCATCCTCCCACTGGCCCCTGCCTACATTTCCTGTGGATTCCACTCACTATCCCTTCCTAAACCCCTCTCATCACTGGGTCACTGTATGCAAAGCCCCAACTCTGGCAGGCCATATCTACAAGGTAAGCTGCCTACAGACTTCTTGTTTCTCTCAGTTCCCCAGAACAGGTCTCCCAATCTTATCCTCAGTCCTGTCACTGAATAACCTTGGGAACCTTCCCTTTATTCTGCTCCCATCTGTGGATCTCACAGATCTTCCTCATTTTACCATTCCTTTCCTGGCTTGTTGCTTTGTCTCAAATCTCAAGGTCAGCAAACACCCATTGCTAACCTAAGGACTAGTTCTTCCAGGGCAACTAGTAGGCTGAAGACAGATCCATACCTCTCCCACTGCTCCTTGTTTGGAGTCTTATACCAGATCTGTATCAGAATACCTGCTGTGGTCTCCATTCTTTCTCTGACACCATGTTTAAGAAATGAGGAAGACCTTCTCCTCCAACCTTTGCTAGTGCAAATCATCCCAGTATCATAGCCTCACATACCATCAGACATTCCCTATGAACAAACTAGCTCAGCAGGCCAGAAAAACAGGCAACAAACAACCGCCATATTCCTCAAAATCCATAAAACCGTGAGAAACTAAATTCCCTCCCAGTAAAGACCAATCTATATATATATAACACCTAGACCCGTAAAGCTGAGTGCAGATGCATAGATCCCAGAGTCAAAGCACAAACAATAGCAATCAAGGAAATATATCTTCCCTAGAACTCACCTAGTCTCATACATCAGACCCTGAATATTCCAACACAGCTGAAGAATAAGATAAATTTCTTAAAACAAACTATATGATGATGACAGTGTTCCTTAAAGAAGAAATGAATAATTCCTTAATGAAACTAGGGATAAAAACTAACAAAAATTGGAGAAGTGAATAAATAACTTAGAGAAAGAAAAAAAACAGAAAAAGTTGAAGAAAATAAATATAAATTTTTGAAAACCTAAAAATGCATTAACAACAACAAACAACAACAAAACAAAGAAACCCAAACCTTCAACTGAGAGAATTCTGGAAATGAAATATTTATGAATTTGGATGGGAGCATACAAAGAAAAGCTTCACCAAAGGAGTGAAAAACATGAAAGGCAAAATATCTGGCATTGAAGAGATGATAGAAGAAAATTTACTGGGTTCCATTTAATTGAGTTAATGGCCAAGAGGGTCCCATGGAAATTCCCAAACAGCCAAGCTATTGCTAAATCAAAGGGCCGCTCTCCACAGAGAGTGGGGCTCCACTGCCAAGGACATTACCCAGTCAACTGATGGAACATGGAGATGTTGAGCTTGTGCCTACATGGAGCCTTCACCCCTACATTCTAATGTCTTTGGTGAGGGAATATATTTGGCTGGCAACCAAAAGAGGAACATTGAAAACGAGGCAGCCACGAAGCATTTGGCCTACTGTCCTGCCTGCAAAATATGCCAAGACAGTGATGACATAGCACTTGTGGGAGTAGCTGACCAATGTCTGATTTAACTTAAGTTCCTAAACATGATACTACTTGCATAATCAAGAACCAGATACTAGATACCCCAGAGATCTACTTGTTTTAGTACACACACACACACACACACACACAATGCAGTCACACACATGTGTGTGTCTATGTGTGTGTCTATGACTCTATGTGTGTGTGTGTGTGTGTGTGTGTGTGTGTGCAAATGTGTGGATTTGGATATGACTCCTAATGATATTCTGCCGTACCCTCAGATCAGTGCCTTATCCAGTCATTATCAGACAGGCTTCCTCTGGCAGAAGGGAACAGATGAGGAGACCCACAGTCAGACTTCATGTAGAAGGAAGGACTGTATGTGATCTTTCCATCAAATCCCTCCCCTCAAAGCTCAGGGAATCCAAGGGAGATTTTAAGAGTCAGAGGGATGGAGCTCACCAGGAGACATGGACCTCAAAATCAACTAAGAAAGTAGCAGATCAGCTCACAGAGACAGGAGCAGCAAGCACAGCTCTTTCACAGATCTGAAGCAGGTAATCTTCACATGTATTATAGCCATTATCTCCATACTTTTTATAAGACTCTTGACTGTGAAGAATCAATGGGTATCTGACTTGGTGCCTGCTTTTAGGACTCTTTTTCTCTTGTTGGCTTTCTATTTACAACTTAGATATGACAGTTTTTACTTCATCTTATTGTGTTTTATATTGTCATGTTTAATTGTTATCTCTTAGAAGCCATTTTGATCTAATGAGAAACAGAAACAGAGTGAATCTGGAAGGGAGGAACTGAGTGGACTGGAGAAAGGGGAAACCATTATCTGAATATATTTTGTGAGAAAAGATTCTATTTTTAATAAAAGAACAAAATGATTAAATATGCAGATCTAAGTATTAATACCAAAGTCCTCTTTTCATAATTAAGGCATCTTCTACCTACATTTCCATTGAAACCACAAGCCATTTGTTTAAAATTACATTACTGTCTAATAAAAAGCACCTTGGAAACTCTATGACACATACTTGTTATAGCTATAATGAGTTTTATGGATATTAAGTAAATGGATGGTGGTTGTGGTGTTTAGTGGAGTTTATGAATATGTAAACATGGAATATGTGACATGACTAATTAATAAAGTTCATGTTTACTGGTGAAACATGCAAATTAATTAATGCAAATGAAATTTCCCTGATTCTTCCTGAGCATATAATACAGATGTGTTAAGCAGATCATAGAGTGAAACTTCAGAGCACACGTAAGAATGCTGTCATTCACAAACATGAATATATTGATCAACAGCTTAATAAAGCAACACACAGATAAGCAAGTTAGCATTGTAAAGGGGATCTATAAATATTATTGGGTAGAAACCAATAAAATCATTCTTGCTGTCTGTTTCCAAAAATGTTTTAAATGTTCAAAGAAATAATTTTGTTCCCAGATGGTAAACACCGTCAGCAAATCTTTGGCATTTGTCAAACTTGAAATTTAAAGTAAACTTCATCTTCAGAGGATCCAGATGTCCACAGAGGAGACTGTTTTGCTATAACATTCTCATGAGACAGTTAGTGACTAAGCCTCCTGAATAAATTATCAGAGACAAGTGTCATTAAAATCATTAACCTGTCTTTTTATAAGAAATCAGTTCAGTTTAATGAAATCACATCTGGTTCAAGAAATAAAATTTGGGTATTGGAAATAATGTTTTTATTGCTGAACATGTCAGTCAAAAAATCTAAATTTAGGCTTTAGTTTTATCTCGAATTTCTGGAACTTCTAAATATTGGGAAAGATACTTTAGCATAATCATTTTTTTCTTCATTAAACTTTCAGGTTTTTCTTCTCTACCCATGCTAGAAAAGTAAATGAAGATTCTGTTTTTGGATTGGTTCATCAACTAACCTAACAGATTAGTAAGAGAGCCACTAATCAGAAAGTTATGTCTTACCATAAAATTATTAATCACACTGATAGGTACTCTGTAATATATAGAATTGGAAAGTGATAATGTTTATCTCATATTATTTCCTCTTTATCTATAAATGAGTTTTATATTGAAGAAAACAACCCAATCAAAAAAGAACACACATGGTATGCCCTTACTGATAAGTGGATATTAGCCCAAAAGCTCAAGATACAATTCACAGACCATATGAAGCTCAAGAAGAATGAAGACCAAAGTATGGATACTTCGGTCCTTCTAAGAAGAGGGAACAAAATGCCCAGAAAAAAAGTGTGGAGCAGAGACTGGTGGAAAGGCCATCCAGAAACTGCCCTACCTGGGGATCCATCCAATAAACATTTACCAAACAAGACAATATTTTGAATGCCAAAAAGTGTTATCAGGATCCTCCTGAGAGGCTTTGCCAGAACCTGACACAGAGGTGGATGCTTACAGCCAACCATTGGACGGAGCACAGGGTCCCCACTGGAGGAGAAAGGACTGAAGAAGCTGAAGGGGTTTGCAGCTACATAGAAGGAGCAACAACATCAACCAACCAGAGCCCCCAGCGTTCCCAGGGACTAAGCCACCAACCAAATGGAGCAACTCACGGCTCCAGCTGCATATGTAGCTGAGGATGGCTTTGTTGGACATCAATGGGAGGAGAAGCCCTTGGTTTCAATGCCCCAGTGTAGGGGAATGCCAGGCTCAAGAAGCAGGAGTGGGTAGGTGGGAGGAGAAACACCCATATAGAAGCAAGGAGAGGAAGGATAGAATAGGGGGTTTTTGGAGGGGAAACCAGAAAAGGGGATAACATTTGAAATGTAAATAAAGAAAATATCTAATAAAAATATTCAAAAAATAAAAGAAAAGCTAAATTTATAATATTTAGAGGTTACAATGTAGAGGCTGATGTTGGATTCACAATCTAGGAGAAAGCAATAGGAATGGAGAAACACAATGAACTGGGAATCTAGAAAACAGGACAAGAAAGTAAATGAGACTTAGATAAGTAAGTTTTGAATACTGAATGGAATGTTTATGTTTTTCCCTCAGTAAGTGGTTTCAAGATGAGTACTATAGTTTTAGGTGTGCAATAGAAACTCTGTTAGTATGAAATAATGACATTTTTTGCAGTTATGGTGAATGCATATCTATGAGTACCCCACATGCAAGAAATGTAAGTATGCCATTCAACATTCTTTGAAGTAAATAAGTTGAATTTTTCTTCTGCACAAGATTATTTCCTAAATCCTAAATCTCTTAAATCTTCCAAATGTTAATGAAGGAGAATGGGAGGGACTTGGAGATCCTGCGGTAGTACACTGTGTTGGAATGGGACAGAAAAATCTTTTAAAAAAAAATGAAAAGAGAAACATGTAAATTATATATCATACTAGCAATGGAAGAACTATGCACTCAAAGCATGGACTGATCTATTGAGTGTGGATGTCCAAGAGCAGTTGTACTTCACTGGATAGACAACATTTAGAGAAAACTGATAGAGGAGGGCAACAAACGAATCTGATAGAGTTTTGGAAATACCTGGAGAAAACATGAACATAATTATATGACTGTTTTCAGTAAAGATAACCATATGTTATCAAAAAGCCTCTGTCTATTATGTGGAACTTGTAAAGGAGAAATAAAAATACAAATCAGAGCAGAAAAACAAACAAACAAAAACCAAAAGAAACAAAAGAGAAATGCCCATTAAACTTGATCTGCAATTGGGTGAGGGAAAAGGACTGAAGCCCTGTGGGCTAGCAGAGAGAATAGAAACAGGCAACCTCAAGAGATGGGAGGCTGCAGGGAGGGGACCCTCCAGAATGCACTAGAGACCTGGGAGGTGAAAGACTCTCGGGACTCAAAGGGAAGGAACTTAGATGAAATGCCTGACAGTAAGAAGAGGGAACTTATAGAGCCCACCTCCAGCAGGAAGACAGGGCATCAAATGAGGGAGGGGGGCATCTCACAGTCATAGCTCTGACCCATATGTTTCCCTGTCTGAAAGGATTACAGGGATGGAAATGAAGAGGGGCCTGAGGAAGGGAAGATGCAGTGACGTGCTCAAGGTGGGATCCATTTCAAGGGGAGTTCTGAAGGCCTGATACTATTACTGAGGCTATGGAGTGCTCACAAAAAGGGACCTAGCAGGACTGCACTCAGGAAGACCCAACAAGCAGCTTAAAAAGTCAGATGCAGATATTTGCACCCAGCCAATGGACAGAAGCAGCTTGACCCCCATGGATGAATTAGGGAAGGCTGAAAGAAGCTGAGGAGAAAGGCAATCCTGCAGTCTCAATTAATCTGGACCCCTGAGAGCTCTCAAACACTGGATCACCAAACAGGCAGCATGCACCAGCTGATATGAGGCCTTTAACACACATACAGTAGAGGACTGCTAGATCTGTGTTCATTCAGAAATGATGCACTTAACCCTCAGGAGACTAGAGGCCCCAGGGAGTTTAGAGGTTGGTGGGGTGGGGGATGGGGGCATCCATGTAGAGACAGGGGGTCGGAAGGAGGTGTGGGATGTGAAAAAGTTGGAGGGTGGATGGAAGGGGTGAATAAAATACACAGTGTAAATAAATAAATAACAAAAAAGAAGTGTAGTATTAATAGTGCAGTACATGCTCTGTTGTCTTAGTTGGCTATTTATTTCATAGGGTGATTTTACTGTGGTCCATGACATATCACTTAAGAAGTTGCAAAGAACTTCTGGCAGAATCACCATCCCTGACCTCAAGCTATACTAGAAAGCAATTGTGATAAAAAACAAAAACAAAAAACTGCATGGTATTGGTACAGTGACAGGCAGATAGATCAATGGAATAGAATTAAAGACCCAGAAATGAACCCACACACCTATGGTCACTTGATCTTTGACAAAGAAGTTAAAATCATCCAGTGGACAAAAGACAGCATTTTGAACAAATGATGCTGGATCAACTGACAGGAAGCATGTAGAAGAATTCAAATAGATCCATTCTTATCTCCTTATACAAAGTTCAAGTATAAATGTATCAAGGACCTCCACATAAAAGCAGATACCCTGAAATTGATAGATAAGTGGGAAGACCCCCTAGCACATGGGCAAAGGGGGAAAGTTCCTGAACAGAACACCAATAGCTTATACACTAAGATCAAGTATTGACAAATGGAAACTCATAAAATTGCAGTTTCTGTAAGACAAAGGACATTGTCAATAGGACAAAGCAACAACCAACAGATTGGAAAAAGATTTTTACCAATCCTACATACGAGAGAGGGCTAATACCAAATATATACAAAGATCTTAAGAGCTTAGACTCCAGAGAACCAAATAACACTATTAAAAGATGGGTACAGAACTAAACAAAGAATTCTCAACTGAGGAATACCGAATGGCTGAGAAGCACCTAAAGAAATGTTCAACATCCTTTGTCATCAGGGAAATACAAATCAAAACAACCCTGAGATTCTACCACACACCAGTCAAAATGGCCAAGATCAAAAACTCAGGTGACAGCAGATGCTGGCAAGGATGTGGAGAAAGATAAAAACGTCTCCATTGTTGGTGGGATTGCAAACTGGTACAACTACTCTGGGTATCAGTTTGACAGTTCCTCAAAAAAATTGGACTTACTGCCTGAGGACTCAGCTATACCACTACTGGGCATATACTCAGAAGGTGCTCCAACATGTAATAAGGACATATACTCCACTATGATCATAGCAGCCTTATTTATAATAGTCAGAGGCTGGAGAGAACCTAGATGTCCCTCATCAAAGGAATGGATACAGAAAATATGGTAGATTTACACAGTGGACTACTACTCATCTATTAAAAACAATGAATTCATGAAATTCTTAGGCAAATGGATGGAACTAGAAAATATCATCCTGAGTGAGGTGAGCCAATCACAAAATAACACACATGGTTTTCATTCACTGATAAGTGGATATTAGCCCAGAAGCTTGGAATAAGACCATATGAAGCTCATGAAGAAGGAAGACCAAAATGTGGATACTTCATTCATTCTTAGAAGTAGGATCAAAATACCCATTGGAAGAATTACAGAGACTAACTCTGGAGCAGAGACTGAAGGAAAGGCCATTTAAAGACTGCCCCACCTGGGGATACATCCCATGTACAATTACCAAACCCAGACACTATTGTGGATGCCAACAAGTGCTTGCTTGAGCCTCCTGAGAGGCTCAGCTAGAGCCTGACAAATATAGAAGTGGATGCTTGCAGCAAATCACTGGAGGGAACACAGGGTCCCCAATGGAGGAAGCAGAGAAAGAACTGAAGGAGATAAAGAGTTTGCAGCCCATAGGAGGAACAACAATATCAACAAACCAGTACCCCTAGAACTCCCAGAGACTAAACCACCAACCACGTATGTAACAGAGGATGATCATGTAGGGCATCAATGAGAAGAGAGGCCTTTGGCCCTATGTAGACTCAATGCCCCAGTGTAGGGGAATGCCAGGATAGTGAAGAAGGAGTGGGTGATTTGGTGAGTAGCGATCAGGAGGATGGGATAGAGGGTTTTCAAAGGGGAAACCAGGAAAGGGGATAATATTTGAAATATAAATAAAGAAAATATCTAATACAAAACAAAAATAATAAATACATTAAAAAAGAAGTTCAAACATGACAGGTAATCCTGCCAGTAAAATAAAAAACGTAAGTCCTTAAATACATGAGTTACCTCAAGACTGAGAAGTTATAATTTTAAGTATTAAACATTTCTGTGGGTGCTTGTAACAAGTATTTTTGTCCTCTAAAGAGTAATTGCAGACCGAGGCTGCTTTCTGCAACCAGCTCGCCGGCCCCTGGACCAGCAGAAGCGGCGGGCCTCCATATTGCAACCAGGACATAGCTGGAAAGGCCCAGGCTCTGTGGGACTTCCCCGCACCCTCTGGCGAGCACCGAGGCTGCTTTCTGCAACCAGCTCGCCGGCCCCTGGACCAGCAGAAGTGGCGGGCCTCCATATTGCAACCAGGACATAGCTGGAAAGGCCCAGGAAAACACCCCTTCCAGGGCTGCCCTCACGGGGGATCTGCTAGGGTCTCGGACCCAAGCAGGCTGAGTTCCGCCTAGGCTCTGCGGGACATCCCCGTGCCCTCTGGCGAGCACTGAGGCTGCTTTCTGCAACCAGCTCGCTGGCCCCTGGACCAGCAGAAGCGGCGGGCCTCCATATTGCAACCAGGACACAGCTGGAAAGGCCCAGGCTCTGTGGGACTTCCCCGCACCCTCTGGCTAGCACCGAGGCTGCTTTCTGCAACCAGCTCGCCGGCCCCTGGACCAGCAGAAGCGGCGGGCCTCCATATTGCAACCAGGACATAGCTGGAAAGGCCCAGGACACAGCTGGAAAGGCCCAGGCTCTGTGGGACATCCCCGCGCCCTCTGGCGAGCACCTAGGCTGCATTCTGCAACCAGCTCACCGGCCCCTGGACCAGCGGTAGCTGCGGGACTCCATATTGCAACCAGGACATAGCTGGAAAGGCCCAGGTAAACACCCCTTCCAGGGCTACCCGCACAGGGGGATCTGCTAGGGTCTCGGAACCAAGCAGGCCGAGTTCCTTGCAACCAGGACACAGCTGGAGAAGCCCAGGTAGACAGACTCCAACAGGGGCTACAATCGCATGGGTGGCAGCCAGCTTATGATCCCTTAAAGCAGCAGTCACACATATTTACCAGTAGAGAAACAACAGGTGAGCCCAGCCTCACAGGAGATTCAAACACCAGCCACTAACAACAAGGCCAACTAAAACCAGAAATAACCAGATGGCAAAAGGAAAACGAAGGAACGTTACTAACAAAAATCAAGGCAACATGACAGCATCTGAACCCAGTTCTCCAACAACAGGAATCCCTGGATACCCTAAAACACCAGAAAAACAAGAATTGGATATAAAATCACTGGTCAGGATGCTG
This sequence comes from Apodemus agrarius, assembly GCA_964023405.1. Lineage (NCBI taxonomy): Eukaryota > Metazoa > Chordata > Mammalia > Rodentia > Muridae > Apodemus > Apodemus agrarius. The sequence continues at coordinate 30,682,794 of OZ030023.1, forward strand.
GTAGCTGAACACATAGAAAAATCTCGTAAAGAAATAGAGGAGAAAATGGATCAAAAGTTAGAAGCCTTTACGAGGCAAATACAAAAATCACTTCAAGAAATTCAGGAGAAGATGGATCAAAGAGAAGAAGACAATAAGGAAGAAAGACAAAAGTCACTTAAAGAACTACAGAAGAACGTGGGCCAACAAGTAGAAGCTATGAAAGAGGAAGCACAAAAATCTATTAAAGAAATACATGAAAACACAATCAAGCAAACGAAAGATCTGAGCACATCCATCCAGATACTAAAAACAGATGTAGAAACAACTAAGAAATCACAGAGGGAGACAACATTGGAGATAGAAAACCTGGGGAAGAAATCAGGGGCCTTAGACGCAAGTATCAACAATAGAATACAAGAGATAGAAGACAGAATCTCAGAAGCCGAAGATACCATAGGAACCATTGATTCAACAGTCAAAGAAAACACTAAATGCAAAAAGGTGGTAACCCAAAACATCCAGGAAATCCAAGACACTATGAGAAGACCAAACCTAAGGATTATAGGTATAGACGAGAGTGAAGATTTACAAGTTAAAGGGCTAGCTAATATCTGCTATAAAATTATGGAAGAAAACTTACCCAACCTAAGGAGAGAGATGCCCATGAATATACAAGAAGCCTATAGAACCCCAAACAGACTGGACCAGAACAGAAATACATCCCGTCACATAATAATCAAAACTCCAAATGTAATAAACAAAGAAAGAATACTAAAGGCAGCAAGAGAAAAAGGCCAAGTAACATATAAAGGAAAACCTATCAGAATAACACCAGACTTCTCACCTGAGACCATGAAAGCTAGAAGATCCTGGGCAGATATCATGCAAACTCTAAGAGAACACAAACTTCAGCCAAAACTACTTTACCCAGCAAAACTCTCAATTGCCATTGATGGAGACATCAAGGTATTCCATGACAAAACCAAATTTGCAAGATATCTCTCCACAAATCCAGCCCTACAAAGGATAATAGGGGGAAAACACCAAGACAAGGACAGAAACTACACCCGGGAAGAAGCAAGATAGAAACCTCCTCTCATCAAACCCAAAAGAAGATAACCTCTCGAATATAAAAAATAAATAAGATAAATAAATATAATTTCAAAAATGTCTGGAGGTAATAATTACTATTCCTTAATATCTCTTAACGTCAATGGACTCAATTCCCCAATAAAAAGACATAGACTAACAGACTGGATACGGAAACAGGACCCTACATTTTGCTGCATACAGGAAACACATCTCAGTGTTAAAGACAAACACTGCCTTAGAGTAAAAGGCTGGAGGACAATTTTACAAGCAAATGGTCTCAGGAAACAAGCTGGAGTAGCCATTCTAATATCAGATAAAATTGACTTCCAACCTAAAATCATCAAAAGAGACCCAGAAGGTCACTTCTTGCTGGCCAAAGGGAAAATCCACCAGGAAGAGCTCTCAATACTGAACATCTATGCTCCAAATGAAGGGCACCCTCATTTGTAAAAGAAACCTTACTGAAGCTTAAAGCACACATTACACCTAACACAATAATTGTGGGTGACTTCAACACCCCACTCTCCTCAATGGACCGATCAGGAAAGCAGAAACTAAACAGGGACACAGTGAAACTAATTGAAACTCTGGACCAATTGGATTTAACAGATATATATAGAACATTTCATCCTAAAGCTAAAGAATATACCTTTTTCTCAGCACCGCATGGTACCTTCTCCAAAATAGACCATATAATCGGTCACAAGACAGATGTCAACAAATACAAGAAGATCGAGCTAATCCCATGCCTCCTATCAGATCACCATGGAGTAAGAGTGGTCTTCAATAGCAACAAAAACAACAGAAAGCCCACATACACATGGAAACTGAACAATACTCTACTCAATGACACCTTGGTCAAGGAAGAAATAAAAAAAGAAATCAAAGACTTTTTAGAATTCAATGAAAATGAAGGTACAACCTACCCAAATCTATGGGACACAATGAAAGCAGTGCTAAGAGGAAAACTCATAGCTCTAAGTGCATCCAAAAAGAAACTGGAGAGAGCATACACTAGCAGCTTAACAGCACACCTTAAAGTGCTAGAAGAAAAACAAGTTAACTCACCCAGGAGGAGTAGAAAACAAGAAATCATCAAACTCAGGGCTGAAATCAATCAAATAGAAACAAAGAGAACCATACAAAGAATCAACAAGACCAGGAGCTGGTTCTTTGAGAAAATCAACAAGATAGATAAACCCTTAGCCAGACTAACCAAAGGACACAGAGACAGTATACAAATTAACAAAATTAGAAATGAAAAGGGAGACATAACAACAGAAACTGAGGAAATTCAAAAGATCATCAGATCCTACTACAAAGGTCTATACTCAAAACAACTGGAGAATCTGGAGGAAATGGACGATTTCCTAGAAAGATATCAAATACCAAAATTAAATCAGCATCAAGTAGACCAGCTAAATAGTCCCATAACCCCTAAAGAAATAGAAGGGGTTATAGAAAGCCTCCCAACCAAAAAAAGTACGGGACCAGATGGTTTTAGTGCAGAATTCTACCAGACCTTCAAAGAAGACTTAACACCAATACTCTTCAAACTATTCCACAAAATAGAGACAGAAGGGACACTGCCCAACTCATTCTTCGAAGCCACAATTACGCTAATACCTAAACCACAAAAAGATCCAACAAAGAAAGAGAACTTCAGGCCAATTTCTCTTATGAATATAGATGCAAAAATACTAAATAAAATTCTTGCTAACCGAATCCAAGAGCACATCAAAACGATCATCCACCATGATCAAGTAGGCTTCATCCCAGGGATGCAGGGATGGTTCAATATACGGAAATCCATCAATGTAATCCACTACATAAACAAACTGAAAGAAAAAAACCACATGGTCATCTCATTAGATGCTGAAAAAGCATTCGACAAAATTCAGCATCCTTTCATGCTAAAAGTCTTGGAAAGAGCAGGAATTCAAGGCCCATACCTAAACATAGTAAAAGCAATCTACAGCAAACCAGTAGCCAACATCAAAATAAATGGAGAGAAACTTGAAGCATTCCCACTAAAATCAGGGACTAGACAAGGCTGCCCTCTCTCTCCATATCTTTTCAATATAGTACTTGAAGTTCTAGCAAGAGCAATTAGACAACATAAGGAAGTCAAAGGGATACAAATTGGAAAGGAAGAAGTGAAACTATCATTATTTGCAGACGATATGATAGTTTACCTAAGCGACCCAAAAAACTCCACCAGAGAACTTCTACAGCTGATAAACAACTTCAGCAAAGTGGCAGGATATAAAATTAACTCAAGCAAGTCAGTGGCCTTCTTGTACTCAAAGGACAAGCAGGGTGAGAAAGAAATTAGGGAAATAACACCCTTCACAATAGCCACAAACAACATAAAGTATCTTGGCGTAACTCTAACCAAACAAGCGAAAGATCTGTACAACAGGAACTTCAAGTCCTTGAAGAAAGAAATCGAAGAAGACCTCAGAAGATGGAAAAATATTTCTTGCTCCTGGATTGGCAGGATCAATATAGTAAAAATGGCCATCTTGCCAAAAGCAATATACAGATTCAATGCAATCCCCATCAAAATCCCAACTCAATTCTTCATAGATCTAGAAAGAGCAATTCTCAAATTCATCTGGAGCAAGAAAAAACCCAGGATAGCTAAAACTATTCTCAACAATAAAAGGACTTCTGGGGGAATCAATATCCCTGACCTCAAGCAGTACTACAGAGCAATTGTGTTAAAAACTGCATGGTATTGGTATAGCAACAGGCAAGCAGATCAATGGAACAGGATTGAAGACCCAGAAATTAACCCACAGACTTATGGTCACTTGATCTTTGATAAAGGAGCCACAACCATCCAGTGGAATAAAGATAGCCTTTTCAACAAATGGTGCTGGTTCAACTGGAGGTCAACATGCAGAAGAATGCGAATTGACCCACTCTTATCTCTTTGCACTAAGATCAACTCCAAGTGGATCAAGGACCTCCACATAAAACCAGACACACGGAAACTATTAGAAAAGAAACTTGGGAAGACCCTGGAGGACTTGGGCACAGGGGAAAAGTTCCTGAACAGAACACCAATAGCGTACGCACTAAGATCAAGGATCGACAAATGGGACCTCATAAAATTACAAAGTTTCTGCAAAGCAAAGGACACTGTCAGAAGGACAAAACGGCAACCAACAAAGTGGGAAAAGATCTTCACCAACCCCACATCTGACAGAGGGCTAATATCCAATATATACAAAGAACTCAAGAAGTTAGACCCCAAAGAACCAAATAACCCTATCAAAAAATGGGGCACAGAGCTAAACAAAGAATTTCCACCAGAAGAAATTCGGATGGCCGAGAAACACCTTAAAAGATGTTCAACATCATTAGTCATCAGGGAAATGCAAATCAAAACAACCCTGAGATTCCACCTCACACCAGTCAGAATGGCTAAGATTAAAAACTCAAGAGACAACAAGTGCTGGCGAGGATGTGGAGAAAGAGGAACATTCCTCCATTGTTGGTGGGATTGCAAAATGGTAAAACCGCTCTGGAAATCAGTTTGGTGGATCCTCAGAAAACTGGGCATGTCACTCCCAGAGGACCCTGGCATACCACTCCTGGGCATATACCCAGAGGATTCCCCTGCATGCAATAAGGACACATGCTCCACTATGTTTATAGCAGCCTTGTTTATAATAGCCAGAAATTGGAAGGAGCCCAAATATCCCTCAAAGGAGGAATGGATACAGAAAATGTGGTATATTTATACAATGGAATACTACTCAGCAATTAAAAATAATGAATTCATGCAATTTGTAGGTAAATGGTTAGACCTGGAAAATATCATCCTGAGTGAGCTAACCCAATCACAAAAGAATGCACATGAAATGCAATCACTGATAAGTGGATATTAATGAGCCCAGAAGCACTAAATACTCAAGACACGAATAGCAAGTCAAATGATTCCCAAGAAGAAGAAAGGAGAGGACCCTGGGCATGTAAAGATTGCATCCAGTTTAGTAAAGAAACTGAGGGGGGAGGGGGAATGATTGGGGAATAGTTGGGGGGGAGAGGAACTATGGGAACTATGGTGGGTGGGAACTGGGAAAGGGGAAAGCCCTTGGAATGTAAACATAGAATATAGAAAATAAAAATTTAAAAAAAAAAGAGTAATTGCAATCTTTTTTCTTATCTATTAGGTTTTTATTCTATGGCAAAACATTATTTGACATCACCAAAAACAAACAAACAAACAAACATAAGATAAATTTTTTGAAACGAATTTGTTATAATGCCAGTATTACATTTTCTCTCTAAGAATTCAATGATAAGCAAAGCAACTAATGTTTTAACTACTATTTTTTCTTGAGAAAGAAACTCATTTTTTTTTAAGAGGATCATTAATGCCCTCAATCTAATGATCCTCTTTTCTGTTTCCCATATATTACACCAAGCACAGATTTAGGACCCACATTTTATTGAAGGCTAAACAGGTAATATAGTCTGAATTTTAAATATCATGGATGAAAATCATCTTTACCCATTGTGACTTAAAATGGTATCAATTATGAAAACTGTGAAAGAAAAAGTTTGAAATTAATCATCTACTAAAAATTACTGAAAAATCTACAAAATTGTGAAGGTCTATCAAGTGAAAGAGAATTTGTAGCTATAAAAAGCTAAACAAAAGTTTGGATCCCTTCACATTCTTTATAGAACAATTAACAAGCATTTAGGAGAGCAGCTCCTACTTTATCTTTGTTCTCAACAAACTGTATAGGAAATTTCTGGGTCCTTATAGCACTATTACAAAAAACCCTCAAATTTTATTAATCAAAGCTATCTGCTTATTATATGCATTAAAAACAAAGAAATCAAAATTTATTTTAATTTAAATTCTGCTTATAAGTACAAATTATAATTAGAGGATAGAATTTTGAATTTCATATATACATTAAGTTCTGAAAACAATATTTTGATAAGTTTTCTACTTTGAAATAAATACATATTTTGTAAACTTGGAATGGAACAGAATAGAAAGGAAATTATATTTTCAAATTTAAGTTTGGGAAATTTTTTAAAGAAGAATATTTGAAGTCTTATAATAATATTTTCTCATACTATTATTTGACGAGGAATAAAATCCTTTCAAGATTAAACTGGAAAATTTTTACATTTTTAAATGGAAAACTTGTTAAAAAGAAAAATAGTCTCTGTAGTAAAAGCTATACTACAATTACTAGTTGAATTAAACCATTTAAATTTATGATTCTATGAATAAATTTAAATATTCCACAATAGAATAGTTGATAATTATTCTAGAATAAATAAAGCTTCAGAAATTTTATTTCTGATTTTTGAGACAAGTTCCTGGGAATGCAGGTTAATCTTGAATATACTATGAGGCTAGTGATTACCTTGAATTTCTAATGCTCCTGAATCTACAGAGTACAGATCTTATAAGTACACATACATACTATATAGTACATTTGTAGTAATTACACTGGTTATTGGTTAAGACACCTAGAGTATTCACATAGCTGATTTGTACTGAGATAAAGATTGACAGTATATACACTATACAGCACAATATACATAGAGTTCTACTCTGAGTGTGAGAGAAAATAAAGAACGTAGAAGAAACGATTTCAAAATTAGCATTCAGAATATAGAAAAAATGTGTGTCTAAAATAGCACATTATATTCTATGTAGAAATAATTCAACCAAACTCAAAATAAATATCATATTGAAATTGCTGAACATGAAAGACAAGAGTAAGTTTTAAGCTAAAATGACAGATTTAAGTTATAATCTCAAAGAAAATCACCTTTCTATTGAATGAGTTGCAATGAAGTACAGCCTTCACGTAAATTATATATTTAAAATTATTTTTAACTGACATATCTGAACTCATAAAACCTAAATCTCAGAAAACAGATTAGAAACTAAAAAAAAGAGTTTAGGTGCACTGGGGAGACTTGTTGTAATAGTCTCTTATAGGACATTAGGTCTTTGGGTTATGTTTCAATGTAAGAGAAGTTACATTCAGGAAGAAGAGCTGCTCAGACAGGGAAAAGAAATTTAGGAGTGGTAAATATACACCTAAACTAAGTAAATTCAAGAGTTATAATAACTAGAGACAAAAAAAAGGTTAATCAAAATCAAACCAAAACAGAAGTGCACAGAACATGAAGTCTGTTTTGTGTTCATCAGCTAATCCTAAGAATGCAGTTGGCCCTGTGTATGTTAGATATATTCAGCAATACTCTATTGCAGAAAACTGATTTTTTGGCTTTCTGATAAGGTATCAATTAAATAGTGCAAAGGGTTTTACTAGAAATAATTTCTATTTTATGCCAATATTAATATATCCTCTAATGGTGCATTTTATTTTACATATTTAATACCTTAGCAGTAACAAGGGAACTAAAAACTATTACACTAGAAACTATTTTGCATTTCCCTTCAGTCAAATATCCTCAAAAGTATTCATTATATCTAATAATCACTGTAGAATACTGACACAGTAAATTTGTATATGGCTACAATAATTGAGTCATGCCTACTTTTAGGGCTTATCTAAAATGCTCATGCATCCATTGAGCATGTGGATCTCCTTGGATTTTTGCTGAGACAGCACTTGTAGATACTCAGCTTTCCAAACTAACATTACACTAGTACAAAGAAATGAAATCACTTAGTTTTGTAGAAGGAGTAGGAGTTAAATTTGAATGAAAGGCTAGAAATATCTAGTGGCCTTAAAAATGGAAAGGGTGACATAAAGAAAACAGGGTGAGTAACCTGGGAGTATTGTTCTGGCAACGTGTGGGTGATGTGGCGAGAGTTATCAAGAACATTCTTATTGGGATTCTTGGATTATAGCTGCCTAGGTTATTTACCGGTTTTAGATTGTGATTTTGTCATATTAAATTGCTACAATAACAAATTTTACTTCGGACACCACTGTAAATTAAATCAAAATGCTTAGAAGTATAAGGGGCATGAGTAACAAGACAGCTTGCACTACATACAATAAGACTCAGGGGAAAATATCCTCAAAATTACCAACTATGTTTTGCTTCTCTTTTTTCTTTCTTTTTCCATTTATTTTTTTGTAAATGAATTTGTAGCTGTAATTATTCTTAAATTTTGTCTTCAACACTCTCTATCATCTTTTTGACTAATACATTCTGCTTTATGTAAAGCCTCTAAGTTAACTCATCTCTTCCCTAAGGTTGAAATGCATAATTCAACTTAGAAGTCATTACAATAATTATTCCATAGTAACAGAAGAGGGTGATTTGGCAAAGGAAGAGAAAAGCACAGATATCCGTCAAGCTAGCAGACGGCAGTGGATGAAAAACTAAGGTTAGGGAGATTGTAATAGTTTAGAAAAAAGAACTCTTGCAAAAGGAGATATATTTTTTAGAAAGGGTCAGATTCCATGAGACAATCAGTAGATGCATACTATTGCTGAGAAGAGCAGTGCTCTCTTTGCAAGGGGACAAAGATTGAATGTGCTCACTCTAATCATGGCTAGCAATGGATACAAAGGGAGCCACGTGGGAAGCACTGGTTTTCAAGTACAGTCATTGCCAATCACAGGGGACACACGAAATAGTGTCTCTTGGTTTTTTGCTGACCTCATTCTCCTTGCCATTTATAAATGGCTGTAGTAATTCATTGAGTGAACACACTCATAAATCAGAGTGATACAAAGCAAGTGGCACGAAGAAGTAAATTAAAGAGACCATCTGAGGATATTTGGCAGGTAGTGCATATAAGCTTCCTAAAACAGGGGAGCTATCTAACATATTAACCACTCTAAAAATAAAAAACAAACAAAAAACATTTGTCAAAGATTCTAATGTCTTGTAGTGAGAAAAAGTCTATTTTGATTAGATCCAAACAAACTAAAAGCAGGCTTACCACTTATACTCAGAATTCTAATTATATGTGTGCTTAAGATAGGGGAAAGTAAAGGTACAAAAGGAATTATGTCAAAGGTAGGTCCAGGATATTGGTAATATTTATTTACTTTTCTTGGTCATTTGTGACTCTGTTACTCTTGGTTTTGAACCTTTCTGACAGTGTGAACATCACTGCTGAGGTCAAGCCAGAGAGACTACCTGAGTTACTGATGGGCAACTTCGACTCTCTATTTCATTTTTGTTGTTGTAGTTGGTTTTGTATTGCTTGTTTATTTGTTTCTATGCAATAACATTTCAAGTTAGAGTAAAAGGTAAAAGTAAAAACTTTACTTGGAACTATTTTCTCATCATAAAATAACAGATTCTTAGAATGTGTTTCTTTTATTCCTCTGTAGTCTTTTTGCTGTTTAAATTTTATAAGAAACAACTAAGAGGGAATTGGGATAAGTGAGAGTTGGTTTATATTATACTTTTATCTGCAACCAAATTCATATAGATAATTAAAGGAATGAGATGAATTTAGGCTAAGAGAATGTTCCAACATTATTTAGCCCCTTCCTTTGTTTTCCAAGGTAGTACCATCCCTTCATTGTTCCCATATTGAATACAAGTACATGAAGAATGTTAGCATGAAGTCTTCAGAATGTTTTAGTCTAAGCCCATATACAACAAAAATCTTTCACCACAAGATCAGGCAAAATTTTCTCTTCTCAGCTAAATACTGCACTGCTAGCTCTTTCTATTTCATGAAAATGTATCACCTAACATTTCAGCAGCCCAGCTCTGAGATTACAGGAAGCCACAGAAGCTTACTAATTCCCTTGAGCTATGGATTAGAATGTCTATCCTCCCTGATTCAAAAAGTCAAAAAGGCTCAAAGGTGGCAAATTCACTTGCCACTAAGCCTGAAGACCTCAGTTCTATCCCTGACATCTACCTAATGGAATATTAATTAACCCAGAAGCTTTGAATACTCAAGTCACAATTAGCAAATCATATGATTCCCAAGAAGAAGGAAGGAGAGGGCCCTGGTCTTGAAATGACTTGATCCAGTATGGTAGGGAAGTACTAGAACAAAGAAATGGGGGTGTGTGATTGGGGATTGGGCAGAGGGAAGAGGACTTATGGGACATATGGTGAAGGGGGGACTGGGAAAGGGGAAAGCCTTTGGAATGTAAACAAAGAATATAGAAAATTTAAAAAAAGTTATTCTTTGAACTTCGTATGCATGCCACTGTACACACACACACACACACACACACACACACACACAAAGAGAGAGAGACAGAGAGAGAAGAGAAAAAGAGACAGATAAAATAAACAAATGTAATAAAATCTATTTTAAAAAATCAAAGCTAGGGTAAAGGATGATATACCTTATCTGACTTGAATGAACTTCTGTAGATAACTGAACAATTTAAAGTTATGTGAACATACCACATTTGTTTTTTTCTTTTTTTTTTCTTAATATATATTTTTTTAATTTATGTTGTCCTTTCCAGTCTCCCCTCCACAACTCACCAACCCATCCCCTGCTTTGGCTCTAAGAGGCTACTCCCTCACGGAGCCTCCTACTCCCTCCTCACTGAGTTAGCATCCTCCTACACTGGGGCATCAAGTCTCAACAGGACCAAGGGCCTCCCTTCCCATTGGTGCCAGATAAGACAATTATCTGCTACATATGTATATGAGGCCATGGATCCACCCATGAATACTTTTTCACTGGTGGTTTAGTCCCTGAGAGCTCTGGGATGTCTGGTTGGTTGATATTGTTCTTATATGGGGTTGCAATCCCCTTCAGCTCCTTCAGTCCTTCTATTATTCTATGAAGACAGTGTGACCTTGTGCTACTATCTGCAATTCTATATGAATGTTCATTTTTCACATACATCTTTATAAAAAGTTACAATTTCATAATCCCTAGGCTCTTAAGAGAAAAGTCAAGTGAATGCCCATTATTTAAAAGAAAATGCATTTATGAAGCACTAAACAACTCAACAAAGAGTCTTCTTTGCTCATCTGTTTCTTGATCTTCAAAAAGTTAGTATTTTTTTATGTTCTTTCATTTGTGTAGTGGTTGTATTTTTGTGGTTTTAGACTACAGAGGTTTCAGACAAAAGTAATCAAACCAAATATTTGTGTGACACCTGAATTCCAGGCCCTCAGTAGAAGATGGTTTAGAAATTAAAGATTCACTACAAGTTGGGTAAGTGCCAGCCTGTGTACCAGTTTCCTTCTACTGAAAATGATATCCTGGCATGGTCACATTTTTTACTCCACCAATCCAAACTGTGCATTCTCAATTTATATAAGAGAAAACTGTGTGTAATCTGTCCAGGGAATAGACATGAATCCAGGAAAACAGTTTGTGACAGATATTTACGTTCTAAAAAAGGTAACTTTGTTATTTTTCCTGTGATGTTTTAAACAGGGTGGAAACATAAAATAGGATAAACTTTATCATGTGTTGTTTCTTTTGTTTATACTTACAAAGTATAGAATCCTAATGGATAGAGAAAGAGAAAGAAATATAGCAGATGCACAGATGAATATAGAAACGATGAATTAGCACACCTAGCCTGAATAAAATTAAACTCTTGAGTCTAATAATTTCTAGGTTACTTTTTAAATCTGTCAATGTGTTACATAGAGAAAACTCTACCCTTCAGTAATAAGTCAACATCCTTTTCTATGGCAAATCATAATTTGGATCTATAAGCATGAGCTTCCATGAAGAAAACTCAAGTTCATTAATCAGTATGTCTTCAAATAATATGCACTCTCTTAGAAATTTTATAGGTCAATTTCCATTGTATATTTACTTTACAGGACACATTCGTTAAGGTTTGAAAAATATATTTATGATATTTATCTCCAACTCGATGTTTAACATAACTTCAACTAAAAGTCAACTGTTAATCGTATTAATAAGTGTCTGTTTTTCACAGCTTTAAAATCATTGGACATGCTCAAGAAAGTCTAGGTGTCAATTAAAAGTACTTTGACAGGAATTTAGGAAATGTGAAAGGGGAATTAAGACAGGCAGTCACATAACACAGTGTAAAAAAAAAAAGAATCAGAGATGGATGAGTGAGACTAAAATCAGGAAGGAGAAGGAACCAACAATAAGACATTGACAAAGTGTGATTATAGGGGCAGAGAAGCATTTAGTTTTGCTCACGTTTTAATCTTTCTCTCATAGCATAACAATCATGCACTTACAGCGAGCTTTACACATTCCCACTCATTGACTCTCAGTCACCTTGGCATGTAGACATTTGCCACCAAGCATGATGGCCTAAACTTGATTCTTAGAATCTATGTAGTGAAAAGCAAAATACAATCCAACTTCCATAAGTTTTCTCTGACCTCTACAAATGGGCCAAGGCCTGACCATGCTAACAGACACCATGCACACACACACACACACACACACACACAAACACACACAAACAAACATACATACCCTATGCAAATATGTGTTTAAATATCCCATTTATCTACATTTTAATAATGTAATTTAATGTTTTCATCACATTAATTTCCTATATAGTGTTTATGTACAAAATCATGATACAAATTGTTTGCTGAAATATTAGTTAGTGAATGATAAAATGGGCCATTTCTATGAAATATTATTTCTTTTTATACTTTCTATTTTTTTAAAGATTTATTTTATTTTTTATTTATCTGAGTACACTGTAGCTGTCTTCAGGCACACCAGAAGAGGGCATCAGATGCCCTTATGGATGGTTGGGAGCCATCATGTGGTTGTGAGCCACCAAATGGTTGCTGGGATTTGAACTCAGGACCTCTGGAAGAACAGTCAGTACTCCTAACTGCTGAGCCATCTCACCAGCCCTTTTTATTCTTTTAAAACATTATTTTATTTACATTCCAGTCATTGCCCCACTTCTGGGTTTCACCTCCCACAGTTCCTCATCCCATCCCTCCTCCTCCTTGCCTCTCAGAGGGCACTCTTAAATAATAACAACACATTTTGTTAAAAAAAAAAAAGACACTCTTATAAGTTTTCCTTGGGTTTCTAGTTTGAGTGAGGTGAAAGGAAAATGTTAAAGGGAGATTCACACAACCTGAGAAGTATTTTTTTTTCTCCTCAGAAATAATGCTAAGAGATGAAAATGACATTTAGTTTTTTTTAAATTAGGCAAGGAAATTCACACTTGAGATTGTTATTTCAGATTAGGCGTTGTGTTATCTTTGTCAGCACAGCCAGGCAGGATCGTTTGAATACATGACTATGGAGGATTTGTGAGAAGATTTGACTTTCATTATAAGAAGACCTATAGATTTTCTGCCTCTCTTTTCCTAGTGGGACATTTATGCTTTCAAGCTTCTGCACCTGACATACACTCACGTGTTCTCCAGTTCTCACAGCTTCATACTTGCTGTGTCTCTGCTCAGTGTATGATGCAAGAAAGAGCACTCTGACATCCTTGTGCTGTTTCAGCATGACTTCTGAATGTTCCTCGGGAGTTAGTTCTGCACAATGGGAGGCACCTATACGGGGATGGATGGTGGGAGACAATGACATCAGTGCATTGCTCTTTGTCCTGTGTCCTGTGCGACTATTGCCCCTGTGGCTTTAAATCTTCTGGGGTTTGCATCTTGCCAAAGAGCTTTTCCTCTGTGATGTAAAGTTCAATTTGATAAGCCAGTTAGTTATGCCTAGGCATGCTCTCCATCCCTGCCCTTTGCTCTAAAACTTCTCTACTCATCTCTACTTTCTTTCTGTCAATCTCTTATCACCACTACTTTCTTATCAACATTATATCTGACTTGATTTGTCTTCCTTCTACATCTCTGTAATTAGTTTTCTATATTGAACTATGTATGTAGAAATACATGGCTGACTGTATTTCAGAGGTTTCTGTAGTAAATGTCATTCATAGTAGATAACTATAAGAATGTGTTTCTTAGTTTCATGGCAATGATTGGATCATTCTTTTATTTACCCTCCACCATACTATTTTTTTTACACACATTTCTTCAAGGTTTGAGCTGTTGGGCATATATAAGACTTACTACTACTACATCATATTTTAATTTTCTAATTTTTTCATCTCCTTCAATATCCCTGGTATATAAATAATACAATCCCACCAATGGTGTTTCAAATTTAGCTTGTAAATTGATATGCCTCTAAAACATATGAGTTCAGAAACAAGTTGACTAGATTATGGCTGATTGGTGCATTTAAAAACAAATTATTTCTAAATTAAATATGTTAGAATACTTAAAATAGTTCTGCTTTAATTTTTGTAATCATATGAAACTTTAAATATGTGATTATAAAGTCTGTGATTTTACTGTACTGTACTAGACAACTCCATATAGATTTTTACATAAATTATTAATTTTTTTTGCAAAAACTTACCAACTATAATGCCATTGGGAATTTTCTATTTAATGGTTGGTATGTTTAAGTACAGGTAAAAGCAAAATTACACTTAGTAGCCAACAAGAACCACCCTGGATATAGTTACTTACATTCAATGAGGAGTTGCTTGTGGAAGTGAGCACACACTTTAGACCAGGTATTCCAAGGATCTCCCTTGGTATAAACTTAACCCTAGCTAAATTGGCCATAGGTTATTCAAGTTCCTTCTGATCCTTGATCAGTTCAAGCCAATCTTTCTACACAAAAGTTCAGAATGCAATTCCTCCTGTCTCTATGTCTCTGCAAGCTTGATTCTTTCCTCTAAGCAAGGGCTGTTTTACATCTTGTTTCACAGTTATGTTTGGATCTAATAAGGAATCACATCTAGTCTGTTAGCTCCTCTTTTATTAAAATCTTTGTGGCCAATATATTTTTTCTCATTGTAACAGGTTATGAAATAATGTATCACCAAGCTTTACCAGATTATTATTTTTTGTTTCTAGGATATGAATCCCATGAGATAAAGTATCTCATTGTATTTCTTCACGACTGTTGGATTCAAGTAAAATACCATAAGACTTGCAGTATACACTGAAAATTATGATATGAATATGACCTAGGAATCAGCATTATATGAATGTGAATTAGATGAAACATATGCTATGAAATGAAGGTTGGTCAGAGATACACAAGAACCCATAATTTTAGCATGTGCATTTTCTTAATATATAGATAAGAACATTATGATTCGAACAATAAAGATGATTATCTCAAGCTTTATCCAGTTGGAAAAATTTCCAATCAATTTCATCTTCTATTTCAATCCACCCACAAAACCTTGACCAAAAATGTATTCTCCCTACCAGTAGTTCAGGCACATAGATAAAGCAGAAACTAAAGGAATGGCTAAGCAATGACTGGCCCAACCTGAAACCTATCCCGTGGTGCCAAACCAATCCCTGACACTATTAATGATTCACTGTTATGCTTGCAGACAATAGCCTAGCATAACTGTTCTCTGAGAGCTCCATCCAGCAGCTGACCAAAATAGACACAGAGACCCACAGTCAAATATAAGAGTTTGTAGGTCTTGTGGAAGAATTGGGGGAAAGATTGAGGAAACTGGATAGGATAGGGATCCCACAAACAGACCAACAGCCTTAACTAACCTCCATGCTTGATGTCTCTCAGAGACTGAACTACAAATAAAAGAGCAAACTGGGGCTGGACCTAGCCCTCTCCACCCCAAGCACATATGTATCAAGTTGGTCTTCATGTAGGTCCTTCAACAACTGGATCAGTGGTGTGTCCCTGACTCTTTTGCCTGCCTGTGATCCAGTTTCCCTAACTGGGCTATCTTGTCTGGCCTCAGTGGTAAAGGATGTGTGTTGTCTTGCAATGAGTTGATGTGCCGCTGTGCATTGGTACACAAGGGGATGGGGCTCCCCCTTCTCAAAGGAGACAGGGATTGGCAGATGGAGGAGAGGCTGTGTGAGGGAGAAAAGGGAGGGTGGATGCAATCAGAATGCTATGTGAATAAATACATAATGAAAAAATTTTAAAATAGAAATTTAAAAAATTATAATTGATTCATTTATTTACTTTATATCCTGACGTTTCCTCTACCTCCTCTTCTCTTGCCAAGTCCTGCCATGCAGAAGGGACAGTGTGACATGCTTCTTATTCTAAGAGCATAGCTAGCAGGGCATGGGCCTCCACAAAAGTTGATAGTTGCTGGGCTTAAGGCTTGTTTTTATAATAATGTACGTAATTTAGTTTATGTTCCTCCTTTGGGAGATGTTCTTCCTACCAAGGTTATTGGGGAATGTACTTTATGCCAGGGTTAATGAATCTATGATAATTAGAAACAGTTTCAGTCTAGGAGACAGGGATGTATCTAATGTCTCAGCAAAATGGTAGAACTCTATGACTTTCAGGACAGTCCTTAAAGCTGTGGGAAATAACTCTAAAAACATCAAAAATATGTAATTTCTCAACTATGCAAAATATAAGCATGCAATATGAATTATATGAAGGGATTCACAGACATAAAAGAAAACAAAGACTACTATGAGCCAGTTTATCAGAAAGATACAAAGGCAGGCAGATACCTGAGTTCAAGGTCAGCCTGGGACAATGCAAATTTAGATCAAGGCATGGTAGGAGGCTATGATCTTAGAGCCAGATTCCACCTAGCTAGCTTATTGTCTGTGCTTACAAAGTCAGGCAGATCTCTGAATTCATTTGCAATGTAAAAAAAAAAAAAAGCATTGTTTTTTATCTTTCTAGGAACAAAGAGTGGAACAGAGACTGAAAGAAAAGCCATCCAGAGACTGTCTCACCTAGGGATCCATCCCATCTGCAGACACCAAACCCAGACACTATTGTTGAAGCCAAGAAACACATGCCTACCAGACCCTGTTATAACTGTCACCTGGGAAGACTCTGCCAGAGCCTGACCAATACAGATGCAGATGCACTCAGCCAAACTTCTTAGGACTCAGGGCAGGGACCCCAGTGGAGAAGTTATGGCTAGAACTGAAGTAGTTAAAGGGTTTTCAACCCCACAGGAAGAATAGCATTATCAACCAACCAGACCCCTGAAGCTCCCTGGAACTCAACCACCAACCAAAGAGTACAGGGGGCTTGGGGCGTGGAGAGAAGGAAGGGGACCCATGGCTGCAGTTGGATATGCAGCATATGCAGCAGAGGATTATCTTATCTGGCATCAATGAGAGGGGAGCCTCTTGATCCTGTGGAGGTTAGATGACCAAGGGTAGGGGAATGCTAGGGCAGGGCTAAGGCAGAAGTGGGTAAGCAAGTGAAGGAGCACCCTCACAGAGGTACTGGGAAGGTGGGGGGGGGATAGAGGATTGCAAAAGGAAAACTAGGAAGGGGATAACATTTGAAATGTAAATAAATAAAATAACCAATAAAAATTGAAATTATAAGTTTTCTTTTCTTAGGTGTCATAGGGCTAAGTTACAAAAAAAATGCTGATTGGTGGGATAATCAAAAGGGAACCTGGGATGGAAGATTAAGTTGATATGTAAATAAAAGATGGATTTTGGTCTGGGGGTGTTGAGTTATCTCTCTCAGGAGAGCCAGCAGGAACAGGGCACCAGCCTGAATCCAGGATTGTTCTTCTCATTGATCCAAAATACCCCCTCCTCAGAAACCCTCTCCAAGTCAAGGCTGGCTCTTGGCATCCTCCAATTCCTTTCTGCCGTGCCTCCTCTCTCCCACCACATCCACTCTTCTACCCTTTCTCTTCAGAAAAGGGAAGACCTCCCATGGATACCAACTAGCCTTGGCATAGCAAGTAGTAGAAAGGACAGAAGCATCTTTTCAAACTGGTGACAGCAGAGATTTTTGCCTCTTATATTCCTCTGCATTGCAATACCAATATCACTTCCTATGGTTCCTTCATCTCTCCTCTGGATGACTATGTGCATCTTTTAATTCATAAGCTTCCAAATACATCCCTTTTCAATTCTTTGTTTCTGTGGCCAGGGTAGAATTTTTTTTCTAAATAAATTAAATTGTGTTAGATCTTCATCTAAAATTCTTCAGCTACAACTCATGGTTGTCGATATTTTACTCTTCTCTGTTCTAACCCGACATTATAGCCTCACGTTTCCTGAATCACCATTTCTTTTTCCAGAATATTTCACGTTCTCATTTGATTTCAGGTTTTAAAACTTCTTTTATTCAGTTAGTTAATGAAGATTCCAGAGTATTTCCTAGTAGAGTTTTCCCATGATTTCTATTTAAAGTTATTCTTCTATAATAGGGTTATAGTGTAAGACCCGAAAAAATGAGCACCCCACACCTCGGAAGGTGACACCCAAATCACTAGCAAGAAATAGTTTTGATGCAACAGCAAGAGGATTTTTATTCCAGAGACTCGGGTTCACAGTAGTACACCATACAGGGGTAGAGGACTGTGGACCCTGAGTGCAGAATCTGGACAGTTTTTATAAGTTTACAACAAAGCCCACATATTGCAAACCAATCATTCCTTAGCATGGGGAGCCCATGCAGTGTGAGCCAATTGATTTGTACCATCCTATATCTTCTAAGCCAATTAGTTTAAATTATCCAAGCCCAATCAGTTTCCTATAGAAGCAAGATGGCAACTAGTAAGCTATTTTCCCCTTATGGGGCCAGGATCACATACTCATTTCCCTTTATAGGGCCAGGATCACTTATTCAAGTCCCTTTTGCCTAGTTCCTAACAAAGAGCTGGCTCAAGGAATGTGACCTTTTACCTAGTTCCATACAGAGAGCAGGCTCAAGGAATGTGACCTTTTACCTAGTTCCATACAGAGAGCAGGCTCAAGGAATGTGACCTTTTACCTAGTTTCTAGCAAAGAGCAGGGTCTGGAATTTGAGGTGTTTAGGGCTCCTTAGGAGGCTGGAGTTAGAGCTGTATTTTTCATCCTTTCAATAGCTCTATGAGAGAATGCTTATATTTACAGTGTAAGGCTCTCAGTTCCCTCTGTACCACTCTATATAATCTCTCACTCTTTTATATGTATATTTTACATTATCTTATTTACAGTTACACATTTGATAATATGATTTATATTAAACGATTCATATGTACTTTTTCTTTTTCAAAACTTTTCTACTAAAAACATATGCTCTAAGATCAAGAATTAACAAATGAGACCTCATAAAATTACAAAGTTTCTGTAAGGCAATGGACACTGTCAAGCAGACAAAACAGCACCCAACAAATTGGGAAAAGATCTTCACCAACCCTACATCTGACAGAGGGCTAATATCCAAAGAACCTTAGAAGTTAGACTCCAGAAATCCAAACAACCCTATTAAAAATGGGGTACAGAACTAAACAAAGAATTTTCACCTGAAGAAATTCAGATGGCTGAGAAGCACCTTAAGAGATGTTCAACATCGAAAGAGGAACACTCCTCTACTGCTGGTGGGAATGCAAGCTGGTACAACCACTCTAGAAATCAGTCTGGCGGTCCCTCAGAAAACTGGACGTGATACTTCCAGAGGACCCAGCCATACCACTCAGCCATTAGAAACAATGAATTCATGAAATTCTTAGAGAAATGGATGGAGTTGGAGAACATCATACTAAGTGAGGTAACCCAGTCTCAAAAGAATACCCATGGTATGCAGTCACTGATAAGTGGATATTAGCCTAGAATCTTGGAACACCAAAGACACAATAAACATACCAAATGATGTCTGACAAAAAGAAAGGAGTGGGCACTGGTACTGGAAAGGATCAAAGCATCATTGTAGTGGAATACAAGAACAGGGAAGAGGGAAGGGGTGGAAGAGGGAGCAGGGGGAGGGAAAAGGGCATGTGGGACCTTTGGGGGGTAGGGAACCAGAAAAAGGGAAATGAATTGTAAATATAGAATATATCCAATTAAAAAAAAAAAGAGAGATGTTCAACATCATTAGTCATCAGGGAAATGCAAATCAAAACAACCCTGAGATTTCACCTTACACCAGTCAGAATGGCTAAGATTAAAAACTCAGGAGACAGCAGGTGTTGGCAAGGATGTGGCGAAAGAGGAACACTCCTCCACTGCTGGCGGGAATGCAAGCTGGTACAACCACTCTGGAAATCAGTCTGGTGGTTCCTCAGAAAACTGGACGTGATACTTTCAGAGGACCCAGCCATACCACTCCTGGGAATATACCCAGAAGATTCCCCAGCATGCAATAAGGATATATGCTCCACTATGTTCATAGCAGCCCTATTTATAATATCCAGAAGCTGGAAAGAACCCAGATGTCCCTCAATGGAGTAATGGATACAAAAAAATATGGTATATATACACAATGGAGTACTATTCAGCCATTAGAAACAATAAATTCATGAACTTCTTAGACAAATGGATGGAGCTGGAGAACATCATCCTAAGTGAGGTAACCCAATCTCAAAAGAACATTCATAGTATGCACTCACTGATAAGCAGATATTAGCCTAGAAGACAGGAATACCTAAGACACAATCCACATATCAAATGATGTCCAAGAAGAAGGAAGGAAGGGCCCCTGACTTTGGAAATGCTCAGTGCAGCAGTATAGGGAAATACCAGAACAGGGTAGAGGGAAGGGGTGAATGGGGGAACAGGGGGAAGGAAGAGGGCTTATGGGAAATGCAGGGAGGGGGGAGCCTAGAAAGGGGGAAATCATATGGAATGTAGATTAATATATTGAATAAAAAAATGCAAAAACATATTATTAAAAATACATATGTATGTAATCAGTATTGGTCAATTCAATATGTAGGAAGAGAAATAAAGTATATGATAGTGAATTTATGGCTCTTATTATAAACTAAATGAAATGAATGAACACATGAAACTTCATTAATATTCAAAATATATTATTTTGATAATTCTAAATGTAAAACTAACTTTTGTTGTCCCAACAGTTTAGAAAAGGAAGGGCTGATTTTCAGTGATCCAAATTGATCTTGTAGTAAATATTCTATGTTTAAATGTGCAAGAAGAAAAATGTATTTTTAGAACATTCATATGGATATTCTGTTTTATTCTAAATAATCCAAATATAAAAGGGTTTTAGAAAACATTTTCAGTTACATTTCTGGTCAAACTGAACACCACTCTCTCAACGGAGGGCATTAAACAGCTACAAATCATTAGTTGTTAATCTTAACAATGCTGATCAGCTGTCCTTCAATGTTTTTCTTCTTTCTGACAGTTTTAATGTCACTTTTAAAATAAAAGTCAGCAAGCTTCTGTAATCTTTAAAATAGCAATGATTCCAGTGAGAACAATTACTGTCCTAAGTTACAGATCATCATGTTTGTAAAGCAGTACATCTTACAGTTTGAACCATGCAATTGTTGAACAAACAAATGGCATCCTTTAGGTTTATTTTACCATTAGTAACTTTTATCATTCATTAGATTGTAATAAATATATTCTCCTTATAAAACAATCCTACTAGTCATAAGCATCTCAGACCCTTTATTCTTTTAAAAACATTGTATAAGAGGTCTTGTATAAACAGTACCATGAAACTGTTGCTTTTTGTCATAAAACATATAACACATTAGCATTTTGTGACCCAGGGAATTTCTTTTCTTTTCTTTCTTTCTTTCTTTCTTTCTTTCTTTCTTTCTTTCTTTTTGTTTGTTTTTTTTTTGAGACAGGGTTTCTCTGTGTAGTCCTGGCTGTCCTGGAACTCACTCTGTAAACCAGGCTGGCCTCGAACTCAGAAATCCGCCTGCCTCTGCCTCCCAAGTGCTGAGATTACAGGCATGCGCCACCACCCTCAGCTTGGGAATTTCTTTCTTAAGGTCCTGTCATCTACAATTTAGAAGACTCTTGGCTAATTACCCATAATGCCTAATTACACTGAAACCAAGATTCAGTTTATAATGACATAACCACAAGGAGGTCAAGGATATAATAAACTGATTCCTATATTGTACAAAGTTCAAACTCACATAAGAATAATTATGTATTTCAAAACTGTTTCCTGATATTTCTTTGTCTTTATGGTTTTTTTTCTTTTTCTCGCTTTTGCTTCTTTTTTTATTGGATGTTTTCTTTATTTACATTTCAAATGTTTTCTGCTTTCCAAGTCTCCCCTTCATAAACCCTCATCATCACCCTCTCCCCCTGCCTCTATGAAGTTGCTCCCCAACCCACTCACTCCTGTCTTCCCTCCCTGGCATTCCCCTACACTGGGGCATCCAACAGGAGTTGGGGAAGGGACTGAAGGAGCCTAGGGTGTTTGCAGCCCCATGGAGGGAGCAACAGTGTCAACTAGCCAGAACCCCCAGAGCTCCTGGGGACTGGACCACCAACCAAAGAATACTGGGACTGTATTTCCATCCTTGACACCAAACCAGTGTTGAGGTTCAAAACTACAGACACTGCTGTGTTGAGCCAGACTTCGCTGAGCATGCTGGGAATTATAGCACCAGGAAGGTAGAGGAAAGAGGAGCTCGAGGTCAATTCAGGCTACATAATACACTGTACCTCAACCTATTCAGACCCATTAACACAATAGTGATTTTCTGGGGAGGGAAGACACAGCAAGAAAACAGAGCAGTATATGTTTTTGGGTACCATGACATTCTAATGGACAAAGGGTGCTGGTGACAATAATGGGCCTTTTGCACCTAGACTTAAATTCCAATTGTGCAGTATTCATCCTTTGTAAAGTCCAGTCTTTAAGCCATGATATTTTTCTGTTAAAAACAGTGGTGAAAGAACCAAATATATAAATGATTAATGTTTCCAATGCCTTATTTCATTCAACTTGAAACCTTTCTTCCTTCTATGTCTTTTTGTTATTTTCTTGTGAAAGGAGTTATTTATTTTAAGATTCTTATCAAAAGGAATTTTCATGATGGATGGATACTATAATATCTTGTTCAAGCCAAAATCTATCTCAGGGGTAAGTATTTTTGCTTCATTTCTCCTCCTCCATCTCCTCCTCTTCCTTTTTCCCTCTCTCCTTTTCTTCTTTGCCTCCTTCTCCTCCTCTTTAACATCCTCTCTCCTTCACTTTCTTTATTTCTATCTCTTTTTCTTTTTATAATGCTAGAATCCTTCCCAAGACATGATAGGCACATTTTCAATACTGAGCTGCATTCTTAGCCTCTAAGGTGCTTTTCCAATTAATGTTAAAAACATTGATTCCTTTCATTTTGCTCAAACTTGAACTCTTAAATCTTATAAAAAATGAAACCTCTTCTGCATTCTCTACTTTTCTGACCTGTATAATTCTCTTCTGTATTCCTACAAGAACATTACAGCATGTTAATGTGTTGGTAAGTGTGTGTGTGTGTTTGTGTGTGTGTGTGTGTGTGTGTGTGTTTATGTGTGTGTGTGTGTGTGTGTGTGTGAAAGTGTGTGTAGGGGCAGTTATGTATGTGTTAGTGTATCTATCTATATGTGTATGTTGGTGCTATGTGTTTGTGTGAGTGTGAGGGCGTGAGGAAGTGCATGTGTTAGAAATGATTCATAGTTTCACAGAATACTTCTCTTTTTTTTATTTGCCATGTATACTTCCAAAACTTTATACCGTTGCAGAAAAAGTACACTAAATCCAGGAACACACCATCCAGACTTATACTGGTATTTGATTCTGTTTTTAGATCTTGACAATCTTTTGCTTAAGTCATTCTCTGTGAAAGTAAACTGTTTTGAGTTTGCATACATTGAAACAGTAGAGTACATGAAAATGTTATATTTAATGTTAGATAAACGTTTAGATAAATTTTAATTCAGTAGCAAGACTATACTAGCTGGAATATAGACAGGCCCTTTGTGCACACCTTTAATCCCAGACAATGACTTCTAATTGAGGTACAAAGTGAGGAATTGAAGGAAGATTTGACAGAGAAAGAATACACCCAACTGTCATCAGAACAGCACAGAAAAGAAAAGTTATAGAAGAGCAGTACAGGGAGAGAGAGAGGCAGTCTGGTGGACTGGAGTTGAGTTCAGTGCAGTTCACTAGAGTTCAGGCAATGTAATGGAGTCGGTTGAGTTCAGTTCAGGCAATGTAATGGAGTCGGTTGAGTTCAGTTCAGGAAATGTAATGGAGTTGGTTGAGTTCAGTTCAGTCAGTTGGAAGTCAGTGCAGTTAGCACAGTACAGTGGAGATGATTGCATTCTCAAGTTCATGCAGTTTGGTGCAGGTTAGTGAAGGCAATTGAAGCCAGACAGTAAGAAGAAGCCAATAGAACAGATTGCTAGAGTTAGAGGCCAAGAAAAACAGTTCAGTTAGAAGCTGAAAGAAGCCAGATTGAATCAGTCAGATAAGAGAGGAGTTTGAGCTGGAACAGCTGAGTTGAACCAGTCAGCCAGAATTCAGAAAGCGCAAAAAAGATTGAGCTTATTAAGCAGTAAGCCTCCATGATAACAATTACTTCTGGTGAATAAAAGTATAATAGTTACTTTTACATAAATATAATTTAAAAATATGAGTAATAAAATTTAATACAATACAAAAAAGAAAAAAATTATATATATATATATATATTACTACTATTATTGGTTGGAGATTAGGGTGCAATCATCATGAAATGTGAATTTTTTATAATTTCAGTGAGTGTCAAAAAAATAAAATTCATAAGTTCCTTGAATATGAATGTAAAGAATAATAGCAAAACATACCTCAGAATTATTCATTCATTTTTGTAATCATATGTTTTGTGATTGCAACATATGGATGAATCCCGATATGAATATCACATTGATTGTAATGTAAATAGTAATGAGTAGAGATGAGTCCAAGGACAACAGACAAAATGTAAAACCAAACCACCTCAAATTCAATTTGTAATCACAAGTACATAATTCTAACTAGTATATAACACAGCAGAATAGCAAGTGGGACCAATCAGGGATCAAATGCAGCATGCCTAAGATAAAGATGTAGTAAAGAAGTAGAGAACTATCGTAGTTATTAAAACATTGATGATACTCATTCTTATCAATGACTATGAAGGCCTGTTTCTAAATTTGCCATTAGAAGGTTTAACATTATTGGTAACTTACTTTGAAATTATTGTTTCTGGAAATAATGATTAGATACTTAAAATTAGTAATGCACTTCAATAAAATCACTGTTATTCCTTTCTTAGGTCTTTTAATAATATTTTGGAAAATTTTGGCCAGTGGAGTGCTTGAAGATTTTACAAAATTGTCCTTATACTTGTTTTCTTGTTAATAAAGGATTGTTTTATGATCCCCTGAAGTTTAAAAATTTGTAATTTCAAAGAAGTAGCATTTGAATCATTCATTCCTTTTGTGTTGGGAAAAAGAAAGAACATTAAATAATGCCTCATAAGTATTCACAAATATGCCTTTTAGTCATATAGTTACAATTTACATTATTATGGATGTCTTCACATTATTCTCTCATTAAATAGACATTCATAAATCACATATTAAGTGGAGATGTGTATGTCACATATTAAGTAGACATGCCACACCTCCAAATTAAAGAGGAAAATGGCTGAAAATACATTTGAGTAACTGATATATCTCTATCAGAAGAAAATAATTTGAATAGTCAATGGATATAGCTAATTGTCATAAGTGCTAAAAGCAGCAAAGGACCATTAATTCAGAGAAATTCATATAAAAAATATAAAAAATAATCTACTGAACAACACAATTCCTAAACATTAGCTCACTCCTTTCATGAAATCTTAGTTTCTTTGAATCTGATCATGGCTTATAAACTTTTTTCTTTTTTTCCTTTAACTTTTATTTGTAAGTTTCCCATCATGCACAGCCGTCCCATTTATCTCCCTGTCCTTTCATAGCTGCCTTTTGACCTTGTAGCCACTGACACCCCCCAAATAAAACAGTCACAGAAGCAAACAAACACAGCAAGACCCCCCCCCAAAAAAATCAAAGCATAAAATACAACTCATTGTGGAAGCTGTAGTATGTTACAGTATGCCCCACATTATATCCCTCTGTCCATACATCTTCATTTGAAAATATTCATTGCAATGAGTCTGGTGTGAGATCTCTGGGTTCTGTGACACCATCAGTATTAGATCTTTATTCAGAACTCCCCCTGGTTATCCTGTTGTTGCTCTATGTCATGGGGATGATCCAGCTTTAGATTAGCAGGACTGGCACTGTCACAGTGCCAACCATTCACAGATGATACAGATTTTGGGTGGCCAATTGAGAGCCCTGGGTGTGGGCCTGGGTCGTTGCTGAGTTAGTCAGCTTTCCAGCTCACCTCTATCTATACCACCAGGGAGGACTCCTCGTCGTTGTCCCATCTAAGCCACCCAGTGTTGCCATAGGCAGAAGGCAAGCTCAGCTCTCCTACACTCAGGACCTCATGGCAGGTTATCTGAATAGGTACAGGAGGTGAGAACAAGGGAAGGGGAGCCTCCCTTGCACCCATGCCAACTCAGGATGCATGAGTGGTAGGGCAAACCTACCTTCTTACCACACCCCTCCTACGGTCAGCTCTGTGATGTTGTCCAGGAGAGGTACAGGACCCGCTGTCCCAAGTGCTACAGCGAGTCAGGGGCAGGGCTATCTTTCCCAAGCTCTTGAACCTGAGAACAGTATTCCTGACTGCAGAAGATGTCAAGGGTGTGTGTGTGTGTGTGTGTGTGTGTGTGTGTGTGTGTATTTTATTATCTTAGCAGCTGTGCTGGCATCCATTTGTCATGGATGGCAAATGAGTGGTCTCCCACACTCATGCCCCTCTGGCCAGCTCAACCACAGTCCTGCCACTAGGACCAGCTCTACTGTGCTGTGTGGCCAAGGTGTAGCGTCCACTCTCCTGAGTGCTGCAACCAGTGAGAGATGGGCCAGCTTTCCAGAGCAATGAAGCCAGTGACAGCCTGGGCTAATAATGCACTGTCCATTAATCAATGAGCATTCATGCTCTGTGCACATACCAACATACATACTATAATGAGAAAGAACAAATATTTTCTGAGAGATATAGCCTACTTAGTAACTGAATTAAAGTTGATAGTGGTGGGGTGAGTAACAGCTATCAACAACTATATACTAGATTCTATTGAGGTTGAAATGTCAGTGCAGATTTTAGGATCACAGCAAACAGTGATTCATTCATTAATATTTTAATTTTAACCACCGACTGTTTTGACTCAACTGCTTGTCACTCTCTCTGGTGTCCTATCAAGTATCAACATGCACTTTTATTTTAACCACAGAATACCCTGAGAAACTCAGATGTATACCTACAATGCATCATTTAAAGTTCAAAGAAAATTCAAAAGCAGTACTTAATAGTACTGAACACATAATTAGATATTAAATGTATACAAACCAATTCCTATGCAAATTATATGACAAAGGAGATGATTAACAAGTGACCTAAAGTGGTCACATCTTTATTTGTGTTCTTATTCCCAAAAGACTTGTATGTATGCTTCCATAGGAACCATAAGTTCCTCCTTCACTCATCCTGATAGTAAAATAATGGAGAAACTAAGGAATATACTTTATGGGGGTGGATACTCTAGGGGACAGCTAAGGGACAGATCAGGAAGACTTCTAATACCTGTATGCAACTTCAGGAAGGAAAAGAGCAGGAATACACAGTAGAAATATTGTGCTCTTTAGAGGAAAACACCAGGCTAGCCCATCATCAGTTGTGTGAGCAACACCCATAGATCACAAGGCAAGACTTAATCATTCTATTCCCTTAGCATGTCCTTGAGTGTGTTATCTTCCATTCTACATTTTGACTTAGGGTAGGTTTCCTTAAGTTGTAAAACAGAACTTCTTCTTAAACTCAAATGTTTTATTATTTATATTAAAGGTACTTCTTAAGCTGATCCTGGCAGGGAGAGTGCCTAAGGTCTCCAAGGAAAGGTACTATCCATCTGTCCAATTGCCCCTGAAGATTTATCAGTGAAAACCATACACCACAGTGTTCTGCCTGGTTCGTAGGAGGTACACAGAAGGTTCCAGAGTTCCTCTTGTCATTTCCTCCCTCCCACCACCATTTACCTTCCCTCACTAACAGCTGGAAAACAGCAACTCCCTATCTTTTCCTTGCTCTCACTCAGTTGTTCTCAACCTGTGGATCATGACCTCATTGGGGGGGGGGAATGTCACATAGTAAATAACCTGTATATCAGATATTTACATTACAATTCATAACAATAGCAAAATTGCAATGATGGAACAGCAATGAAATTTTATGGTTGGGGGTCATCATGAAATGAGACACTGTGTTAAAAGGTCGCAGAATTAGGAAGTGAGGTTGAGAACCATTGATAACTGATAGAGAGCTTAAGAATTAACTTCTGAAAATCCTTCATCCTGTATAGTCATTGATCCTATTTTCTCTTTAGATACATGTTTTAATTTCATCCTGCTTGAAGATTATTTTCATTGTATTTCTGATATTTTTTCAATGTTGCATAACAAATCAGTAAAAAAGAAAGAAAGAAAGAAAGAAAGAAAGAAAGAAAGAAAGAAAGAAAGAGAAAGAAAGAAGAATTGGTTTTCAATTTCTTATATGATTCCTGGTTTATGTATTTCCTGGTATCTGTTTTTTATTTTTGTTACTCAATTTTAACAAATTTGCTTTTCCCCGCAGCATGCTTCCAAAAATAGAAGAAATGAAGCAAAAGAGAACCACAGCCTTATTTTATGATGTCAGCAGTGTGGAAGCCTTGGACCCAGCTATGATTGCTACTCTCAACTTTCTGCTGCCACTTACAACAGAACCTTTGCTCCCGTCTCATCTCTTATCTTTGGTGATGGCATGCTTTAGTAGTGACTGTAAGTTTGCTGTATTAAAATGCTTGACATCCCCACCCCCAAAGAGAATCTAGAGAAGGAAAGACTTATTCAACTCATAATTTTAAGAGACACTGTCTATCACAGCATGGAAAACATGGTGGCGTAGATCCCATCATGGCAATCAGGAAGCGGAGGGGAGCAGTTCTACGTCTCCAAAATAAGAGTAGGAACCAAGGAAACGCTAGCAGTGGCTTAGCTCAGGAGCCCTCCAGGAAAACAAATTTCACCACAACCCAATAGTCTGTTCACAGGTTTAAATCTTCAGTGCATTGACACATTCATTAGGACAGAGTATTGGGGATCTAATTATTTCTGAAAACATACTCAACAGATACACATATAGAGGCTATATTAACCTCCAGGGCATTTTGAAATCCAAACAAGTGCACAATCAAGATTAATCATTACCTGTACATCTATTTTTATCTTGGTGTTCATTAATACTTTATTTTAGTTTCATGCTCTGTATCTGTATTCTTCACACACTCTAAGCCTAAGAGTCTAAGAGTCTAAGGTTTTCTTCAAAATATGTCTTTATAAAATTTTATTGGTTCATTTTCCCTCTTCTAGGTTCCTGAAAAATAGAAAATGAATATCACTACTTAATTTCAGACCTCCCAAATCTATACAGCTAAAACACGTGATCATGCCTCACCAATTAGAACACAAGATGAGTGTATCATTGGCATACAAAATTATGAGAAGTCCTCCATCTGCCCAAGGCCTTAGTTAAGGTCTGTTTCTACCAGATATTAAAGTCTCATCCCACCTCCACTGTTCAAATGCAAGATCAGAAGTCTAATATTGTCTGCAAAAGTCATGTCATGGACCTCAGCGTGGTCTCCCTTCATTTCTTCTGCTTTTGTCACCGTCGTCTCACTGGATCCCTTCTAGATTGCTACTTGCTTTTCGTTGTACCTTCTCTTAAATTTTGTAAGGGGATGTGAGGGTTTTCTCACATTCTCACACTTTACTCTTTTACTAGAATTCCACATCAGAATAGACAGTCTTTTCTGAAACATATGGTTTATTCACCAAACCAATCCATTCATGGATTCCAGGTCTTTGGGTCTAGAACAAACGCAATTTTGGAACTTGACTGTGGACACTAAGACACCTTGCTTCATATTCAGATTCAAATTTTGTGGACTTGCTTTGTCCACCTGTGTGCCCCTCCCAGTATTAAATTATGACAAGGGAGCTAGGTAGAATACCCAGAGAACTACAAAGCTTGGTTATTCAGGAATGCAATCTGGCATCCTTCTTTATCATAAATTTAAGGACATGTATACAAAGAACTCAAGAGGTAAGACCCCAGAAAACCAAATAACCCTATCCAAAAATGGGGTACAGAGCTAAACAGAGACTTTTCACCTGAAGAAATTCGGATGGCTGAGAAACACCTTAAAAAATATTCAACATCATTAGTCATTAGGGAAATGCAAATCAAAACAACCCTGAGATTTCACCTCACACAAGTCAGAATGGCTAAGATTAAAAACTCAGAAGACATCAGGTGTTGGAGAGGATGTGGAGAAAGAGGAACACTCCTCCACTGCTGGTGTGAATACAAGCTGGTACAACCACTCTGGAAATCAGTATGGAGGTTCCTCAGAAAACTGGACATGATACTTCCGGAGGACCCAGCCATACCACTCCTGGGAATATACCCAGAAGATTCCCCAGCATGCAATAAGGATACATGCTCCACTATGTTCATAGCAGCCTTATATATAATAGCCAGAAGCTGGAAAGAACCCAGATGTCCCTCAACGGAGGAATGGATACAAAAAATGTGGTATATATACACAATGGAGTACTATTCAGCCATTAGAAACAATGAATTCATGAAATTCTTAGAGAAATGGATGGAGCTGGAGAACATCATACTAAGTGAGGTGACCCAGTCTCAAAAGAATACCCATGGTATGCGGTCACTGATAAGTAGATATTAGCCTAGAATGTTGGAACACCAAAGACACAAATCACATACCAAGTGATGTCTGACAATAAGAAAGGAGTGGACACTGGTGCTAGAATGAACCAAAGCATCATTGTGTGGGAGTACAAGAACAGGGAGGTGGGAGGGGATGGATGAGGGAGCAGGGGCAGAGAAAAGGGCATGTGGGACCTTTGGGGGTGGGGAACCAGAAAAGGGGAAATGAATTGTAAATATAGAGTATATCCAATAAAAGAAAAAAGAAAAAAAGAAGAAAAAAATAGAAATTAGAATGTGGCAAAAGGTCTGATGCTGTAGTTTATAAATAGTTTGATATTAAAACATCATACATTAAAAGCTTTGTTCCACCTTGTAGTCATGTGTTAAGACTTAGGAGGTGAGTGCTCTGTAAGATGGAGGAACTAGATAGCTATTCCAAGCAGACTGTCCCGATCAAGTCTCAGGTCACGGAACTGTGAGATACAGAAAAGTTTCTTTTCTTTCCTTCAGATTTATCTTTAAAAACTAAACTAGCTTTAGAAAAAAATCATTTCCATATGCATTTGGAAAGCTCATTGATCATATTTAAAATCATTCAAGGCAGTCTAAATTAATTAATTCTTAACTACTCACTTTTTATCCTAGTAAAATTCCAAGACTATGATATCTAAGAATAAAAGTTTCAGTGAATACACACTATAGTTAATAATTTTCTTCCCTTAAATTTTTTTGTCCTTTATTTCCTATTTTTTTAAGTTGAATTCTTTATTATATTTTTGTTCTATTGCTGAGATAGTATTTCATCATGTGTTCTGAGTATCTGATTGGCTTCTCTGGCTTCCCAAATACTGCAATGACGTATATATCTTACTATGTCCAGAACCCTTATTTTTTTCTTCAACTCTGGACAAGAATTTTGCCCATGTCTCTAGCCCCAATTATTCCTTACTGATTAAGTTTTCTTTTTAATTTTCCTATTCTTAGAAGATCTCTCTCTCTCTCTTTCTCCCTCTCTCTCCCTCTCTCTCTCTCTCTCTCTCTCTCTCTCTCTCTCTCTCTCTCAGTGTGTGTGTGTGTGTGTGTGTGTGTGTGTGTGTGTGTAAAAAGAAAATAAAGAGTTGTTAACTCACAAACTCACATAAAGCAAGAGGTGGTACCATACATGTCTGAAATCACATCACTCCTACAACAAGCTCTCAGGTGGAGCCAGTAGAATCCATGAAACTTTATTGTCCAGATAGCTTGCTTTATGCAATAATGAATAAATGATTCTTTCCCAAAGAAAGCGGAAGGATGGAGGGCAAGGTTCAGACTCAAGATTGTCCTATATCTCCAAATATGCACCAAGGAATGAGCATACATACACACACACACACACACACACACACACACACAGAGAGAGAGAGAGAGAGAGAGAGAGAGAGAGAGAGAGAGAGAGAGAGGCAAACAGACAGATAGCAGACAGACAGCAGAGAGAAGCAGAGACAAAGACAGAGAGAAACAGAGAGATAGAGGCAGAGACAGAGAGACAGAGGCAGAGACAGAGACAGACAGAGGCAGTGACTAACAGAAATTGAAACAGAGAAATAAGTTCTTGGAACATCTGATTATTTTAATGAATATTTATTTTACATTAGCAAACTATATAAACATAATTTCACATACTCCCAATGAAAGTTTTACAATTTATAAATATTTATTTGATTTTTTAAATAATTTCATGTATGATTAGCAGAGAAAAATAATTTTAAGAAAAAAAAGTCTTAAAAAGTGAAACTCATGACAAGATTACACCACACAAACACACACACACACACACACACATACACACACACACACACACACACACACACACACAGTGGAGGAGTCAGAGTCTATTCTTGTGAATCAGGAAATGTTTGAAACAAAAGCAATGTAGACAGTGGGATCTGATTATACACAGGCTGTGCAAAGTGAGGTGTTATAACTAGAATTTCTCATGGTAATGAAAGGCTCCCTCATGAAATATTAATGTTATTGATTAGAGATTATATATGCAAAGCTTTTAAAGAAGTGATGACACTCAGTAGCATGCCATAATATTTGGCTGTTTGAACGATTTGCTCTAATCATATATGAATGTCTAGAAAAATTTTCCAACTTCTTTTAAAATTCCAGTATTATCTTTTTTCTTCCTTAATGTTCCACAAATAAATTCACATTTATATTTTTATATGTGCATATGTAATGAATATTGATACCAATAAGTACATACTGAGTATTCTAGGTAGAGAATTTGTATTTTAAAGCAAACCAGCATGTTAACATTTTAAACATTAGGACATAACTATATTGTATTACGAATTTGACATATTATTTAGATAATTACAAGTATAGAGTACCTGAATCATTCCAAACTGTTGACTATTTTAATTCATGCACAGTTTGTGTTTTCAAATAATGTGAAAGTTAGTAACATTTTAAGTGAAAGCAATTTGCTGCTAACATACACTATCAATTGGACCATACATTCCAACTAATTCAAATCTTCAGTTGTATTTATCAACTTTTCTTTGATAATAAAAGTAAGAGTGAGATAGTCTGGGAGAATGTTAATAAAATATTAATATGTACTAAGTTAAATATTGGAATAAGAAATAAAACATAAAAATATTACTTACCAAAGATTTATTTTCCATAAACAATACATGCTATGCAGTATTGCAGATGAAAAAAATCAGTAAAAAGAAATACAATGTAAAACTTCTCCATCATGAAGACATATATTAAATGAGTATGAACTAAAAAAACAAAATTGAAGGCCTTACCTCTTTGTTGTCTTAACTTAGATATAAGTCCATATTAAAATTTTAATATCCTATTATTTAAAATCATTCTCAAAGTTTCTAATATACCATGCCACAATTACAGAAGGTCACTTGTGAAATAAAGAAAAAAATATTTGTTTCAACTTATCCAAATTTCTAAGTTACATTCCTTTCTTTACTAAAAAAGGTCAAGTCAAAGATGCAGCCCCCAGTAAGGTGGCTCTGAAGGAAACTGCCTTGTCAATATATTTCAGTGAATACCGCACACCAGGATTATTAACTTCTCTTCTGCTGGGCTGCTGCACAGTGAACACAAACAAACATGTATTGTAGACAGCAAAGAATGAGATGTTTTCAAACATGAACATGTCCTGGAAAGAGGCATTTGCAATCCTGGAGCTGTAGGTATGATTTCAGCAGAGCTGCAAATGGGAAAACAAAATAAAAGGAAATAAAACTTTTATTGAGTTAGTGGGTGCAGCTTGAGCTAGGGCTCAAAGAGATATCAGGAAAAATATGATAGCTGCAGCTGGTTCAGAAATGGGATTGCCATGAATAATGCCCAAAGACTTCCAGATACTGTTACTTTGTAGAAAGAGACTGTAGCATGGATGGGAAAAATTTAACACAATGGAGAATGGGAGAATTTGAAGCATTAGTGGAGAAGATCATAATGAACATTTTGAGACACAGATACAGCTAGAGTCTGGCCTTCTAATTCATGACTGCTCACAACCCATAGACACAAGACCTTATCTGTAAGCACGATCTTTGTAAAAAGAAGTTAAGTGGAGGCCATCAGATGAAATGATGTTGTATTAAGCAGTATCCAATGATCAGTGATTGGAGATTCATGTACCATATGTGATTACGATATACTTACTTAACTATGGTAAACATCCTTATTTTGTGCATACATTAAGAACTTCACAACAATATTTGCAACCATGATAATCAATTACAGTACTATATGACAGTGAGTAATAAATAATCAATATTATTAATTTAATTTTGAAATCCTGCCTGAGATTAATCAACTGCCAAAAATAAACAAAATAAAAACAAAGGCATACTACTCAGTTTTCCTGAAAACTAAAAAAAAAAAAGTTATATTTCAAAAATTATTTTATGTAAAGAACAGTGGCACATATCTGTAATACCACCATTTGGGAGAAAGAAACTAAGCCACCAAATCAAAAGAAAACCCACAAACAATGAATTCATTTTTTTTTTTGTCAACAAAACATATATCCTTTGCACATTGATCCTGAACTTTGTATTTCAAGAAAAAAATGGGACATGACCTGCCGTTAGTGAGCTACATGTTACAATGTGTTGGAAGTTTATTTTGGAAACTATGCTACAATCAAGGAATGTTGGTGATGAGAGCAAAACCATCATTCTTAATGTGTTTTCAGGAAAACTCTTCATTGGGAATAAATAGAAATACACACATAAACTAGTTAAGATTTAGTCTGGATTTGTATTATAAACTTTCAGGGTGCTTCTAGTTTTTTAACAGGTAACTGATCCAAGTTAAATAGCTTACTCCATCACTGATGGTGTTCCCTTTAGGTGCAGCATCTCCATCCACTGCAATCTTCTCTGTCCTTAGCACCAGTCATCTACAGGCTCTGGTTCAGCTGCACATCCAACAGCAGAATGAACTCTTCTAGCCACTGCAATTCCAAGCACTTGAGCAAACAAACCAGATGCCCCGCAATGAATCATGGTGATTCTTAGTGGGAAAAGTCATTTAAGAAATCTAAAATGTAAAGACCCTTCCTACAAAGGTTGTAAGTCTTTATTGTCCTTGTGTTACTTTTGTGCATGGCCTGCTGCTGGTAATCAATGGCCTGAGGCAACTTCTTCACCACAAGCAAACTTTTAAAATGTGTTTGCTCATTGGTTTGTTTGTTCTGTTCTATTCTAGTTTGTTCATTGTGTTGCCTCATTGTGCACTAATGGGACAGTGTAAGAATGTGTGGATTTGGGTAGCATGGGAGGTGGGGGGATCTGGGAGGGTCTGGGGGCAGGGAAATGATCAGAATACATTGTATGATAAAATCTATTGTCAATAAAAATAATAATAAGATCAAAACACTTCCAAGATTTAGAGAGGGATCAAAGAACTCGCAAGTGCATCTGAATTGAATGTATCCTTGCAGAAGGTGCCAGTGTTTTGAACTAGTAATGATATCATTGAATTAACTATTGGAAGACTGTATAAACTGAATTTTTTTTTTTTGGTTTTGTTTTATTCGAGACAGGGTTTCTCTGTGTAGCCCTGGCTGTCCTGGAACTCACTCTGTAGACCAGGCTGCCTCGAACTCAAAGATCTGCCTGCCTCTTCCTCCAGAGTGCTGGGATTAAAGGCATGCACCACTACTGCCCCGCCTGAAAATGGACTAATAGAGTATTTACAATATTGGATGAAATATGCTTCATTT
This sequence comes from Apodemus agrarius, assembly GCA_964023405.1. Lineage (NCBI taxonomy): Eukaryota > Metazoa > Chordata > Mammalia > Rodentia > Muridae > Apodemus > Apodemus agrarius. Next base: position 30,718,685 of record OZ030023.1, read on the forward strand.
GATGATGCAAAAAATAAAGAGTGAAAAACATTCAGCAAATAACAATTTCTACAGCTTTTTATAAAGTTGAACAATTGTGAGAACACTTAATTCTATGACTGCCTAAATGTGTGAGGCCAGACTTCCTTTGTTCTTATGACTCAGCTGAAGCAGCATATTACAAGTATAGCCAAACCATCATTTGAAAAGCCAAGGGCAGATTTTCGAATGAGAAAATACAACACTCATTTTAACGAAACAGTTTTCTGTAAAATAGTTTTTTTCCATGTGAGCCTTGGCCCCGAACAACTGGAGCAGGGGCTGTCCTTCAAGCTTTGCCCTGTGGAGTATGTTCCCATAACAGAGCTTCCTGGTCTGGCCTCAGTGGGAGAGGATGCATCTAACTTTGAAGAGAATTGATGAGTGTGGGTGAGGAGGATACCCAGGGAGTATCCCACCTTCTCAGAGGAGAAAGGGAGGGGGATGGAGAGAGGGAGATTGTGAGGAGGCGTGTGAGAGGGGGCAACACTCAGGATGTAAAATGAATCAATAAATAAATCCATAGATTAAAACAAGAAAATGGATTTTTCATTAAATATACATTTCATAAAATATTCAATTTATATTAACATGTAATGGTTACCAATATATCAATATATAATATTGTTTTCAATATTATAGCAAAACATACAAGTTACATAATAATGGTTCTTTAGAATCCTCAACATTGTTTAGAAAATATAAGAAAAATTGAAATTGTGATGTTCATATTGTCCATAATGCTAATATTGTATGGAATGTCACATTAAAATTTTCATTATTGTTTGTTTAATATGAATTCTACTGTACTTTTCTACTTTATACATGCCAAACACTTTACATTTTATATCATACAAAATGTCCCATTTTATGTGGCTTTTGAAAACATTGCATAACTAAAATATCAAAATTAAGCAGTTTCATTAAAGTAAGCTAGATAATGATTGATGTGTGCTGTAAGTAGTTTGGCATATAAAAGCTAGTGTTTATTCAAATAGATAGTCTACTGCAAAGTTTATGAGTATTATAATTAAGAACTCATTAAGCCATGAAATATTTTCTGAAATGGTCACACATGATAAATAAATCATTCTTATTATATAATTTATGAGCATTTTAGGAATGAACTTGGCATAAGTTTTACAAAGATTCAGAAGAATGATTATTAATTTTAAACTTCTACATGTTGTAAAAATGTAATAGAATTTATACATGTATAATTGCTAAGAATCAAGTCCAGATAACTAAATTCTATAAACTAAAATAAGATTATATTATACATTTATAAGATCAATCAGTAAGACCCAAATATTTATTTACCACAAGCCATATGTATCGCCTCACATTCTGAAACAAATGTCTTTAAATATCTTGGTCTAAGATCTCATAATTCATCTTGTTATCATATCCAGATTATATTAGCAGTCATTAATTATCTAGGGAAAAACATGAGTGTCTGACTTAGGTGAGCTAAAATCAAGGGCTTGTGTTTCTCCAAAGATTAGACAATTTTATATATATATATATATATATATATACACACACACATACACACAGAGAGTGACAGAGAGAGAGAGAGACAGAGAGAGAGAGAGAGAGAGAGAGAGAGAGAGAGGGAGGGAGAGAGAGAGAACAGTCCTATAAAACAATGTGAGAGAATGTGTAAAAACATTTATAAACTAAGACGTGTCCATATTCACTAATTATAGTTCACTAAGTTCAGTTCACTGAAAGTCTGGATAAATTTTATATTAAACTGGTTATATCATTATATATTTTCAGTGTCTGGTAGTGGAATTTTTAGTAATTCTTAAATTTTTTAGTTAAAAACAAAACCAGCACATCATTGCAATAGGTAGGACTATACCTAAATATTGAGATATTCATTGTAAATAAGTTTAGTTATGTCATTTGCTTTAAGAGGAACATTTGTAATGACAGAGTTGGTATTGTCATGAACTTCCAAAATTAACAATTTTTTCTTTTAAAACAGAGTTTTATCCAAATATAATTTTAGTTAAACCACAGAAGGTAAGGGATAGTCAGGAAATAAGATTTCTCTCAATATTCCTTCCCTTAAACGTTCATAGATGCTGTGTTGCCAGCCTGCTGTCATGGTGTCCTTAAAATAACATCAATGATAAAAATTCCAAATTCATGTTAAACTATATACAATATATACTTTAAAGGAAATAGTTTTAAGTGGCACAGAGATCATTTATTAAGACCTAGAAAGCACACTTGAGAATGTGAATGCTACCGAGCTCAGCAACTACTCAAAAATTCTGCAGAAAATCTTTTAAAAATACATTTAATTAAGACCTAAGACTTAATTAGGTTTCAGGCTGGCATGATAGTTGCATATAGCCGTGTATATCTATCTATCATCTATGTATCTATGTATCAATCTACATATCACCACAGATATATAAAATTATACATTAGTATATAATACACACTAATTTAAATTGTATTTTCTATGAATATTTGCATACTACACCATAGAAGTATAAACATATATCTTTATTTAATATTTATCTATCTGTCTGTCTTTCTGTCTGTTATGAATGTATTGCTATTATTTTTATTTTGTGTTAATCAGATTTTTGAAAAGATGTTTGAGAGAATTAGAAGGAAGAACGATTTACTTTGGCTCATGACTTTGGAAGTTTTGGTCATTGCCTGATTCATTACTTGTAAGCCAACAGCAAGGGAGAGACATCATAATAGAAAAATAAAGTAGAAAGACAGGCAGGGCAAATCCATTCATTTCATTACAGTTAGGAAGGAGAGACATGAAAATGCTGAGGAAAGAGAGTACACTAAAGCATGACACAAAGGACCCACATCCTCCAAAGTTTCATACATTCCCCAGAGATGCCATCTATTGAAGAGTACATCAATCTACTGACTAGACCAGAATCCTCATGATTCAGTAAGAACAAAGTGAATGAAGTCATCAAACAAGGATCATGTTCTAATACATGAGGTTTGAGGGAGGGTACAGTATTCCAGGATATGACATATACTATAAATGTATTGTGGAGTGTTTTATATACAAACATATATACATATAAATATGTATGTATATATTATATATATATAATATCTATCTATCTATCTATCTATCTATCTAGATAGAGAGAGAGAGAGAGAGAGAGAGAGAGAGAGAGATCTTAAAATATGACTCCAGATATTTTCACAACTCTCAAGGTTTGCTTTCTACTAATTAGAAGCTTTACTTGTTCATTCATTATCACTGAAAATATTACAGCATACTGTTACTATATAGTTTTTGATTATAGAAGACATAATCTTCTTTTAGTTCCTTAAAAGTGATTATTTTATTTGTAGTTATTTCTCTCTTGAGACTATAACTTAGGAATGTAAAGAATAAAACCTAGATAAAACATAGTTAATGAAAATACTCAAGTATATAACTACCACTACATTTTTAAAATTTAAAATAATATATAATTTGTGACTACACATATTATATTCATAATTTTTCAGTGTATTATACATATATTTGGCAACAACTCTTATTATCACCTCATAGTTTTTAAGCCAGGATTTATTCCATGAACGTAAAGCATCAAACAGCAATCTTACTCCTCACCTTCTCTTCACTTTGTCTCTACTAAGTAGGATCTTGTAAAGACGATATTTCTAAGTAAGAAAATTACTTCATTTAAATGACATTTACATCATCTATATCACTGTGTAATATTCTCCCTTAACTTTTTGTATGTTTCTTTTGTCTGGATATGAAGCAACCTCTCTAACACTGGGCCACAACACCAGTCTCATTTCTTAACTTCTAAATGAGAAAAATTCTAAAACTATAGTCATAAAGCATTGAGATTTTGGAAAATGATGCAGCCAGCCAGCCAGCCACATTGCTAAGTGGTCAGTGCTTAATAAGCTTATTTTGTAGTCGTTTACACTCATTATTTCATTTGGTATTAATTATAACTAAAAATGCTGAGATTTCTCCCACGTGTCTGTATTAGAAATTCATAAATTGAACCTTAATAGAAAAAATATAAAATAAAATAAAATTTCCCATGTCATACATTAGAATTTGAATTCAAAGCAAAGTGATTGACAAACACACTTGGATTTTAACCTATAAGCCCTAACTCTCCAAAAGGTCATACTATGAAAGGAGAGTGGACTCTTCCAACAATCACAGGGGCATATTTCAGCAAAAAGTGAAAAAAAATAAAAAATTAAAATTAATTAAAAACATAAAATAATTGTTTCCGATGTATCTCCTTCTTGTCCCTCACATTCTGGTTTCCTACTGACTTATATGACATATGTTCTTGTCCCAAGCTACATCACAAACATGAGTCCAGAGTTTGGAATTCTACTACTTACCCCAAAAGTTTACACTTGAAGGATCCCTCACATTCAGTTCCTCATAATGTGGGAATCATAGTAACAACACTGTTTATTGCAAAACTGGAGGATAAGGAGTACATACTACAGGCTTAACAGTGATTTTATATCACATAATAAATAGAAGCACATGGTTCCCCTTAAGTGTGAGTGAAAACAAAAACAGAGAAAGGGGAAAAAATGGGACCATCTGCCTGCTGACACCTTGTATTATTATCCTAGCTTCAATTTTGTCAAAAAAAAAAAAACCCTTCATTCATCTTCAAAAGTTATTTTAGGAAGAATTTAACTTGCTGTACTAAAATTTATTACTTAGGACAAAAAAAAAGGAATGGAAATGAAAGAATGTCCTCAAGGAAAAATAAAAGCCTAATTAAGTCCCTTTAAATTTATCAAAGTGATGATGGAACATAGACTGGGAATCATTGAAACAAGAGGGGCAGTAAGGCCGTTTAGAACACTCAATGAACTCGCAGTGAGTCAAAACTTAAGACGGGAGCACACATAAAGAGCTGTCTCACACATCCATTAAAAAATCTCAGAAAATTGGGACTAGGTCTACCTCAAGACCCACATATATCACTCCTGGGCACATATCCAAAAGATGTCCCACAATACTAAGAGGATACTTGCTCAACATGCTAATAGCAGCTTCATTCATAATAGCCAGAAACTAAAAACAATATATACACCCTACAACTGAAGAATGAATAAAGAAAATATAAATCATTTACACAATGGAATACTACTCAGCCATTAAAAACAAGAATGCCATGACATTTGGGGGCAAATGGATGGACATAGAAATCATCATCTTTAGTGATGGAACCCCGACCCAGAAAGACACACAAGATATATATTCACTTACAAGTGGATCATAGCCATAAAGTACAGGGTAAACATGATACAATCCACAGACCCAAAGAAGCTAAGTAAAAAGAAGGATTAAGGGTTAAATTCCATTGAGAAGAAGAAATAAAATAGAGATTGTGGATCCAGGAAATTGGTTGGGAGGACAATAGGAGAGATTAAGTATAGGGAAGACAGGAGAGAGAACCATGAAAGAGAATGGGGTTGGTGGGGTTCTCTGGGACAACTAGAACCTAGGACCAGGGTCTCCCAGGAACCTATGAGAGTGACCCTACCTAAGACTCTTAGGAACAGGGGATATAGAACCTAAAATGACCACCTGCTGTAACCAAGCAGGAATTCCAATGGAGGGATGAAGACACCAATTGAGCCATGAAACCCTTTTCCCACAATTTGTCCAGCCTACAAGATGTGCAGAGATAAAGAGGGAGAGAGATTGAGGCAAAAGCCAACCAATGACTGGCTCATCTTGAAATCCATACCACGAGAGAGAGCTCACACCTAGCACTATTAATGATATTTTCTTATACTACAGACAGGAACCTAGCGTAACTGTCCTGAGATGTTTCACACAGCAGGTGATGGAAACAGAGGCAGAGACCCACAGCCAACCATTAGCTGGAACTCAGGGAATCTTTCGGAGGAAGGGCGGGGGAAGGATTAAAGGAGCCAAAAGGGTTAATACCACCATAAGAAAACCTACAGAATCAACTAACCTGGGCTCATGAGGGCTCAAAGAGACTGAATTACCAACTAAAGAACATGCAAGGGCTGGAACTAGGCCCCCTACACATATTTAACAGATATGCATCTTGGTCTTCATGTGGGACCCCTAATCACTGGAGCAGGGGCTAATTCTGATCCTGATACATGCCTATGGACCCCTTTCCCCTATGGGCTACCATGTCTATAACTAATAGGTGAAGATCCCCTTAATCCTACTGGAACTTGATATGCCAAGGCAGGATAATATCCAAGGGAGGTCTCCCCTTCTCTGGGTAGAAAGGGACAGGGTATGGGGAGTGGAGGAGAGGACAAAGGGAGGGATTAGGAGAAGATAATGGAGGGGAAGCTTTGATTTATCTGGATGTTAAGTAAATAAGTTAATTTAAATAAAGGAAACAAGAAAAGGGGGATGGTGTCATGGCACACAAAATTCACTTGAAGGCTCTTAATGGGAATATCGTCAGTGCCAGACAACTGCTGGTATATCTGATTTCAATGAAATAAATAAAAGATAAAAAACATGTATAAAGGGGCTGAAGAAGTTACTTTATGTTCTCAGATTGCTATCATTTTCAAAAATCTTTTTAAAAAGTGATTGATTGTAAAAGATTAATAGATGTGAGGGAAGTTAAGGACAAAGAACACATCAAACAAAATTTTACATATTTGTTTTTCTGGTTTACATGGCACAGTTTAGACTTCAAATAAAGTATTTCCAGTCAGACTGCAAGTTAAAAAAAAAAGAATAAAAACTGCAGATGCTGCATAGACCTTCATAATAACATTGAGTGCATGCCAGATTCAAAGACACAAAGCCAACCTTGAATATTTCAGATGGGCTACTGTTCCCACTGACCTTGCTATTTCAGAGCTCTTCATTTCAAAACCAAAGTCATTGATTTAATATAAAGTGCATTATTTTCAAATATTACCACTGTAAACACTATCCGACTGAATTCTTTTTATTTTCCAGATATTGCTAGTTCTTCAGAGAAAATATTTCAATATTTCTTGACATTTCAATCTAAACAATGCTTATTAAAAAATAGAGGCCTCCCCAATTCTACTGTGTTCAAGAAGATGGATCAGATTTGTTTTTTTCTTATTTCTCCTTCTAAATAAAATACAATTTTTTGGACATTATATAAAAGCAAATAAGATTCAAAAAGGTGAAGTTAAGGCCAAGTGGATTGCTGGCCTTTCAGAGGCAAGAAGAGTGAAAAAGAAAGACAAGCAGGCAGAGGGAGTGCCCTCAGCTGGGTTTGCCCTTTCCTCTCAACATTCTACATAGGGAGATAAAGAAGGTGACAACCTGGAAACATGAAATGATGTAGGAAAACAGAGACGAAGAGAAAATGGAAAGTTCTAGAAAAAGCTTTAGGCCATTAACCCTGCACTCCAGTGTGAAATCATGGGCACCCACTTCACTGCTACAGCACTAACTGAGAGCAGATCTCAGATTCCATACACTACAGACTAATTGAGAGACCAGCATGACCTTGCCTGTTGTCAGCAGAGGCTGAATACAGAGCTAGAGCTTACCCATTGTAAAGTCTCTCTCCCTCTCCCTCTCTCTCTTCCTGTCTCTCTCCCTGTCCCTCTTCCTCTTCCTCTCCCTCTTGTTCTCCCCCTCTCCTCTCTCCCTCCCTCATTGGCCTTGGCATCTGTCACTCAAATGAAGTTAAATGCTTCATTTCCATTGGGTTAACTAGCTGCTACTATAACCCCAGCATGTTAATTCTTGGATAAGTAATTTCTTTTATGGGACTAAAATAAACTATTTTTATTTCAATTCATTTTAAAATGGCTCATTTTTTTTTAATTTCTCATTTCTTGGCTGGAAACATTCAATAACTCCTTTCCAATATTTATTCTTGTAAGGCTTTCCATGGCAGAACATCTGAAGTGATAGGGCCCACACTTGCCTGGATTTCCCTGGAAATTACAGAGTGCTGGGTCTCGCACACCCTCCCTCTATCAGTTTAGCGATTGTAGTTTTAGCATTTCCTGTGCCAGCACTTGTTCTATAGCAATTGTGGCTCTACTGTGTTGACATTTTCTCTATCTTCCCACTTATCTCACCAATTTGCAGCAGTGGTTCACACCATCACCTCAATTCTCTTGTGGACCTCAGAGGAGCTCTGAGCTTTCAGTCTTCTCAGATACTTCATTTTAGAAAACCATCCTGCTTTCCAATCTTTACACATACAGAGCTGAAATCAGGACCCCTGGTTCTTTCCCAAAATCTCACAAAAAAGATGATCACTTGAGTAGTGTCTGATTATTAAAAAGCATAAATTACTTTAAAGAGATTGTAGCTTAACAGAACAAAGTACTTCCTGACGTTAGTGGAAGATAGGTAGAAATGAATAATTGATGGCATAAAACCATGCATGGATGAAAAGGAAGCACCAACCCAAGGAAGCCTAGGGATCTATAGAGTGGTATAAAATTTAAAAGACAGCATAGCAAATTTTTAGGAAAGAGCTAACATGATGCTTATAATAACACATCAAGTAACAGAGAGGGTGATTACCAATTAACTAAGTTTCCACCTCAGTAACTTAGAAAATAGAGAAAAGAGCCCAAACAAATAAATACTATGGTCATGAACTGAATCAGAAGAGAGAAGAGATGAAGTGGGGGAGAGGAGAAAAGGGGAGGGAATGAAAGAGGAGAGCAGAGGAGAGGAGGGTAGGATAGGGGAGGGCAGGGGAGGAGGCAAGTGAAGAGAAAAGAAGGGAAGAGAAGAGAAGAGAAGAGAAGAGAAGAGAAGAGAAGAGAAGAGAAGAGAAGAGAAGAGAAGAGAAGAGAAGAGAAGAGGGGAAGGAAGGGGGAGGGGAGACAAGATGAGAAAAATTTTTAAGTACTGAATTTTTTCATGTGACCTAGTATCTTTTATTGTTAAACTAATCAAATCATTATGTTTGATAAAATTAAAAAAATATGTAAAGAAACGAAGTTATTTATATTCTAGAAAGTAAAACAGAGAACATAAATGTTCTAAATAGTATGATGTGTTCAGTGTAGTAGGCAAAGCATTGTATACATACTAAACATTTTTCCACACAACTACTATGTGAGGAATTAAAGAAGAAAAACAGCAATGACTAAGGAAATGAAGAATCCTAAAAGGAAGTTACAAACTAGGAAACAAAATTCAGACTCTAGAGTTGAAATACACAATGGCTTAAATAAATGATTCACTACATAGAATCAGCTAAGGCTGCGTTCAAGTCAAAATCAATTTTTTCAAATTGAAAAAACAGTTTTCAGAAAAAAATAAGAATCTTATTCTCTTACTCCTGGTTTATCTATACCACACTCCTACAATTTTAACTTTTCAATTCTCCAAACAGCATACCTGTTCAGGTCTGTTATGGTGAAAATCTGGGAAAGGGGAGAGCCTTTGGAATGTAAACAAAGAACATAGAAAATAAAAAAAAATTAAAAAAGATTTGAAAAGAAATGATTGAGAAATATTTTTTATTGTATGTAACATTTAGCAATTAAGGAATTAAAAAGTAAACCTGTTTTGTGATTTCATATTATGATAGGAACTGAGGGGGATGTTTATGTGAAGAAGTGGGATGAGGCACAGGAGTGAGGTAGTGGAGGGAAGGAGGGTGAAAGAACACTTTAAACACCATTGGTAAGCACGATTCTACTTGTACTTAAAAATTCACTTTGTATCTGTCATCTCTCTTTACATACATAATTATAAAATATGCAAAATGTTTACTATATATGCTATATATTTATGTATATGATATATTAACACACACATATTTATATATATATTTAAATGAAGTTACACAAGGTACATAAGCTATGCATTATCACTTGGGATGATAATGTCCACTCTTCAAGCAACCTCCAGTGACATAATGGCAAACGTCTCTTCTAATTCTTTGTCCGGAGTTTCCACATGACTCTGAGAACAATATAGACTACCATTGTCACACTTGGCTACCTCCCAGAACTTGATATGCAAGACCTTATTGCTGAAACACAACGAAGTTTGGATGGAAGATCCAGAGTGATGGAGAGAGAACAGTCTTGGAAGCTTCCTTTCTAATACTCACTTCTCATAGTGTACAAAGGTGCACGCAAGCTGGCCAGGGGAAAAATCAGCAATTAGTCATAGGTAGCTGTAAAGCCTATTAACCACAAGGGCAAACAGCACAGCAATATCACCCAAACCTGATTTCAGTGGTGGTTAACATCCAACTAATTGGAAAGAATAGAAGGTAATTCATGTCATTACTGTGAACCTTACTAATTACCTGTTCATGATCTAGTCATGGACCATAGTGGAGAATCTACTCCTACCACTTTCCTAAAATTAGCACAATTTTATAGTTCTAAAATATGAGTTTCAGGTACAAGTGAGTTCACTGTGAAGACAAATTACAAATTTTGTACCTGAAAATTAAAAAAAAATCCTTTTATTAAATTTCTTCATAATTAAATGCTGCTTTGGTTCTAAAATCAGTCATACTTGCTATGGAAAAAATAAATTTATACATAAACATATTTCATATAGATCTAGCAGGTCTTAGCAAAATGCTAGAAAATAGAATCAACAATAAACAGCATGTACACTAAAGAGACATTATTAACATGACAACTTGTTGACGCCCATGTTTTAAAATAATATATATAGTATATGGTGTATTATATAAAGCATATGGTATATGATATATATGGTATATGATATAGGGTATAGAGTATATGGTATATTATATAAAGCATATAGTATACAGAATACAGTATATGGTATACTGTATACATTATATGGTATATAACAGACAGTATACAGTATATAGTATACAGTGAGAAAAACAACATGTATATGCATATGAAAGGTACAGAAAATATATTTATGACATTTTAAAATATAGAAATACAGTATAGGTACTTGAACATCTACAGAGTGCTACAGGTCCAAAAAAACCACCAGATTAATGCTTTATTTTATAAGAAATGCCTTGGCCTTGGGCTTGTTAATGACAACAGGATAGTGACTAAGACAGGAGGAAGAGAAACATAGAATTTGAAAAGGGACTCATAAATAGACCTACTTAAAATTATGCCAGTTTACCCAAATGGTTTTAGTGTATAGGGAATACCAAGTAGAAAGCAAGTAGCATCATTTCAATTGATAGTTGTTGAGGAATTGGCTATCTGTGGGATAATGTAATTAACAAAATTATATCTAAAGACTGCAACTTGTCTTACATCTTATTTAAATACTAATGTAAAATGGGTAACACACATACTTTGAGTTGGTAGATAAAGTTAATGAAAATTAAATTAAAATGACAAAATAAAAAAAAATCTTTGTTCCGTTAAAAATTCTCTTACAAGCATGAAAGACAACATACATACTAAGACAACACACATACTAGCAGAAATATTTGAAAATATCTGTTTAAATGTGACTAACAAATCTGAGGACAGCCAGCATAATAAACATAGAAATAAACCAAAACAGGAAATATGAAAATCATGTAACAGACATAGAACCAAAAAGAAGGTTGATGAAAGAAAACAGCACGTGAGATCATTGCATTCTCAGCCAAGACACAAATGAACACCGCCGGATTTACTGCGAGTGCTGGTGTCTGGCTGAAATACCACCTTCAGGGAACAGATGAAAGAGAACTCTGAAGAATTTTGAGTCCAGTCTAAGTCTTATAGAAAGACTCCCTCCACAAACAAGCAAACAGTAAACCATAGTCATTATTTCACACTTATACAAAAGGGCAAGATAAATAGAATGAGCACCAATTTCAGGCAAAAAACAAAGGCAGGAAATAGATCCTGGGCATATTATCAATGTATGGGAAATGGCAACAGATCTTTGTGAAAACATTTGGGGAATTTTTTTCTTCCTTTAAATTTTTTTAAAATTTTCTATATTCTTTGTTTATAAGCATGTACGGTACAACCCTGCAATTGTACCTCAGTATTAATCTTAGCAAAATGAAAGCCTGCCCTGCATTTGGAAATATGTTTTGCTTTACTTATGTATATAACAACTTCATTAACTATAGAGACAATTAGAAACAAGCTGTAGCTCCTTCAGTTGGTGACCGGCTTAAACTACCTCCGTTATACTCCCACATTCAGATACTGCATCAATTGAAACCAATAAATGTTTGATACAAGTACATAATTGAGTTTCCCTAGAACAATCTGATTAAAAACCATTAATTCCAAGTTTACCTATGATATTATTTGTTATAATACAGCCTTGAAGTGATGAAGTCAAATCACTAATGAACACCTAGGCATTCAAGCAAAGTGTGCCATGAGAGAAGGTGCAGCTAGTATATAAGGATGAGTCTCCTTTCTCCTCGGGTATGGTTGGCCACCCATTCACTAAGGCAGAAGGAGCAGAAACAGTGAGCAGAGTTCTGAGAGCCATGAATATGACTGAAGCATTTGTAAAGACCAGTTATTTTTTATTGCTTAAAGTGTGGGGTATATAAGGATTTGGGGGTTTTGAGAAAAGGGGTTGTTTGTTCATGACACTGTATCTAATTATCATATGGACAGCATGACCATTACACAGCACCTGATTTATATGGTGGAAAGGGCTAAGAGGAACTGAAGTGCTGAACTATGCAGTGCTTTCAGGAAGCTCTATGCAGGGTCATCCTCTAGATAAGGCACCTGTGCCTAGAAACATTCTCCAGATAAAGTCAGTGAAGAAGGGAAGACCCCATTGAGAAAAGGAGTTCTCCAGTTTGCTCTGTGCTCAGAGAGCTATCTGGACATGGTGGACTGCTACTTTAACAGAAGGTTATTCCAACAGACAGTTTTACTGTAGAATATTATTGAAAATCTTAAATACCATAATTGACTCAATGGCATTATCTTGATGGATATTTATAGTTCTCCAAGATGTTATCATTTACATGACTCAGACTTTGAGGCAACTATCTAATATAATCTATGTAAAAGATGAGCAGTTAGACTTGGCTAATGGTTACAGAAGGTTTTCTTGATTTTTTTTCCCATGTGTCCGTTGCTTTGAGCCTGCAGTGAGGCAGAACACTACAACAGGAAACTTGTGTCGCAGTAGAACCCTGGCCTCCAATGGTCAGAGAGTAAGAAAGTGGTTTGCTGTCTAGAATCTTGGAAAGTCTTTGTACGAGTGACCCATTTCCTGCAGTTAGAACTGACTTGAAAGGATTACACCCTCATAAAATCATAAGCGAAATGTGAATTGTTTGGTGGATTCTTCCATCAGTTTTGCATCTGAGAACGTGCAGTCTAGTATTGTTTCCATGTAATTGGATCTCTGAGCTGGAAACCAAACCATCCACATGTAAATGAATGTCTTGGGAACTATTTCATATCTAAGTCACAAGATCTCTGGAGAGATCTGAGTAGAAGATTTGATACAACAGTGTCCGTTACAGATACACGAGAATCTTGCATAATCTCAACATAAAGTGTTTTAGATTTTATATTGTATTTACATCAGCAAAACTGACAAATCCAACATTTGTAACAAACTCTTCAGCTGTTTAAATAATGAAATCTAATTTATATAACACAAAATACACAAATTGTAAGTGCATGTATAGCTAAATTACACACACACACACACACACACACACACACTCTCTCTCTCTCACTCTCACAAGCAACAATAATAATTAAAGAAAAGGAAGCCATGAATTGAGGGGCCACAGGAGCTAAATGGGGTTGGGACATTGAAGAGAGAAAAGGAAAATATACCTTCACTAAACGTAAGCTAAAAATTAAATATATTCAATTTATTGAATTGAATATATTTATATGAATGTATATTCATATAAATAGTATGTAGTCTTTCAGTGTTCCAACCTTCACTAGAAAATAAATTACGGCAGATATTTTTCTAATAATTTATCTCACAATAGCTCCTTATTTAGGTGTGTGTAGCAATTTTAATATTAGTTTCAGAGCAAATGTTTGCAGAGGGAAGTCTCTATGTGCATATTAATGATAATCATGTGAACATCCTTGGCTATTATCAGTGATTATCTCTGGTATGAGTGTTTAGAAGCACATTTCCAATAGCAATGCTAACTGTGTTAGGTACCACGAGTACCTCTTCTATGCAAGCTTAATGCTTCTTCTCTCCCACATTATCTTGGACATGTTTTTAAAAATTCAAATACATTTAAGAAATACTTCCCATCATGTAAGATTTATTTTAGAGGTAATTGTGTGAGCAAAATGAAAGCTCTAGTTTTGATTTGCACTGTGCTGACTCAGGCTGCCCTTGAATCAGCACACCTGCTGATGGAGATTAAATTCAGACAAATTCCCTCAACGCACAAACCAATATCAATGTGGGGCATTGTACTATTATTACTTTTTTCCTTCAACAGAAAGGGAACACTTTCAAAGATCAAATCTTTGTATTCGATATCTCAAGTTGAAATATGGCTTATCATTAGTTTCAACGTGGTTTGTTACCGAAAGTTTAATTTCATACAAAAGCTTGAGATATTTAAAACGAATGGTACTAACGTTAGAGATAGGAAAGATACAAAACTGTGCAGCATGTTTCTAAGAAATACATTTTCCTGGATATTATGTTTTTATACAAAATGTACCCATTTAAAGTACAAGAATAATAATCTGAATTAAGTCAAGTAGGATGCAGAATACCATAACTGTACTAAACCAGAATTACTAAACAAAAGCTTAGATCCAACTATTTCAATGATGTATTTTAGGGCATACCACTATGAATCTACCAAAACAAGATTACGTTTTTTAGTTATTCACTTTTTTAGAGCTTTTGGGCATCACATGATGCTTAACACATTATTATTATTCAAGAAATAAATAATATAAATCTATATATATATGGAGTAATATAAATTAAATATATTCAAACATTTTTAAAATAAAGTTTCAGAAACATTTAAAAAAGCAATCCAAATGTAGTTTAGTGAAATATCAGGTAATATTGAAGAGCGTATTAATAAATTACTAAGGAAATAAATGAATTTTCCTAAGAAAACTGAGTTACTATTTAAGGAGTCGTCCACAGAGATCGGAAAGCCATTAAACCACTTGAACACAAGATGAACTCTTAAAACTCCCTATACAAATAAGACACCCAGCACTTGCATTTGCTCACATGATTTTCAATGCAAGATGAGCTTGAAAAACAAAAATAAAGAATGCCCAGGATACAGTTCACAGAACTCAAACACGTCAACACACTGAAGGGCTCATTGGAGGATAGCTCAGTCCCACTTGGAAGGGAGAAGAAAGCAACCAAAAGGTGAGCGGAGGTACCTGGGAGGGAAAGGGGATGGGGTACAGGGAGAAGGGAGCCTGATCTGGTGTTGGGTAAGGGAAAAGGACTGAAGCACTGAGGGCCAGCAAAAAGAATGGAAACAGGCAACCTTTGGAGGTAAGAGGTAGGAGGATCCTCCAGAATATACCAGAGACCTGGGGTGAAAGACTCTCAGGACTCAAAGGGAAGAATACTAGATGAGATGTCCTACAGTGCGGAGAGGAAACTTGTAGAGGCCACCTCTAGTAGAAAGACAGGTCATTGAGTGAGGGGTGGGGTTACAATTCCACAGTCAAAGCTCTGACCCACAGTTGTTCATGTCTGAAAGAACTGCAGGGATAGAAAGGAAGAGGAGCCTGAGGGGAAAAAAAAAAGGTCCAGCGAGTGGGATCCAGCTCAAGGGGAGGCCCCAAGGCCTGAAACTATTATTGAGGTACCAAGTGCTCACAAAAATGGACATATTATGACCACACTCCGGAAGACTCAACAAGCAGCTGAAAGAGTCAGATGCAGATATTTGCACCCAATCAAATGACAGAAACAGCTGACCCCTGTGGTTGAGTTAGAGGAAAACTGGAAGAAGCTGAGGAGCAGGGCGAACCTGTAGGAGGACCAGCAGTCAGTCTCATTTAATCAGGATGCCCAAGTTCTCTCAAACACTGGACCATGAACCAGGCAGCACACACTAGCTGATATGAGATCCCCAACACAAATATAGCAGAAGACTGCCGGGTCTATATATGAAGTTACCCATGGCTCCAGTAACATAGGCAGCAGAGGATGGCCTTGTTGGACATCAAAGGGAGGAGAGGCCCTTAGTCCTGGGAAGGCTCTATGCTGCAGTGTAGGGGAATACCAGGACAGGGAAGTGGGAGTGCGTAGATTGGGTGACAGGAGGAGGGGAGATGGGTTATGAGATTTTCGGGGGGGGGGAGGACCGGAAAGGGGACATTTGAAATGTAAACAAAGAATATATATAATAAAAAAATAAGAGACTGGAGGCTCCAAGGAATTTAGAGGTCTGGTGGGGTAGGGATGTGGTTGGGGACATCCTTTTGGAGACAGTAGGGTAGGGTGAAGATATGAGATATGGAACAATCTGAGGGTAGACAGGGGGCGGGAGGAGGAATAAGATCTGGAGTATAAAACAAAAAGAAAATAAAGAAATAAAAAGAAAAACAAGAATGTATTAATTCAGAGCAACATTTGATATTATGGAATTAAGCACCTAAGTGGCTTTGGAAATGAACACACTACCTGACACATCTTAGCAATGCTTTGTAAACATGTATAGTGGGATATTCGACATCATCTGATCTTATTAATCCTTATAGTCTTTTGTGTGGAAAGAATTAACGGACAAGCAGATTTTCTTCATTTGTCATTGGTTATTTTATTTATTTACATTTCAAATGTTACCCCCACCTCAGTTTCCCCTCCACAACCCCCCATTCCCTCTCCTACTCCCTGCCTCTATGAGGGTGTTCCTCCAGCTGCCCAGGCACTCCTACCTCAGTGACCTAAAGTTTACCTATTCTGGGTCATCAAGCCTCCACCGTACCAAGGGTCTCCTCCCCGTGATGCCAGATAAGGCAATTCTCTGCTACATATCCAGCTGGAGCTATAGATAGCCCCCTTTTACTCTTTGTTTGGTGGTTTAGTCCACTGGGTCTGCTTGGTTGATATTTTTGTTCTTCCTATGAGGTTGCAAATCCCATTGGGGTCCCAAGGCTCAGTCCAATGTTTGGCTGCCTACATCCGCATCTGTACAGGTAAGGCTCTGGCAGAGTCCCTCAGGGGAACAGCTGTACTTGGCTACTGTCACTAATCACTTCTTGGCATCAGCAATAGTGTCTGGGTTTGGTGTCAGCAGATGGGATGGATCCCTAGGTGTGGCAGTCTCTTGATGGCCTTTCCTTCAGTTCCTGTTCCACTCTTCAGACAAGTAGAATTAATACACATTTTTCATTTTTCTTTTGTTAAAAAGACGGTAACTCAGTAGTATAATTTAGAACTTAAATGTCCACATGTCCCTGCACATTAAACACTTGATGGCTAGCATAAGAGTGACAGAGTTGACAGCACTCAGACCTGGATAGAGCGGATTAGGAAACAGGTTTTGTGTGTGGGGGGGGGATAGATTTATGAGAGTCACTGGCATCCTTGTTCCCTCCTGTCTCTCTCTGCTTTCTAGTCCTGGGATGTAAAGTGAACTCCTCCCCCAAATGCTTCTGCCATGATGCACACTGTTATCAGTAGGGCAAAATAATGGCATGAAGGGGCCAATAGACTGGACACTGAGGACACGAACTGAAATAGCCATTTCTCTTTATGAGAATATTTTGTCACAGTAACAGAAAGCTGACATAATCGCTTCACAAGACACACAAGAAATAGTGAACCTTCATGAGTTAATGCTGATTTGATTCAAGTAACTTTTGGTTGAAAGTTTAAGGCGATGGCTCTAGTTGTTTTGACAGAAAGATGTAATAAAGTTAGAATCAAGAATAGAGTGTGGCACTTCCTCATGGAATATTAAGTAAAGGCTGCATGATAAGGAATACAATGAACTTTTGTAAATTGCACAAAGAAGAGAAACAGGTTAGGACAGATTAGTGATCAAGGAAAAACATTCCTTCTAAGTCAGGTCGAAGGATGAGGGCACAGGTGTGAACAATGATAAAGCAAGGCCATGTGAAACTGTTCCTCGAAACTTATATTGAGCTTACAGAATAATACACGATTTTGACCTTACTATTGACATCCTTCTGTACCTCTCCTCTTTGTGTAACATTTTATCTCTGAGGTGACTTTATGAATATACTTTTTATAAGCATGTATAAAAGGCTGAAAGAAGAATTAAAGTGTGGTTGTTGGGGCTCTGCTTCATCCACCAAATGTGTATATGTATTATATGTCTGTCTGTCTATATGTACATGCATACATATGTATGAAGGTATATGTGTATGTATGTAAGTATGCATATGCACTTGTGAAATCGATGAAATAGGTAGGCAGTCCTGGCTAAAGTGTGTGTGTATGTGTCTGCCTGTCTGTCTTTTTTTTTTCATTCTCTGTCTCTCTGTCTCTGTCTCTGTCTCTGTCTCTGTCTCTGTCTCTGTCTCTCTCTCTCTCTCTCTCCCCCCCCTCCTTTCTCTGTGAAATTGCCAAAAGTTATTTGCTTTTGGTCCTAGAATACCAAGAGAGAGTTAAAGTACCAGAAGTCATCTGCTTTTGACCTCCAAACAGAAAAAGCAAGTTAAAGGCAAGTTAAAAGCAAGTTAAAAGCAAGTTAAAAGCAAGTTAAAGATCATCAATCTTTCACCTTCGTTCAATGTCGTGTCCCACCTTATTACATGAGCCTGTCAGGGCCGGACCCTGGCATGCAGGCTCAGATCTACTCCCAACATCATATTTATTTCCAAGTCGGTGCTTACATCTATAGTTCTTCACGTGCCGACAGTCTTTGGAGTTTGCCTCTTCCCTTTACTACCTAAATTCCTGTAGTTCGAAACTTGCACCATTTCCTGCATTTCCTGATGAAGCAAGACTATAGTTCCTGGTATTTCTTTGCCTCTCCTCTTATACAGGACTAATCTAAGTTCAAAGATTAAAGACAATGACCACTGAAGTTTTATTCAAGGTTCATTTTATTTGCTCTACAAAGAAATAGGCTTAGTTACAATGGATAGTTGAATGAGTGACGTGATTACTTCATTTTTCAGGCAATCATTTTTGAACATAAGTCCACATAAACCAATCAAAAAGGAGCTGGAGAAAGGACTAAAGAAGCTGAAGGGGTTTGCAGCACCATAGGAGGAACAACAATATCAACCAACAAGAACCCCCAGAGCTCCCAGGGTCTACACCACCAACCAAAGAGTACACATGGAGGGACCCATGGCGCCAGCTGCATATGTAGCAGAGGGCAACCTTGTTGGACATCAAAGGGAGGAGAGGCCATTGTTCCTGTAATGGCTTGATAACCCAGTATAGGGGAATGCCAGGACTGGAGAGTGGGAGTGGGTGGGTGGGGGAACACCCTCATAGAAGCATCAGGAGGAAGGATGTGATGGAGGTTTTCAGAGGAAACCAGGAAAGGAGATAACATTTAAAATATCAATAAAGAACATATTTAATAAAAAAATCAAAGAAAATGAAAAGGAAAAGAGCAACGTTGCAGAAAGAGTCTTAATACATTTCTAGTGCCAAGTGTATTTAAAGGTCAGGTCAATACCACACAAGATAATTCCATGTAAGTTACAGATATTAATTATTTGTTTTGTGTTAAAAATAACTATGGGATCCACATACCTGATTGCATATGTCTTCATATTTCAACACTTTTACTTACCCACCTTAGTTGAAAGCACTGCGAGGTAGTTATATTGTGCAATATATTATTAGGTTCTCTCTCTTTGAGATGCAAAATCATTTGCAGCTAAATATTGTGTAGATTTGATATCTTAGTTGCTTTCCCATTCCTGTGACAAAACACTATGACCAGGGAAATTTAGAGAGAAACCAGGCTGGCCGTGAACTCAGAAACCCACCTGCCTCTGCCTCCCCAGTGCTGGGATTAAAGGGGTGCACCACCTCTACCTGGCAAAGAGAGCTTTTAATAGGGGTTTACAGTTTCAGAGGTGAAGTACATCACCATCACAGAAAGGAGATGGTCACAGGTCCACAGTCAAGTGCTGGAATGATAGAAGGGAATTTATATATAACCCCCAAGCAGGAAAGGTGTTGAGGGGAGAGAGAGAGGAGAGAGAGAGAGAGAGAGAGAGAGAGAGAGAGAGAGAAATAATAGAGGGAATAGAGAGAATCTACAGGCCTGTGAAAGCTCAAATCCAACCACAGTGGAATATGTCCCACAACAAGTTTTTGCCTCTTAATCCTTTCCAGTTTCAGCAACTAGGGACCAGTTATTCAAATATATGAGCCTTTGGGGACCATTCTTATTTTAAATGTATAAACTCTACTTCTACAGTTTTCTGATCATTACCTTAAGACATTACACTGTGCAGTGTTTCTCTAACTCAGTATTCATATCAGAATATACTGAGGCTTTATGCTTAAATCAGCTCATTGTCCATAAACCTTGTCTCCCATGTCTTCCTATGATAGAAATCATCCCATTAAAAGACCCCATAGGAATGACAATAATATCAACTAACCGGACTTTCCCAGAGCTCTCAAGGTCTAAACCACCAATTAAAGACTATACATGTATGGGTCCATAACTCTAGTGACATTTATAGTAGAGTATTGTGTTTTCTGGCATCAATGGGACAGGAGGCCCTAGGTCCTGTGGAAGCTTGATGTTCCAGTATATGGGGTGCTACAGGGGTGAGGGTGCAGTGGGTGGGTATGTGGTGGAGCACCCTCTTAGAGGCAAAGGGGAGGGGAGATGGAATGGAGGATTTGTGGAAGGGATGCCAGAAAGGAACACAACATTTGAAATGTAAGTAAATAAATTATCCAAAAAAAAAAATCCACAAAGGGTCCAGTAAATATATCTGGCTTGGTTTATCATGCAGGAAACTACCTCTTACTTAGAAGGGGAATTTATTTTTTTGGAAATGTCTATAATTGGTTAGATGTTCCTTGTGACATCTTGGTTTAAGATGATGTATTATGCTTTTACATTGGATAGAAGACACATGGTGTAATAAAATATAAAAGCAACAGGCTAAGAATCCCATGGGGAGACCCTAAACAACTCAGGCTATTATCACGAATACTGGTTGCTGTTAGCAAATTGATGATAAGATCTTATTGTTGAAGACAAGATCTAATGACTCACTGAACGTCGAGAAGCTGAACTGGGGGCCTACTGAGATCCTAACCACTGTTCATGGTACTGGAAGATAATCTGCATACTACAAAGAAAAAATGTAAATGCCAACCCAGCTGCAAATACTTTGATCTTGCCTGGAAGATGTGTGAGTACAAGTCAAACAAAGCTTTTTAAGAGTCACTAATGAATATGTGGTAGGAATTAGGGCAACTCAAAAAGATTGAACCTATCTTTAAAACTTCTCAGGTGGTCAAGAACTGACTGATAATAGACCAGGGACCTAGAGGAAAACTAACTACTGTTATGCTAAAGAAAGGTTATAATAAAATGATCCTTAACAAGTTTTTGCTATACTCAGAAATGAATACATTGCTTAGTTAACATCCAAGAACCTTCCTCTTAGAGTAGAGAAGGGCAACTACAGAGACCCACAGCTGGAGTGGGTAGATAGTTAAAGATCTTGGAATAATCAGTCCTAAGTGAGATCTCTCTATAAAATCACTCTCCTACAAGCTCAGTGAACATTCTGGAAGAGGAGACAAAAAGATTGTAAGAGCCAGAGGGAATGTAGAACACAAGGAAATACGACCTTCTAAACATAGTGTGACCAATGCACATATGAGCTCATACAGACAGCAGCAGCCAGCACAGGTCATGATCAGCATGCACAAAGCCAGATAGGGTCCCGTTGTTGAGAGGGAGTGTTGACATAAGCCCAGATTTTTAACATAGTAGCTATCTCCAATTGATAACTGCTCTCAAATGAAAAATTAGTTTTCTCCAAGAGTGTCTGTGTTACAAACCACACTTAAGAGCAGGCCCCAGCAGTAGAAGGCCAAAACAAAACAAAGCCATGGGTCTCATAATGCTTTGTGGGCGATTTTTTTCTATTTCCCTTTTGTAAATTACAGTTCCTTTATGTAGATATTGCTTCAGGTTGTGTATTTTTATGAAATTTTATGCATACAAATGTACACGTGTCTGTGTCTCTGTCTATATGTGTTTTTGCTTTTTTCTGTTCCTCTTTTCTGTGTTTGCTTTGCCTTATTGTGTTTTGTTTTAATTTATCTTATGGTACTATGGTACTACTACTGCTGCTACTACTACTACTACTACTACTACTACTGCTACTACTACTACTACTACTACTACTACTAATTTGTTTTTATTTTATATGCCTATTTGTATGTAAATAAGGGAATAAGATCATGGATTTGGGTGGGTTGATAGTAGGCAAGATCTGAGAAGAGAACAGAAAGGGAAAACCATAATCAGAATATATGGTCCGGAAAAAATAACATATCTTTCTATTTTTCTTCTCTTGAAAATAGAGAGTATTTTCTTGCATTGGTTACATTTTCCTCTTTTGTTACTCTTCCCAGTTCCACACTGCTGCCTATTCTGTCCAGATCCACTCCCTTTCTATCACTAGAAAGGACTAGTATTCTAAGAGATAATAACAAATATAACAAAATAAAATATTATAAGATAAAACATCAGCAACAACAACAAAAACTATCTCAATATTGTTGGGCAAGACAAACCAACAAAGAGAAAAGTCTCTATGAGAAGGAATAAGAATCAGAGACTACTCAGTTTACACACTCTGGAATCCTATAAAAACACTAAAAATCAAAGCCATATTATATCCAGAGAGGACCTGGTGCAGAGCAGTGTGGGTCCTGTGCGTGCTGCTTCAATCTTGCTGAGTTCATACGAGCTTTGATGATGCTAACTTAGAGATATTTGTCTTCATGGTTCCCTCTATTCTGTCTGACTCTTATATTCTTTCTACCCCCTTCAACAGGACTCCCTGATCCCTGAGGGGATGGGTTAGATAGAGTTATTCCATTTAAAGCTGTACATTCCCCAAACTGACATCAAGACTCTGTTGATGAAGACAATACCTATACAGCTCACTAAACATGGAAAAGTATGCCTGGTGCCTACACAATGCTTTCACCTTATGATCTATTCTTTTGTAGTAGGAAGGTACTTTTCAGGCTACCAAAAGAGCAACATAAATACCAAGCAAGCCATAGACTCTTAATCTACAATGGCGTCCTACAAGTAAGATATTCTAGTAAAACGATAGCACATAACTTATGGGAGTATCCAATCAATAACCTATTTGACTTCAGACCCACTCCAGGAGATGGACCTCAAACCTAACACTGGCTGAGTGACCAAGAGGCAGAGATTATAAGGCCCAGTGACTTAGGGTAAAACCATACACTATGAGTATTAAACAAACAGACAAACAAATAAATTAAACATGGCGAGAAGATGACTCCTAATAACATCCAGTTATACTCATAGATTAGTGACTTGTTCATCCATCCTAAGAGAAGCTTCATTCTGCAGCAGATGGGAACAAATACAGAAAAATTTCTGTCTTCAATTAAATTAAGGAGACAGACCTAATTTTGACTGTACATGTATCTCCCTGATATAGTCTCCATCACTATGGTAAACAGTGCTAATGTGAACAGATTACGCAAAGTTGAAAAACCATGAGAGCAGTACAGTGTGAACCCATACCATACATGGTGCCCTTATGCTCCTTAGACCATCGATACTGTGACACAGAATCAGAGAAAAATAACTTAAAGTAGAAAAATTAATTCTGGCTTATCATTTCAGATTGTATGCTTGCTTGGTTCTGTTTTCCTTTTCCTGTGTTGAGGCTGAATGCTATGAAAACAGCAGTGAGTGAGTGGTTGAAACTTTTTTTTTTTTTTTAACGCTTATAAAGGACATTTAATTGGATCTGGCTTACAATTCATTATCGTTATCATCAAGGCAGGAGCATAGCAGCTTCCAGGCAGACATGGTGTAGGAGGAGCTGAGAGGTCTATATTTTCTTTCTTTTTTTTTTTTTTTATGTTTTTTTTTTATCATTTTTTTTTATTTTCTATATTCTTTGTTTACATTCCAAAGGCTTTCCCCTTTCCCAGGTACCCCCCACCATATGTCCCATAATTCCTCTCCCCCCCCATGCTATTCCCCACTCTTTCCCCCCCCCCACGATTTCTCTGTTCTGGGTCTACAATACTGGATCCAATCTTTACAGGCCCAGGGTTCTCTCCTTTTTTTCTTCTTGAGAGTCATTTGACTTGCTAATTGTGCCTTGAGTATTTAGGGCTTCTGGGCTCATTAATATCCACTTATCAGTGATTGCATTTCGTGTGTATTCTTTTGTGATTGGGTTAGCTCACTTAGGATGATAGTTTCCAGATCTAACCATTTACCTACAAATTGCATGAATTCATTATTTTTAATTGCTGAGTAGTACTCCATTGTATAAATATACCACATTTTCTGTATCCATTCCTCCTTTGAGGGATATCTGGGCTCCTTCCAATTTCTGGCTATTATAAACAAGGCAAGAAATCGAAGAAGACCTCAGGAGATGGAAAAATATTTCTTGCTCCTGGATTGGCAGGATCAATATAGTAAAAATGGCCATCTTGCCAAAAGCAATCTACAGATTCAATGCAATCCCCATCAAAATCCCAAATCAATTCTTCATAGATCTAGAAAGAGCAATTCTCAAATTCATCTGGAGCAACAAAAAACCTAGGATAGCTAAAACTATTCTCAACAATAAAAGGACTTCTGGGGGAATCAATATCCCTGACCTCAAGCAGTACTACAGAGCAATTGTGTTAAAAACTGCATGGTATTGGTACAGCAACAGGCAGGTAGATCAATGGAATAGGATTGAAGACCCAGAAATTAACCCACAGACTTATGGTCAAGAGATGTTCAACATCATTAGTCATCAGGGAAATGCAAATCAAAACAACCCTGAGATTCCACCTCACTCCAGTCAGAATGGCTAAGATTAAAAACTCGAGAGACAACAAGTGCTGGCGAGGATGTGGAGAAAGAGGAACACTCCTCCACTGTTGGTGGGATTGCAAAATGGTAAAACCACTCTGGAAATCAGTGTGGCGGTTCCTCAGAAAATTGGGCATGCCACTCCCAGAGGACCCTGGCATACCACTCCTGGGCATATACCCAGAGGATTCCCCTGCATACAACAAAGACACATGCTCCACTATGTTTATAGCAGCCTTGTTTATAATAGCCAGAAACTTTTTATACATGGAAAAGAGGAGTCAGAGAGGAAATGAGGAAGGTAAGGAAGAAGAAGGAGGAAGGAAGGGAGGGAGAGACAGGGAGGGGAGGGGAGGAGAGGAAGACATGGAGAAGAGAGAGAGAGGGGTTGAGAGAGAGACAGAGAGAGAGAGAGAGAGAGAGAGAGAGAGAGAGAGAGAGAGAGAGAGAGAGAGAGAGAGAGATTGAACACTAGGTATAGCTTTCAGATACAAACACCCAGTGACCTACTTTCTCTGTGGCTCTTGCTTTCTTCCACCTTCCATTACTGACTTCAGTGACTTAATCTATTGACTAGGTCAGTGCTCTTATGATTCAATCACTGCAGAAATCTCCAGCTCTAAACAGTGCAAGCCTTCACACAAGAGTTTAGAGAACATTTCATATCCAAGCTATAATAGGTTCGTTATCAAGGACAATCTACCAAATTCCATGATAAATGGAATAAAAGGAAATATTCCTTTAGAGTAAAAGGAAATATGTTGAAAGCACAGCTACATATTTATCATGCCATTGAAGCAAATAGAAATATAAATACCCAGATCTCACAGACAGTTCTGTCATGTAAATGCACAGTGAGGCCATCCTCATGTGATGAGGCAAAAACACATGGCGTCCAAATGCTTTACACAGGCTTTAACTGACAAGCTAATGCCCTGCCTGTGGGTGTAATTCAGTTCACAATCAATTGCCATGATCCTGTTCAAAGAGGCCCTCCGGAGAATCCCTACATGCAAATATTGGCCTATGCCTATTTGATTTCAATCTGCAACAGAGAGAATTTAAGAAATGCACTTCAAAGTAGGCTGAATATTTGGGATAGCCCAACATAAGGAACAGAAGGGTAATAGGAAGCATTGAATTAACTGAGAAGTCTGGGAGAAAACGTCTGTACTGAACAATTATCTGTCTAAAAGAAAGTGCCCTGGTACCTTTGGTAGCAATTTTAAAGCAGCTGTAATTTTAAAGGTATCACGTGAAATTACAACCCCCAGTGACCACTGCTATTTTATGGAATCAGACCAGTTCCATTTAGGTATGAGGAAGTTTAGCAGTCAGTAAAACCACACCACCGTGACCACTTAGATTTTAATTTAACCTATTTTAAGATTCTCAGAAAGTTTAAACCTCTCATCTCTGTCATTATGATGGATTTCTGTGCCATTGCTACAGGGCAAAATCGTTTGCAGACAGTCTCTCAAGAGCACACTAAGGACAGAATTACCTGAACCCTAGCTCTGTTTTTCATGATGTGTGTATTCTTTTCAAGGATACTACAAAAGTGGTATTTCAAATCCCTCTAGCAACATCCACAGAATCATCACAGGGCATGCAGAATACGGTTGCTTTATGAATATTCATAGCAGCACATGGCCCATTATGATTCAGTGTGCTGTGCAAGATACAGCTGCTTTGCTCTAAGCTCCACAGGAGAGCACAGGGTACTTGTTTTAAGTAGTCTCCAAGGTCAAAACTAGTTAGCTATTTCATAGTTAGAAAATTATTCGTCTCACTGTGCCCGCTTAAAGCTGGGTCTCCTTTAATATATCCACTGATCTACAGAAGCAGTCTTCTCTCTCTTACTCTAAATTTGACCTATTCAAAGATTAACAAAACAAAAATAGTTTCTGTAGAAAATCAACAACCCTCAATGTCCTTCCTGTTCTCTGTCCTTTGTTCAGTTTTATAAATATTTACAGTGCATGATAAGAGGTTTAGCGATTTTACACTAGAAAATGGTCAATCAGCTAGCAGGAGGCACTGAGATGTCAGGGTTCAGTGTTAGAAAGTGGAAACAGCAATGGATTAATAAGCAGATGGCTTCTCTTTTATTTTTTTTACATTTTCTGTGTTTGCTTCTGTCCATATTTAATATGAAATAATTGAATATTAGCTCCTCTCTAGGTTTCTATAAAGGATTCAATTCAGTAGAACAGCTATTCAAGATGCAGACACTGAGAATAGTGTAATTTTAAAGGTATCACGTGAAATTACATCCCCCAGTGACCACTGCTATTTTATGGAATCAGACCAGTTCCATTTAGGTATGAGGAAGTTTAGCAGTCAGTAAAACCACACCACCGTGACCACTTAGATTTTAATTTAACCTATTTTAAGATTCTCAGAAAGTTTAAACCTCTCATCTCTGTTGTAAAAGACCTGGTTTATCAAGACATACAAAGAAATTGAAAACTACAACAATAAATTCTAAAACATATCTGATTCAAAAATGCAGAAAGTACATAGACACATGTCTCATCAAAGAAAATTCATAGGTATTAAGCAAGCATACACAAAGATATCAAACATACGATATTAGAAATTGGAAAATAGAATGACAAGGTATCATTACACACTCATGGGCGACGGCTGAGTGTTCTATACATGCCAGAACTGCTGCCTTCATAATATTTCAACAATATGGCTGTGTGCATCAGAAATGCATAATGATTACATCAACTGCCATGTCCCCCATTTGTAGGAAAAGTTCACAAGGATGCAAATATATGAGAAAATCTATAGGATAATTAATACCTTTGGAGAAAGAGAGAATGAGTTCTCTCCAAGAAAAGAACCTAAAATAGGTTATCCCAGCCAAGTGGTCAGCCCTCAGTATGTGTATATGTGAGCAACACTAATTGGACTTAATATGTATACATCATAGCACACATGCATCTCTCTCTCTCTCTCTCTCTCTCTCTCTCTCTCTCTCTCTCCATATATATGTATATATATACATATATATATGTATATACACACACACACATATGTCAGAAGGGTAATGAGCAGAATTGAATTAAATGGAGTATGTATTTATTTATGACATACACAATTACGTACATATATACATACATACATATACACATACATATTGTCATGCTTTGGATATGCTTGGCCCAGGGACTGGCACTATTAGGAGGTATGGCCTTGTTGGAGTAGGTGTGCCACTGTGGGCATAGGCTTTTTACAACCTAGTCCTAGCTACTTGGAATCCAGTATTCAACTAGCAGCATACAGATGAAAATGTAGAACTGTCAGCTCCTCCTGCATCATGCCTGCCTAATTTTTCTGTGTTCCCGTCTTGATGATACTGGACTAAACCTTTATAAGACTTGACTTGGTCATGGTGTCTGTTCACAGCAGTCAAACTCTAAGATACATATACATATACATATACATATACATATACATATACATATACATATATATACGTATATATACATATATACGTGTGTATATATATATATATATTTATGTTTCTCTGTGTATTAATCATTATTGAAGGGGCCATGGATTCATGAGTGAGGGCACATGAGAGGAATTTGGTGGGTGGTATTGAAAGTGATGTAAGTATATTTCACTCATGTATGAAATTCTCAAACAATATAAAATTTAAAGTACAAAATTTTAGTTTCACAAGTGCTATGAGGATGGGAAGCAATGGAACAAAAATTCTAGCTGGCGGGAACCCTAAAGGGCATATTCATTTTAGAAGACAGTTTGGCAATTTCTTAAAAAATGTAAGTGTGAGTCTCTGCACCTGTCTTAGTCAGGTGTTGGCAGAGCACCCAGGGACTAAGCTACCAACCCAAGAGAATACATGGACTGGTCTGTGGCTCCCACTACATATGTAGCCGTATGTAGCCTCAGTGGGAGGAGATGCACTTGGTCTTGTGGAGGTTTGACTCCCCAGAGAAGGGGGATGCTAGAGGGGTGTGGTGAGAGTGGGTGAGTTGGGGAGCACCCGCTTAGAGGCAAAGGGGGGAGGCTCATGAAGGGAGGACCTGGAAGGGGGATAATATTTGAAATGTAAATAAATAAAAAAAGAAAAAAATAAGAAAAATACAAAATACATACTCACTTTTAGATGACATAAATTTGGCTCTTTTTATATTTTAGCCAAGTGGCTTGAAACCTTAGGCCCAAATAAAAGCCTACAAATGAATAGCTGTAGCAAGATACAGTCAAAATTGCCAACACTTGAAAGTACTCAAGATGTTTCCCAGCAGGTCAAGGAGTAAACTGGTTTCTACATACAGTAAAATATTATTTTACAGTAATGGAAAATATGTTCATCATTTTCCAAACATGGAAGGAATTTCAGGGAGAGGGCAAATTTGGAAATTGTATGCGCTTTTGATAAATGGTTTGAACCGCATAACATTCTGGAACTGACAAATGTGTGGAGAGAGCAAACAGGTTACCAGGTTAGCATTTATTGGGAGGTAGAAGGGAGGGAATCAGCAGAACAAGGATATTCCTGGCAGTAGGACTCTTTGTTTTATATTAATAGAGATGAATTTTTATTTATTTTTATGTATATAAACATTTTGCCTGCATGCATACTGGGTATATCCCTGGTGCCAATAGGAGTCAGAAGAGATAGTCACATCTCCTGGAACTGAAATTACAGATGGTTAGGATTCACCTTGTGAGTGCTAGGGACAGAACCTGGGTCCTTTGTAAGAGCAGCTAGTGCTCTTAACCTCAAAGACATCTGTCTTGTCAGCCTAGGCATAAACTTTATAGACCCTTTACTACATGTTCAAATATTTTTAGCAGTATGTTTAACTTTACATCACCAATCAGAGAATATTTTCACATATGTTTTTCTGTAATGAGTAGTAACTCTTCAGTTATTAGCACTTTTTATAATGTGGAGCTATTTTGTGGAATTATTTCCTTTTCAGTTTTACATGCTTACAGTTTCAAAATGATTTAACACAATAAAACCACAATTATATTTAATCTTACATTTCACTCTCTTTATATCAATGTCACTGAAGAAAATAATGTATTTTAACTAACTCCCATGGAAAGACATCATTTGTGGGATTCCTGCAGTGGGATTCCAGGAAGAGAATATATGTGGAAAGTTTTGGCTATTTCTAGTTCACATTTAGATATACTTATATCTTATAAGTATAGATAAAATATCACTACTTCAAATTGATTAGTATGAAAAAATGATGACTGTATGTTTGCTCTAAAGAAAAATGTCATTGAGAAAATTGAGAAATTAGAAAAAGAATAACAGAACAGTATATCAAGTATCTAGAACCCCCTTCACTGGCACATTAAAGTCAAGGGAAAAGAGGCACTTGATTGATCTTACTGAGGGAAATCTAAGTTCTGGTAAAAGAATATATATATGACAATGTCTGTATTCATATAACATTTCATAGCATTTTCTAAATTCCAGTCCTCTTGTTAACAATTAAATAATTGGAATAAATATTTATTTTATAGTGCATTAGGACCAATTTTAGTAAATTCGATAAATAAGTTAAATATTCCCTTACTCTAAAGGAGAAAATCCAGAGTGTAAAGCAATCACGTTTAAACAGCACAGAATCCCAACAGTGCACCTGTAAACTTTGTAACCCAATGCCTGACTCTCGAGATAAAGTGTTTGGGGACCACTGTGAGGAACATTGCTTCTCTCCATGACTACAACAATACCGTAACTTCATGCATGTAGAATTTGTTCACATGAAACCCTTTAACACATTACCGTGCACAGCCTGCCAGTTTGAAGTAAGCCTTGGTTTCCTTTGGACCATTGCACACTGGACATACTTCTAGTGAGATCTCACTTGACTTTCTATTTTTTTTTTTAAGCGTTAAAGCCAATATTTATTTATAATTTAAAAAAACCACAAACACATGAAATAACAAATATCCATTACCAAATTTACAAACTACATAACATCTCCAAAAGCAAGCAATTTTTTTTTATAATAGAGTGCTTTCAGGCTTTGAGAAAGTTCCTTCACTATGTTTGAGGTCCAACTTCGCATACAATAACATCTTGGCTACTCTTTCTAAATATTGTGTGTTATTTTATCAACTTACCTCCCAACATAGAATTAATTTCTGTTTTTTGCTACCCTAATAGTTTACTTTTAAATTTCTTACTCACTACTTTTAAATCAGAAACATCTCTTTGTTTTCTAAATTATATGGAGCCAGAAAGGCACTGTAGATCCACACAAACCAGGCATCGATAGTTTTGGATTTAGTTTACTGTTCCACTTTCATATATCTTCCCAACTGTTGCTCAAAGTCTGTTAACTGAATTTTCCTTCAGAGAGATTCCTAAAGGTCTGACTTTCAACAGAATACAACCTGGAATGGCTTTTAAATGATGGTGATAAAAATGTGCTATCTTCACAAGCTTTATAAAGACATATAACCGTGTGAGTACCCTCTTAGGACCTGCCCTGGAGTATTCCAATGCTTGTTAAAGGAGAGTACCCTGACATTTCAACTTCTCAAGCTCCAAGGTCAGTCTTCCAGTTTGCATAGAGAGCCAGACTTAACAACTTAGGAGGAGACTGTTATTAGGTCATCAAGACCAAACAGTTTCTTTTGATACTCATATATATCCCTAAAAATCATACCTGGAATATTTTATTTATTTATTTGTTTGATTGTTTTAATAAATATATTCTTTATTTACATTTCAAATGTTGTACTCTTTCTTGATTCCCCCTTCCCCCAAAATCCCATAATCCATCTCCCTTTCCCCAGTCAACCCCGCTCTGCTTCCCTGTTCTGGTATTCCTCTACACTGTAGCATCAAGTCTTCCCAGGACCAAAGGCCTCTCCTCCCTTTGGTGTCTAAGAAGACCATCCTCTGATGCCTATGTGTCTGGAGCTATGGGTAACTTAATGTGTACTCTTTGGTTGATGGTTTTGACCCTGGGAGCTCTGGGAGTACTGGGTGACTCATTGTTGTTCGTCCTGTGGCACTGCTGCGAACCTCTTCAGCTCCTTGGGTCCTTTCTTTAGCTCCTCCATTGGGGACCCTGTGCTCATTTCAATGGCTGGTGTATTTCTCATGCATTAGCAGAGCCTCCTAGGTGACAGCTATTTCCAGCTTCAGTCAGCAAGCACTTGTGGGCATCGCTAATAGTGTCTGAGTTTTGTAACTGTATATGGGATGGATCCCTGGGTGGAGTAGTCTCTGGATGGTCTTTCTCTCAGACTCTGCTCCATCCTTTGTCTCTGTATCTCCTTCTGTGGGTATTTTGTTCCCCTTTCTACAAAGGACCCAAGTATCCATACTTTGTTCTTCCTCTTTCTTGGGTATCATTTGATATGTGATATGTGTCTTGGGCATTCCAAGTTTCATACCCAGGTGGCACAAAGAGGCAGCTAATACTCCCTTCCTAATGTTTTTGCGCTTCATTAAGAAGTAGTCTAGGTTCTCGGATACCCAGGTTGAAGGGCTTCTTTTATGTGGTAAAAGAAGAGATTGATGCTATGGCTGTAGAGCAACTAGGACTTCCATTGAAACAAATCTACTACTTATTTCAGAAGGTCTAAACAGTACAGAAACAGACACCCACAACCAAACAGTGGATAGAGCTTGGAGACTCTTATGGAAGACGAGGAGGAAGCATTGTGAGCCCTGAAGGAGATACGAACTCCAAAGGAAGACCAACAGAACCAAATAACCTGGACCCTTGAGGCTCTCAGAGTCTGAACCACCAACCAAAGAACAGGTTGGTTGTATGCCTCCCTGCAAGTATGTAGCAGATGTTCAGCTTGGTCTTCATGTGGGTCCAGAACAACTGGAGTGGGAGTTATCCCAAACGAGGTTGCCTGTACATGGGATATGTTCTTTGAGCTGGCCGCCTTGTCTGGCTTCAGTAGGAGAGGAAGCATCTAGCCTTGCAGAAACATGTAGTGCTAGGTAGGGGAGGATACCCAAGGGAACCCCTCCCACTCAGAGGAGAAGTGGAGGGGAATGGGAAAAGGATTGTGGGAGGGGGTGACTGGGAAGTGGCAATGAATGGGATGTAAAATGAATGTTAAAAATAATAAATTAAACTTAAAAATCAAACAAATAAACTAACAAAACCATCAAAACAGAAGTTGGAAGGCTCAACATGCACCCAAGTCCATAAAAGAATGTTGAGAGGAGGGTTCATGGTTTGTCTGAAACCACAGCTGCAAATGAACTTGGCAGAACCTTGGAATATGGGATGGGCAAAGCCACACTAGTTCTGCTACATTCTTAGAATCTGGTTTAAGAATTTAGGAACACTAAGTCAGTTAAAGTGATGAGGAAGCTTCAGTACCATCTTTGATCTTTCTTGTTTTCTCAGATAACTTTTTTTCCCCTTTATTGAAAATAGATTTCACAGCTGATTCTTCAGGTCCCAAGAAAGTAGCATTTATAGTCCCAGTGAAGTACAGGTTTTGTATCTGTACATTCTTCATCCAAAATATCATTTTCATCATGTTATACCAATATTCAATAGGTTTTGCTTTGCTCTAAAAATTCTTACAGTTCTTTAAAAAATTCTTAAATTCTTATAAAATTCTAAACATTCATCATCATTTCTCTTAGCATTATCTTCTGAATTCCTCAAAAGCAGCTAACTACTGGCTTTTCTCACACAATGCTCTGAAATTTTCCACCTTCTTCCCACAATACATTAAAATATATAAAGGTTTCATTGTTAGGACTATTAACAGCAACATTCCTGCTTCCTAGTACTAATATCTGGCATGGTTTCTTCTCTGTGGTGAAGGCAAAACTTGCCAAAAATAAACTGAGGGGCAAAGGGCTCGTTTTATTTTACAACTTTCAGGTCATAATCCTTCACTGATAGAAGCCAGGGCAGGAACTCAAGCAGAAGCAATGGAGAATGCTACTTACTGGCTTGATCCCCATGACTGCCTTAGCTTGATTTCTTACATAGTTTACAACCACCTGCACAGAAGAGCTACTGTTCATCCTAGGCTGGACCATTCCGTATCAATCATTAGTCAGAAAAATGCTCCACAGACATTTCTCCCACCCAGTTGAGACCATTTCTCAATTGAGTTTCCCTATTTCCAGATAACTTAATGTAACAAAAACTAACTATCACAACATGCAAAGAGAAAAAAAATCAAACTCAGACTTAAGAATTTCTTTTTTGAAACTCTAGGGTATTTTCTCACGCTTATCATTTTAGTAACAGTTACATAGTTAGAGGAAACTAGTTTCAGTAAACAAGTGGTCATGTTACTTATAGAAATCATCATAGTTTCAAGAGACTGGAGAGAATTTGCTAAGACCTATTTGAGATATGTATTGCTCTTATGTTCCTATCAGAAATCCCCCTTTTAGGAATTACTCTAAAGACATATCAGATCACCAAGAAAATTCATATGCATGACATAGTTTGTTGATTGTCAACAATTATAACACCCTGAATGATTACTCTGAGGAAAGTGGTTCAATTAATTATGACACATTAGCACATTAGCAATGTTGAAACAAAAATGAAGACAAGTTCCATTTAGAGACTAGCTTGACAGATAAGATGGATTATTAAGTGGATATACTGTAAAAGGTAATAGTTTACCTTTCATGTTAAATGAAGTTTCACTTGTTGTCTGTCTGCATCTGTATGAGGCATCTGGAATAGCCAAATATAGTTTGATCAATTAGATTGTAGTCAGCTAGGACTAAAGTGGAGAGAACACTATTGGCTGGTGTGGAATACAAGGTATCCATTTGATAATTAAATGTAGCTTTCCCCCAAAATGACACAAGAAACCTTTTGTCTTTCCTCAGTCATTCTCATTGCTGTGAACATTCAATTTCCTTCCAAACTAATCAAGACTAATTTAAATGTGATTGACAGAGGCTATCAGAAATGCAGATTCTTGGGCCTTCCATCTTGACTATTGAAACTTCATTTTTAACAAGAACCTAAGGGGATAGCTTGACCATTAAAGTGTAAGATTCACTAAATATCATGTACCAGAGTGTGATATTTCAATAGTATACATAAAGACAAGGGGATAACATTTGAAATGTAAATAAAGAAAATATCTAATAATAATAATAATAAAAGACAGCTTATAGGAAGGCTCTCCCAAGGATGTCTCTACCACAGCTTGCAGTAAAATTGTTTGGAATACACTAGGCAAACTAAAACTTCAATTCCAGAATATTTCACTCCATATTCAAGGTCTTTTCAATCATTAGCAAGAACATGAAATTACTATCCTGACAGTGTATCAGAGACGAACCTTGTTTATGCAATCCTTCTTTGCGATTCTCTCCCAGGTTAGTCTAGGTTTAGCTGAGTTGGTAATTAGATTTACCAATACTCTATCTTTCAATTTCATATGCATTTTTGAATAAATTAATCAAGGTCAAGTCAACAGGTAGTGTCCATTTCTTTCTACTTCCTGGCTTAAAATTCCATTTGCTTCTGTCATTTTTGACATGTTTAATATCATGTATTTTGGATATATGTGGACGGATTGAGCATGTTCCTGTGCTAAATATTACATTTAGCATAATGTCACAAAATTTCCTCAAATATTTTTTGAAATCTAAATAATGTTTTATCACACATATAATCTATTATTGCTTGCCCATTATTATATCAATACTTTAATTGCTTCTACATTTTCACTATTATTCTCACAATCACAGATGTATATGTACAACTTCTAGATTCTGCATCTGATTGCCATATACACATTCGAACCTAAAATTTTTCATGTTAATTTGCTGCTTAATTTTTCTAGTCTTGGAAGGCATCCATTTAACTTTCTCACAGACAGTGCACAGAACTTATTTCTTGTCCCTGTCATTAACACATGCATTCTTTCTTTATACTTAATGGTCGTCATCGCAGTAGCTTGCATTGGAATTAGAAGTGCTGAGCATTGATGTTGAACTTTCTTTAATGTACTTGTGTGTTTCTATATCTTTTCTTATATTTTGTGAGTTTCTGATTTATTCTGCCATCAAACTGTTTTGATAAACTTTAATTACTTAAAACAAAAGGGATTCCTAAGATCCAACTAGTCCTTTTTTTTCTTGATTGCTTGTGTGTTTACTGTTATGCCCAACAACTTAAGATGCTTGCCCTGTGTTTACTACAAGCATATTTATTATTTAAGGTCTTACAGTAAGCTCATTGTTTTTCAGTTAGTATTTGCTAGTCTTTTTGGATATTCCTCAACATCAGTGTTTGTCAGGTGGACATGTAATGCTGTGCCTACTATTATTATTATTGCAAATATCTCTTTTGATATGTCAAGAAACATATACTCATTTGTAGGAAACTTCATCTCTAGACTCCATGTCTAGTTGCATGTATATAACGCTGCCTTAATTACAACATTGTATTTATTGTGGCTTTATTGTATGTTTACAAATGAGCATGTGTGAAGACTGCTGAATGTTTCTCTTTCAAGACTTGTGTACTAAGAGTTATATTACATCTTACGTGAAATTTAGAACATCATATCATTTCACAAAAGAAAGTCACCATTTAGATTTCTATTTAAATTGCATTGGAAATTTATTATTTGCCCCATAGTCGTATTTTAACTTTCTTATGTCCTCCAATTCATGATCATTAAATATTTTTCTAGTCAACGTTTCCTTTAATTTCTCTCTGGAATTTATTTTTTAAATTTTTCATTTAGCATGTCTTTTGTGAGTTAATTTTAGATTATTTTTATTTATTTCAAGGCTATGATACATGAAATTTAATTTCTAATTTCTTATTCAGATTGTCCACTTTTAAATAGAGCTACAATTGACAGTATGGTTACTTTAATTTGCTGCTTTGCAGGTCATCTTTCTTATTTGTTTGCATCAGTATTTTGGGAGATTTTTATAGACATATAGATGTAAAATCATAGTATATATAAATAAAAGTGACTTCATAGCAGTTGAGATGACTGCATATTATCTTTTCATTTTTTCAATTAATGTGATATTTGACTGGATTGATTTTTATGTTTTTAAACATTCGTTCAAATCAAAATACATCTTACTTAGTCACAATGTATTACAGTGTATAACTCTTGTAGCACACCTTTGATGGCTTAGTGATAATTTTTATTAAATAATAATTTATTTACTCTTGTT
The DNA here is from genome assembly GCA_964023405.1 of Apodemus agrarius. Taxonomy (NCBI): domain Eukaryota; kingdom Metazoa; phylum Chordata; class Mammalia; order Rodentia; family Muridae; genus Apodemus; species Apodemus agrarius. Next base: position 30,755,846 of record OZ030023.1, read on the forward strand.
CATTGTTATTTTTATAGTAAATATCTCAAGAAGGAGTATTGGCTCATAGGTGTTTCATTTAAAATTAGGACTTTCTTTGAGATGAGATATACTTGAATTCATAATGAATTATTGGCCTTTTTCTATATGTTTTTAAAAAGCAAAACAAAATTCCAGGATGAATTGTTGTAAATTCCCTCAAAATGCTTTGTAGAAAGCAATGGTGAGTCAGTAAAATGGCATCGTAAAGAAATATTAAAAATACAGAAAAAAATAAAATGGGCATTTCTTTTTAACCATGTGGGATGGTTAGTGTTAATCACATACTCCTCAGTTTGCTCTTTTACCTGACCAGTATCTCAGTGAGGGATTTTGTAGAATAGAGGGTTCATGGGCATATGTAAGCACATGTAGTCTTATAGGCACATATGTAAGTGATGCTTCTTATTATTCATTTAATATATGTTTTAAATGTAATAACGTTCCATTATTTTCCTCCTCCAGCATATCCCATGTACCCTTTCTCCAACCCCTTTCATATCCCTTTCCCACTATTCAGCTGAAGGTCTCTTTCTATGACTCTTACTGCCCTATATAGATATATAGTATGTGGAGTTTTTATGTAAAATTAACAGTTTTCAAAAGATATTTCTATTAGAGGAGAACAATTACTTCTGGTAAGTAAGGCATGTGACATGATGTCAATCTTTTAATATTTAGTATTCTCTAAATCTACCAACCAATTTTCTATTTAATCCTGTTGTTAAATTCTTGAAATGAATGATAAATGCTCTTTAGTTTGCATTATTATATATCTACTGCCTGGAAATGTGAATCTAAATTATTAAGTGACTTTCAAAAATGTGCACTTTTTATATAGATGATAAATGCAAGATTTAACTATGTATTACTCAGTGCATAGTCACACACATGCACATGTGCACAGTCACAAATACATATAAAAAGAAATCCTAAGAATTAGATATTAAACTTCACTGATCAATATTAGAGGTACATTTTACACTAATGATCTTCATATTTCTTCCTCAGTGGCTAGTTATAACCATCCTTAACAGAGAACGCTAACTCATTTTCAAGAATGGAAAATAAATCATATAAAATACCTTTATATGAGAAATAGAATATATTTATCCATTAGAAATAGAAGAGAATACTCATTTTTTTCTTCATTCTACTCTAAAGGACTTTCAAGCTATATTCAGAAGAAATACATAAATTTAGTGTTATATTTGAGTTCACACTGAAAATCAATTACTTGTCCTTGACAAAACCTTTTATTATATCCAAATGATTTTAGCTACTAAAAGGTATTGAAAAAATTTTAAAGTCACAGACCACTTTAATCTTGTAAGTACATCATTCTAAAACATGTGAGATAAATATGAAAAGGTCAAATCCACTGTAACTAAGGCTGTTCTTTGGATTTTTTATAGTTGAAGAAGCTGAACTCAAAAACTCAAGCCCACAAATTTCCTTTTATTTCCAATTTGGTTTTATATTGTTGGCCTATTCAGTATGTTGCTTGCTAGTGTGGAGTTAGAAAATGGAATGTTTCATCAAATAAAAGGCCATAAAGGAAAACTCTAAATTTCATATTTCAAAATTAAAATTTAAATGACAAAATGATCAGAAGTATATTAAATATGTATTATTTACTTTCACTCACTCAATCTATGACCCTCAGTTTCTAACATGTATGGCAATAAAACAATATTGACAATGACTTCAGGAGATAATTAAGCAATCTAGAAATAATTTAAGCAAATAAAACACTAACAAACATAAAACTAATAATGATGCTATTATTTGGAAGGTTACATTTTCATTGGTAACTCACAATAATGCAAATATTTTAATTTGTTATTTTACTAGTAATGGCTGTCAATCTGGCAACATCATGCTAGAAATCATTAAAACCAAGACCTAAGCCAAGCTTTCAGGATATTGATAAGTAGAGAGTGAATCAATTGGAAATAATTTAGTTTATAGAAGTGAAGTCCCATATATGGAATTACAACAATATTATACAGGACAAAAAGGGAATTTCTCAATGTGCACTGTTATTTCCATGCTTAATTTTCCACAACAATGTGATTGGCTTTGAGGATTTTCAGAACGCTGGGAAATAAAATTTTCTGTTTTCCTGTTAGGATGTTTATAGAAAAAATAGTATTTGTATCTGAAGTGAAAACCAAGAATAAAGAATCCATAGTAAGGAAGAGCAACCATCTTCAGTGTCATGGCATCTTGCAATCTGTTGATGGCCAGCCATGATAAAGAAATCAGTGGAGGGGCGGCTCCACATTGCCGCCAGCATGCAATCACATTTCTCGCTCTCCATAATATTGAAACAAAATTGCTATAATAAAGCTCTTGGATGAACCTATATTTTTTATCCTACTCTGAAAATACCTGAAGAACATATGCACTATGTAAGTGCATGTTAAATGTATAAATGGAATAAGATATGTTGGCTACAGTGGACTGGTGTAGTTGAACAACCGAAAGGGAAGTAAAAACCCATGTTTCAAGAAGACAGCTTGTCCTTTGTGCCACTCTCTTGAAGTCACTTTCTATGACATTCTATGCACTGACAGAATTATAAATTGACCCTGTTTATACTAAATTATATTTCATTATTCTTTCTGAAACTTGTAAATGAAGATGCAACTCACACTTTGTGTCCTCTGAGCTATCTCTGTAGAACTATTGTTGAAGGCAAATGTTCCCCTTCTAATTTATGATTTCTGTATATTCTGCCATTCTACCTCATATTTTCTTCAGCTTCTTTTTTGTTTTATGTTCTGTGACTGTCTGAGAGGAAGAAAGTATAAACTTATTAAGAACAACTATATAAAATAACTCTATATGCAATTATTGTGTGAATTTTCATTGGTTAGTCACATATGTTTTTATTAATAAAGAAAAACTCAAAGCTGCTTGCAGAAGAAATCCTTTAAAACAAACTTTAAAAATTGATATACCTTGGTCTTAAATTTATGATTTTATGAACTCGCTAATGAATATTAATAGTCTCCATGGAAATTTACTATCAATATTTTATGCTTCACATCACTACGAGTTGTTTTAATACTAGTGATTTTTATTATTCTATTAGTACTCTCAAGTTTGGGTAGTAGATATGACACAATTATCTTTATTTCATTAGAGATTCCCTAAAAATAGTTTTACACTATTTTAATTTTCTTCTATATTTGACCACATACCAAAGTTGCATGAAACAGCATGCCTATCAGGCTAACAAATGGGTTTGTTTGGCTTAACCTATTACAATGAAAATGTTATATGAATTTTTAAACATCATATTTCTTTTGAACTGTCCTGAATTTCCTGATATTAACATGTAGCATAAAAAGTAATATTATGTTTAAGAATCTTATGTTTAAAAGTTGTTAGAATTTGCTTAAGTCATTTTTTTTATTATCACTGATTTAGAATATGTCCTCTGAAAAACTCAGGTGTAAATATTCTTTAAAACACTGTTATATATTGCAGAACATCACTCAAGGTTATGATTGCTCAAGAAAGCAGCATACAGTGAGTAGAAGAAATTGATTTAATAGCATGTGCACAACTACAAGGTTGTGCACTGGATGGAAGGCACAGGACACTGAATGATGTCTTGATGTGGCATGCATTCTCAGTCATTATTTTTTAGGGAGACAAGATGACACAAGATCACTTTGGAAGACAATTTACAATGTTCTGACAAAACTTAGTATTCCCCTATCATACAAAAATGATTATCCTGTTTGTGCTTGCTTAACTGTGACAAATTACATCTGGATAAAAGCTTACACAAGGATGGTGATACTATCTTCACTAATTATTGCCTAATATAGAAAGAAGCAAGTTAAGATTTCTTTTACAGTAATGGATAAACTGTGACATGCTGAATAATGAAGCATTGTTTGATGTTTAAAAATAAGAACCTTAGCAACAGTGTTTTAGGTGCCAGCAGGTATACTGCATACTACCAGAGAGGAAATATAAACATCAACCCAAGTACAAGCCCTACCATGGTGTCCTGCCAGCAAGGTGCATTGGTGAAATTTTGGCACAGAGCTTGTGCGAGCAAACGACTAATCTGTGATCTGAGAAGCTGCCCCCTGGACACATGGGACGAACTAAAGAGACCCAGAGTCAGACATTATGCAGAGTGAGAGGACTCAGAATATTTAACCCAACATGAGATGTCTCCATCATCTCCTTACCCTTAGGGCTCAGGGAACTCTGTGGGATAGGAGTCAGAAAACTTGAAGAGCCAGAGGGATGAGAGGCACTAAAGAGGCGAAGCTTTGTAAATGGAGCACAATTTACAAATTTCATATGTCAAGTTCATATGTTCATATGTACACACATATGAACTCACATGGACTGAGTCAGCAAGCACAGGACCTACACAGGTCTGCACCAGACATGGAAGAGAAGTCAGAATATGTGAAAGCTGGAGGAATGGAGGACAGTAGAGAAACAAGGTCTTATAAACAGAGCAGGACCAACAGATGTAGGGACTCACATCGAGTGAAGGTGACCTATGTTAATAAACAAACATACAATTAGAGCCAGGTGATGGGGTTGCTCAATTATTATTACTCCTAAATCATAAAGATAAGGCAGCTCCAATGAATAGGAGAGAAGAAATTAGAAGAAATGGGGGCAAACACAGGTTCCACACAGATCTGCACCAGATGAGACCCTAGAGTTTAAAGAAGTGGACACATGCACTCATCCTTAATATGGAACCTATCTGCAATTGATAACCACTTGAAAATAAAATATTCATTTTCTCACCAGGGATATAAACTACCTTCTCCTAAGAGTAGGCCTATGCCCAACAATAAATAATCAAAAGAAAACAAATTCAACATTACCTGTCGCATAATATCCCATCAAAGATCTTTATTTTATTTTTCTTTCAGTCTTTTTTTTAACTTCACTATTCACTTTGATTGACTAATTTATTTATTTTCTTTACCCTACAAGGTTTTTTTTGTATATATTATAGCTCTCATTCTGTGTTTTTATGGGATTCCTGTATGTATTAAGTAGTATGTCTCTGCATGCATAACTTTGTGCCTTTTCAGGTTCTTTTCCTTCTGTTTGTTAATTTGTTTCATTCCATCCCCATTTTTCTTTTATCTTCTTATATTTTAATTTTATTTTTATCCCTTGTCTGCATGTTTTCTGGCCAGAGACAAAAAGAGGAGGGATTCGAATGGGTAAGCAAGTGGGAAGGAACTCAGAGTCTAAAGAGATTAATAATCATAATATATTGTATGGAGAAAAATCTATTTTCAATATCAATAAAAGTTGTTTACAGAGAAATAAAATATGAAGGAGCTATTCAACCACAAAAAAACATGAAGCTTCCTCAAATATATATTTCTAATGAATTGAATTTATTAGTAAAGACCCCAAAATATATGCTTTTAACTTTATGGCATTCGGTAAAAGGAAAGAAAATAATATGGAAGACGTAGACACTGGGGAGGTTAGCAAGGCGATGGGCAGTGGAGGGAACAGAAATGTGAGGAACAAATGAGTTTTAGCACTAATGATTCTACAGTGTGAAGCCACAGTGGCGGATATACACCATTAACAAAGTTTTCACTCACCTTTGCAGTTGTATTTCCAAGTGTGAACTCTTTTAAAAGCAGGGTATGGTATTTTCGTAGCTCCTAGTACCTATAAACTGAGGTGGACTTCTTGCAAAAGCCAATTTTGATTCCAAGATTTTTCAGAAATTTATAGATTCATCATCCCTACTGTCCACAAAAGCTTCAATTTCAATAATTTCCCATAAACCCTCATTTTTGGTCACCATTAATAACAGTTTGCTAAAATACATTTCTGCTAGTACTTCTAATTTCTCCTGTCCTATTTATTGGAGCTGCTTTATCATTATGATTTAGGAGTAATGATAATTGAACAATCCTATCTCCTGACTCTAATTGCTTGTTTGTTTCTTTGTTTTGTTTTAACGTATGCCAAGATTTCAATTTCATCTTCACAATCTTCATCTATTAACCCATAGATGTACAATAACCCCTTGCACTGTGAAACTACCTCTTCCCAAAATTATTGCTACTCTTCCTGCAGGAACATATCCATATACATCAGTGGCTACTCTGCAGCAAGGAATTTGTAGAGTTTAAGATATTTACCTACTGCCAAGTCAACAGCAGCACTATCTGAAGTAGCATACATTAAATCTCCAATATTGAATTTATAGTCCCAGATTTGGCTTGTTGGTGACCTATCCCATGGCTCTCAGGATGTTACTGGTTGATGTTATTTGCTCTTGGGCCCTGGAGGTAGTCTCCTTATCTAATTTCTCCACCGTAAACATAGCCTTGGTTTTCATTAGCCCAATGTCTACTCTTTTCATATCTAATATATACATGCAATATATGATTATACACTTCTCTTTTTAATGAGAAGGGTTCATCTTCGATTAATTCTTATCTAAACACCCTTTTTAAAATGCTGTATTTTATACACTTTCTCTTCTTTCAGAAAGTAAGTTTCTAAATGTTTTTTTATACCATACTACAGGGAAGTAACTTTTTATCTTTTTATACCCTTCTTCATCTTTTGAGAAGTAACTTTTAAAGAAAAATTTCAAACCTTTCCTCTTTTGGTGGGTAACATTTTTCACATACTTCCTCTGGTTTCAGGAAGTAACATTTTTGTCTCAAGAGCTTTTCTACTTGTTTACTTAATATTTGAAGTTTTGTAGTAAATTAAAGATCTCTTCTTTCCTATATCTATCTCATCTGAAGTAGGGGGAGAAATTCATCTCCATCCACCTCATCTGTCTCTCTTTCAGTTTCTTCTGAGATAATCTCCTCACTTCCTCGCAGATTATCCTACTTTATACTAGGTCTATATATTTCTGATGGTAAGCTCTGTAATAGTTCTAAGGCATTTGAAATTAAAGCACATAAAGACCAAATCCTTATAGGCATTTCCTCTACTCTCTGGTGGTCTCATCTTAAAGTACTTAGCACTAGTTTTCATGTCAACAATTCGAATTCCACTTTTGTAGTTGATTTAAAGCATAGACCATGCTTTTTAATTAAAGCATAGAGGTCAACATCTTTCCCTACCGCCCAGCTTCCTTTCAATCAACATTGAATTAAGTGCTCATACTTCTGTTGCTGAGATGAGAAATTACTGAGACCAGCTGGTGAGTTTCCCATGACCTCTGACAAAATTAGAGACTCACTTACCTCCTCGTAAGCAGAAATTCTTTTATCTACAGTCCCAGTGAGTCTGGACTTCTCTCTCTTCTGGTGCACAATGTTGGGTGCCAGATAGTGATCGATGTGGTTTGTAGGTACCACAGTAGAGAAAGAAGCTCACCAAGATGCTAAGCCTTCATTTTCCAAAGGAGCAAAGGGGTTCAGCCTTCTTGGAAAAGACTGACACCAAGCTAGCTCATTCCATTTATTTTATTCAAACATTACACAAGGTTAATTGGGGCTGGGAAAGGTTCCAACTACCAAAGTTATCTTGTCCTTGCTGCCTGTGAGAGCAGACAATCCTCAAAAATCTCAGTTCCCATTAACCATGGCTAGACATAATCAAATGTATGAACTCCAGGTGGGCCAGGAGTGTCTTAGGACCAAGGTTGGGGCAGCTGGGGTCTCCAGTAGTACCAAGTGCAGACTTTCAGGAGACAACATAGCTTCAAGGTTCAAAGTCTCGAGATAATTTCTCAGCCTCTAATGATTGACTCAAGCAACCCTTTGTTGAAACATTTCCCTCAAAGCCAGACACAAAGGCTTTATTATACATTTAACTAAGTATTCACTATACTTTTCCTTTATGCACATACATAAAATCTATGATTAAACACTTCTCCTTTTAACAGAGTTTAATAGAGTTTTCTGCCTCTTTAACAAATCTCCAGAGGAAAGATAACTTTATTGTTAAAAGGAATAATTTAGGTCACAAGTTTAGAAGTAGAAATTGAGTTTCTGGAAGACTCCTTTGGCTATGCCTCCTCAGTAGAGATTAGTGCTTGTGGGGGAAAGATATTACAATGCAAAGTAGAAGCCAGAGAAAACCTTCACAAATATTTCTTAGGTAACAATTATCAGGTACAAAATAAAAATTGAAAAGTAACCAAGTTAAGTCTTTTTAATAAGAAAAAGTAAAAGGAAGACGGTAGTCACTAAGAGGGAATGCAGGTGATTTTTCTCCTGAAACTCCTTACTACTACTACTACTACTACTACTACTAATAATAATAATAATAATAATAATAATAATAATCTAATGTCCTGTGTTCCCAAAAGAGAAAAAATAAAAAACAAAGACAAAAAACCTACTAACTCTTCCTTTTCTACTCACTTCCATGTTTATCTAAAATTATATTTAACTTCTTCATTTTCCTATTTATCGTCAGTTTTCTTTGGTGATTATAGTCAACACTTTTTTAATTAATTAAATTTTTAATTTAATAGAAATTATTTGATAAGAATTTATACCTGTCCCAACGCTACATCAACTCACCATTATGTATCCCTTCAAATGTTCTCTCTGTCTTTCTCTCTCTGTCTGTCTTTCTGTCTCTGTCTCTGTCTCTGTCTCTTTAATATGGATAAATTGCCTTGCTTCTAAGATCAACCCTTTCCTTGTGGCTATGACCTTCTTCCTATTAGGGATGCATGATGATTGATTGGCCCAGAAATATCATTACATTTTTCCTGCATCAGCAAATTTCCTTTCTCTATTATATCATACACAGCCACTATGTTTTACTGTCAACATGCCTTAGCTGCTCAGTTTGTAACCTAAGTGATCTATCTATCCACTCACTAAGTAATAATTATCAAGCAATCATTTAAAGTACCATACCAGAAGTGACAGACAGCTACAGATTAATTCCTTTTTATGTGGTAGGATTTGCTCTCAAACTTTAGTATTAAGAAGAAAATCATATAAATCCAAATGGAGGTGTAACACTCACAGAGCCCTACAGAGTACTTCATGGGAGAAGTGATTTACACAGAGAGAACATACGACGAATCAGGTTTGTAGCGACTGGCAGCGTGCAATAAAAGAAATGGATGCCACCTGAATATCGCACCTAGCATGGGGATGCTCAAGAGAGTAGTTTTCAGTCTGAAGCCAACCAGCATCTTTCAGCTGTAACTTGTCCAGAGCTTAATTAGTGTGTGCACATGGCAGAATCTGGAGATCTCTTTAAACTCATCTCTTTTTTTAATTAGATATATTCTTTATTTACATTTCAAATGATTTCCCCTTTCTTGGTTCCCTCCTCCCCAAAAGTCCCATAAACCCTCTCCCTTCCCCTATCCCCCAATCAACCCCCTCCAGCTTCCCTATCCTTGTATTCTCCCCTATACTGCTGCATTGAGCCTTTAAGTGCAAATCCCTTTGTAATTCATAATGGCATAACTTATTTGCAGGAACTTTCCTTTTTTATGTAAATAAAAAGCATTCTACCCAAGTTCCGTTAGAATGCCTGAAAGTTTCTTTTTATTTTATTTTATTTTTTAAATACACAAGGAACATACTACCTTATAAAAAAACCAACTGCATAATGTCACACTGTATGTGGTATGATGGATAACATTAGTGATTTGTCTTACAAAGATTGCTGCCAACTATCCATACCCGATTGTTACAGATTCTAGGGGTCTCATTTGAAATGTTAATATTTTTCAAACCATATTTCTTGCTATACTGTCCATTTATTATGATTATTTTTTAAGAGAGACATGGATAATTTGAGGATAGTTGAAAAACTAATTTATTTCTGTATACTCAACTGGTTTTATCTTAATCCTAGAGAGAATTTCTTTTGTCAGAGCCATTTGGGATTTATGACTTTTGATCCACATTATATATCCTGTTATATACACCTCAAATTTGCATGTAATTCCTGCACAGTGTCTGTGAGTAATCTTCCTGTACCATTCCAGGTTTACTATTTGCTAAGCAGGCATATTTTTAAATTTTTTTCATGCAATATACTCAGATTACCTTTCCCCCTCCCCCAACTCTTCTTATTTTCTCTCAACCTTGTAACTCGTGAATTCAAAATATTTATATTCAAGTATTTATAGTAAGGGATATCCTGAAAATGTTTGTGTTAATCTCATTTTATCTTCCTTTTCAGAACGTTGTGGTTTAGGTTTATAGAATACACACCTGAGTGGGATTCCTGTTCCTTCTTTTTTGTTCGTTTGTTTGTTTGTTTTTAGTTTGTATGTCCTTTTTTAAAAAAATTAGGTATATTCTTTATTTACATTTCAAATGTCACTTTTCCTGGCTCCCCCCTACCCCGATATCAACCCTCCTCCACTTCCCTGTCCTGGTATTCCTCTACACTATGACATCAAGTCTTTCCAGGATCAAGGGCCTCTCTTCCCGTTCCTAAAGGCTTTTATAAAATACACCCTCAGTTCTGTAACTGTGGAGTTTCACTTTTGTGATGCCACTGAGAGTCAGTCAAATTGGCAAATGGTTGGAACTACAAAATATAATCTTAAGTGAGTTAACCCAGTCACAAAAGAATACACATGAAATGCAATCATTGATAAGTGAATATTAATTAGCCCAGAAGCTCTGAATACTCAAGACACAATTAGCAAATCATATGATTCCCAAGAAGAAGGAAGGAAAGGACCCTGGTCCTGAAAAGACTTGATCCAGTATTGTAGGGGAGTATCAGAACAGAGAAATGGGAGGGGGGTGATTGGAGAATGGGCGGAGGGAAGAGGACTTATGGGACATATGGTGAGGGGGAACCGGGAAAGGGGAAAGCATTCGGAATGTAAACAAAGAATATAGAAAAGGCTGGGTAGCTATGAGCTTGGATTATGACTCAATCCTTTCTTTAAATTGAGATTACCACATTAATAGAAAACATCTAATGGGTTTCTGGGGATCTGAATTTTGGCCCTTACACTTGAACACCAAGCACGATGCCTACTGAAGCTTCTGCCCAGCCCACCTCCTTAATTCCTAATGTTATCCCCTAGCTCACTAGCTCTTGGTTCCATCTCAGGTACACATTTCATATTATTATTAAAAGAAAAGGACTGCTAGACTGATTTTCATTCTATATTATATTCTGAATAAATTTTTGATAAAATCATTTTGTGCCACATCATTGTGTTTAAAACTCTTTATAGTTTATTACTTACTACAAGATTATTGTAACTTTATCTACCCAATATTGAAAAACTGATTGATGAGTGTTTAACCCATGTTAGCATCATAGTTGTGACTCCCCTGCCTCAGTTTCTTTATAGAGATTATAGTTATATGACTCCATAGTCACATGAAGTACCCATGAGCAAAATTTATTTTATTTATTCACATCTACACTTTGCAATTATCATTTGACACTTCAATAAATATTAAACTAAATAAATCATAAAAATATGCATATTCTTATTCACAGAATTAACATCCTCATAAAGTAAAATAATTAATCTATCAGTTACCTTTATTTAAGTTTTCTTGGAGACAGGTCACATATTGTGGCCTAGGGTGACTTAGAAATAACTATGTACAGCAGGCTAGCTTCAAACTCATGGCAACCATTTTTCTTTACCTACTTAGTTACAATCATATTTCCAATATAAAAGTGAAACATTACTAGTTACTGAGTTTTAATAGAGTGTAACTTAATTGTCCCCAATATATCACGTTTTCAAGTCTATTCTTATTATAAAACATTATAGAAATGCAATATAAAACCTTTTAAAAAGTGCCTCTTTTTAAAGAATTAATTATAAACAAATTACTTTCACAAGGTTATTTCTGGAAGTGGCAGTTACATTAAGAAGAAAAATGAGAACAACTGTAAAAATCCATAATTGTAAACAATTGTTATTGTCTTCAATGTGTCTGTGGTTAGAAGGTACTATTTTACCAGCTATGAAATTACAAAATAGATAAAATTAATCTCTGCAAAAATTAAGCAAGATCTTTCTCCATAAAAGCAATATAATTGTAACTGCATATAAGTTCATTAAGGTGTACACTAATTGTATTTAGTTAATTATGGTGTGTAATACTTTCGGTTTTTTCCAAGGTTTTTCTTTTAATAATACAGCAGGAAAAAAGACTTTAAAAATTACAAATATCAAAATAAAACAAACTATTATGAAAATTTGTAAAGAAAAATTTAATATTTTACTCCAAAAGCCACATTAATATATTTAGCCCAACGACCACATTTGCTTATCCAGTTAATATTGGTCTTGGTGTATGTTTGTATTATGTATGTTTGTGTGTGTGTGTGTGTGTATGTGTGTGCACGTGTGTGTGTGTGCATGTGTGTGCTTGTGTGTGTGTGTGTGCGTGCACATGTGTGTGTGTGTGCGTGCACATGTATGTGTAAATGATGGTAAGAAGCAACAGATAAAGTAAAATTCCTCGAATAGTCTAATTGAATTCCATTTTTTGTTGGAAAAAATTTATTATTATTATTATTATTATTATTATTATTATTATTATTATTATATAGTGTAGCCGGCTGGAGTGAGCACCCAGTGGTGAAGAGCACAGGCTGCTCTTTGAGAGGTCCTAAGTTCAATTCCAAGTACTCACTTGGTGGCTTACAACCACCTACCACTTTATCTGATGCCCTCTACTATCTTTCAGGTATACATTCAGAAAGCACATTCTTATAAATAAATATAGCTTTTAAAAAATAAATAATAATGAAAGCAATCCACTGTGTAGAAGATTAAGGATCTTATATATATATATATGTATTATGTATGTATGTGTGTGTGTGTGTGTATATATATATATATCTTTTTTAGGAAGCACCAGTGGTGTTTGTCTGTGAAGCTTGTTTTCCTCTGTAGTGTTACATGTGCCTCTGGAAGGCACAGGGTAGGAAAGCACAACTAGTGGTGTATGCTCTTGTTCTTCTCCTTCCTAACATTCCAGTTCTCTCCTCTCTCACTGAAGGGTACAGAACATCAGTTTTCACATTATGTTAAAACAGATTTAGTCATCTAAACCTTATCTTTTATAAGCCATGCTATGTTTAAAGTGTATTACACAAAACATTCATTTTCATTCTGATGTGTTTCATCAAAATATACACATGCAAAATGTTTTTTCATTAATGTTCTATTTTATTAATTTTTGATAACTGTTTTATAATGATGTATTAATTATTTTGATCTTATTTAAGTGAACACTTGTGACATCCTAGTTCAACACTCATTTCCCATTATATGTCTTTTTTCCAGTTTTTATTATTCAAATAAAACAACATTCTATATCTAAATTGTTTTAGTCATATACAGATGGGCATGAGGCTATCCACTTGGGCATTGTTGACTGAGAAGATTTAATCCCCCTTCAACACCAGGCATCCAGTGTCTAGAGCTCCTCAACTATAGGTAACAACTCAAAACCTTCTAATTCCATTCTCAATACCAAATGGCTTGTTCTTGGGATGTTTTTCACAAGTACCCACATATGCTGTGAGTTCATGAGCTCCTTCAGTGACCAGAAGACACTGTTTCACTATGGTCCCCACTGGTCTTCAGGTCTTAAAATTTTTATCCTTTTCTGGAGTAGCTGCAGGACATGGGGTGAAGAGATGATATAGATGCCATATATATAGCTGAGCACTCCACAGATACTTATTTACTGCACTTTGAGTTGTTGTTACTTTCTCAATTAGTCACTAACCACTGCACAAAGGAATCTCCTCCACTGAGGTCTAAAAGTTCCAGATATAGATAATACCTGGACAGTTTCTATCTATGCCCATTTAGAAAATAAAATCAGTAGTTTGAACTATGGACCTGTGAGTTATAGGCCATGAGTGGCAAGCATGTATTTATTCCTATAGGGTAGATGTTAAATTAAATAGGAAGCAGTTGGTTACTCTCTAAACAGCCATGCCACTATTACATTGATAATACTCTAATCTTTTATGACATATAAGGTCACAAATTATACAATATTATTTACAAATTACAAAATGCTATGTAAGAAGGACCATTTTAGCATCCATGTGGGGTCTTGTCCTACATGAGCAATGAGCTGTATTTCTTGTCCTTGGTTATTTTTCTTCCTTTCTTTACTTTAAGTCAGTTTTGAGACAGGATCTCACTATGTACTTCAAGCTAACTTTGAGTTTGAAATCTCACTGTCTTGTGACTCTGAAGTGATAAGATTCTATATGTGTGTCACTAGATTACTCAGACTAAAGGCATATGACATAATATATGGCTTTACATTCTTTGTTGTTAACCCTTTATGGTTTTAATCTGTGTATTTCATTTTGTTTAGATTGAAAGTAAGGATATGTTATTAGGAAATATGGTATTTTAAAGAAAAGCTTGTTTTAATTTATTTGTTTTCTATTTTGTTAAGGGGACACTATAGGATATTTTATGTCCTTTTACCTTGGAGATTTCAGCTTTCACATTAGTCATCTAGCTGGTGGTAAGCAGTGTTACCAGATTAGCCACTTTATCAGCTTCTCAGTATTACAACATTTCTATATTTAACTTATTCAATTTAGATAATTTGGGTCATATTACATATTTTTATATGTGTATTCTAGATGTATTTTTATATGTGTATTCCAGAGGTAGAAAAATAGCTTCAGGCCAGTTTGAGTTACATAGTTGGACTCCATTATCAACAATAGATAAGCATCTATATAAATAAATAAATAAATAAATAAATAAATAAATAAATAAGTGAATAACTAAATAAATAAAATGCAGGATAAAATTATTACATACATATAATTATATAAACATGTATGTACATTGTGAAATCAGTGTGAACACATGGATTTCTACATACTAATACTCATCACCTATAGTTTACTTGGCTCAGAACATAGACTTCTGAAGACCAAAAATATTGTACATCATAGATTAACACTTTAGAACCTGATGTGATTCATTAGTAGTATTCAGTATTGTACACAGAGATTTCCAAGGTTCCCTGAATACTAAGCTCTGTAAAGTACAGCTATTCTTTTATAATATATTAAAATATACTTGGACCTTTAAAGAATTTATGTACATTATATTGAGCAAGGAGTCATAAGATATTGAAAATGTAAGTGTATTATACTACTTACAAGGTATAGCAAAGCTTCAGTCAGTATGGATATATTTTATACGTACATTTAAATTAATATTTAAGTTATTGAATTCCTTTTTAAAAGGATGTAAAAAGACTTCAAGGAAATGAAATAAAACATTCCTTGTTATACTCCATGTCAATCTCGTGACATGATGCTGCATATTGGAAATTGGTGTCTTGGATGAATTCTTGGGTATTTCATTTTAATAGTACATCTTGGTGAATTATATTTGATAGGATTAGGTCTTAAAACTGATTAAAATTTTGTCTATATAGCAATAAATTTTACAAATTGTTTTAAATTCTAGGCACTATAACTGTTCATTATATACTTGATTATACATTGACAAAATTCTGGCTATTAAATAATTATTAAACATAACTATTACAGTTTATACTTAGTCATGGGTGTATGTGGCATACTATTATTGTAGAGAAAATTTATTTTTCTTAAGGTTGAAAACAATTTATTTTGATAAAAAGCAAAATTGAAGTTTTCATAGACTCATAGAATGATCAGATATGTAAATATCCTCTTATTAACATAAAAGTTTTAGGATGCCATCCTATCCATGATTCATATGCACATGCTATACCTTACAGTTACTTCTGCATCATTACAAACTTTTAATCATTGCAGTGATTTAAAAATGCCACTCAGTCCTAAACATTTTGATTTTTTTTTGGTATAGAATAGAGTTTATTTAGAGAATAGGATGAGAGTCAATGGTATAGGAGAGAGGGAGGGAGAGAGAGAGAGAGAGAGAGAGAGAGAGAGAGAGAGAGAGAGAGAGAATAGAGAGAGAGTGGAGGCCGGCCATGACCACGTGGAGAGAGGGGGAGGCGAGCCCAAGAGGGGCAGAGAGGTGAGAGGATGTGAAGGGAGAAAGGAAAAGAGCAACATTTTGATTTAATGTGACATAATAGTTGAGATTTGGTGAAAGCTGCAAACAATATTACTTTTAAAATACATTCATATGTTAATGCCAGCAGTTTAAAAAAGGAGTACTATGAAAATTATATTCTGTTTCTTGAACTGGAAGAAAAATCAATAAATGTGCAGTAAATAAAATAGGCGATATAACCGGTGAGTTGCTTCCATAGCACCTCCCATTCATCTTTGGAATTCACAAGTCTGCAGATCTGCTACAGTGATCACTGATTCACAACTGACTCATAAACATGGACATCGAATGGGGACAAATCCCAGTCACTTTGAAAACTGGGCAGGATACTTCACACTTAAGTACTGCTGAAAGAGTCTCACTCAGGACTCCAGAAAGCTATAAGTCTGAATACACACATATTCAATGTGTCCTCATAAGATATGTTTCTACTAGAATACACTTCCCCTTGTCCACATGACAGTATTCTTCTCATTTACTCCTTCAATAAATATAAAGGTATGACATATACTTGGATTTAATTTTGCTGTTACGTCAATTTGTAGAACAATGTATTATAATCCCAAGTCAGAGACTGTTCTAATTAAACAACAAAAAACAAACATGCTAAGCAAATAAGTTGCACAAGGTAATTGATCTTTCCAAAATAAGATAATATTGACAACAAACATTTTAAGACATTACACTTTTATAGAAACAAAATAGTATTATTTTGCTTTTTTTTTTTTTGGTTGTTTTTTTTTGGGGGGGTTGGTTTTTTCGAGACAGGGTTTCTCTGTGTAGCTCTGGCTGTCCTGGAACTCACTCTGTAGACCAGGCTGGCCTCGAACTCAGAAATCTGCCTGCCTCTGCCTCCCAAGTGCTGGGATTACAGGCGTGCGCCACCACGCCTGGCTAAAAATAGTATTAAAAATAGTATTATTGATCCTTTGGAAATTTCCCATAATGCACCCTATCACACATGTTTCTCAAAACTCCCAGTCCTCCTCCTGCCCTTGTGACTTCCCTCACTGGACCTCACAGTCAAAGTTAATAACACACCTCAAAGTCAAGGAAGACTTAAGACTGCTAGCCTATTGTATACTGAGAGCTTTTGCTGATCTTTGTGGTGAACTTCGAAACTGAGAATGTTTACTACAGGTGTTTGTAGCATCTTGCATTTTCAGCTCTCATTTCAGATCTTTTATCAGTGACACACTTTTATAGGAAATGTAGTACTCTCCATGCAGTCAGTACCTGACCAGGGGAGGAAATCAAGAAACAATGATTGCTAAACACAGCTGGTAAGAAAGCTGAATAGAAGCTCTTCTTTCCTGATATTTTGAAACACTTTTCTCCAGACACTCAAAAGACTCTAAGAAAAATATGCCAAGCATTAGAAGTACTCACTAGGATTTAGAGACATTCTTTGTAGATATTTGAGCTTACATTATTTCATAGAATAGGTAATATTCATTTAAAAAACACATACACATATACATACATACATATATATGTTACATGTATATATACATATATGCATAACACAATAACACAAGTATGCATAGAGAATATTATTCTGAATTTGGTGTTGATATAATGCTTACTTATTTATGACTAAAAATTGCTATTAATCAAATTATTTTGTACTTTTAAAAGTTTTGTGTTGCTAATTTTGTTAATCATTTCTCACCAATGAAGGGAGATTTTTCTTTATATTTCTGCGTTTCATATTTTATGGTTTTATAAACACATCATTCAGAAAGTAAAAGAAATAAATGTAGATATTTAACAAGCCAATATTGTTGACTTGAATCATTTGCCCGGCTTAATATAATATTTCTATGAGAATAAATTAAGACAATTTTAGTGGCATAAGGTAAACCATATACTAATTCTTTGTCTTCTGTTCTGATGTTCAGCAGTATAAGTTACATCTCTACAGCATGATATCAGGTGTTGGAGAGATTGCCTCTGTACCCTAAGCTCTGTTCTGATCCCTAACCCTAACCCTAACCCTAACCCTAACCCTAACCCTAACCCTAACCCTAACCCTAACCCTAACCCTAACCCTAACCCTAACCCTAACCCTAACCCTAACTCTAAACCTACCCCTAAACAGAATATTTCTATTTGCTCCTTTGTCCTTGTGAAGAACTTCAAAATCAGGGATATAGTTTCTTAGAATATATGTTATTCTCAAACTTTTGTACCCTTCTTTAACTTGAGTATTTAATGTCAGTGAAGGTGCTGCTGTAATCCAGGATGCTCTCTATTCCTGACCAGGCTTTTTGATTAACACTTGTATCTATCTGCTGCCTCCGTTCTTTTGTCAATAAATCCAGGACACATCCCACCTCTGTGCAATCAGGTATTTTTACAATCATCATTCTTCACAGCACACCTCTTGTTTCATAGGAAAATTTAGCATCAATTTTACTGTGCACACACATATTAAATATGAGGAAGATAAACATGGGACTCAAACCACCAGACTTCCTCGGCAAGCACCTTCCTTGCTACGGAATCGTGCTGAGTCATCTCAGATGCTTTTATAGGAAAGGACTTCTGATTTTGGATAGTTGTGACATCTGGTTTTGCTGATCTGCTTATACACAGAAATTTTCTTCACAAACTTATGGTCCAAACACAATGGCAAACTTCGCCATACCATAACTTAAATGCATGATAGGATAAAACATTTTATAAAGATAATATGTTGGCTAATGTACCATAAATTACTTTGCATAACAGATACATTTCTTTTCCTACATGTGAAACATAATGATATTTGCAATAAAAATAAACTTGATTAGTTGTTTTGTATAGTACTTTAAAAGTTGTAAATAGGAATCAAGAAAGTCCATTACTGTTATACAAAGAGATGCTAAGTCTTTGACATATCAAGCATTTATCATTTATTTTCATCCAAAGAAAATTCGGGATAAGTTATTAAATTTACTAGCTATCAAATTATTTTAATTTGTGGAGCTCCTCACCAGCTCTTTGTTAAGAAGACATGCCCATATTCTAGCATGCCTCCTGCCTTCTGGAAAAGTGTATCACCTTTACCTGAATCCCTTTTGTCTTTTGTCATTCACTGCTGTTATTTGAACTGTTATAATTTCAAAGTCAAACTTTTTTTGGTTCTTTATGGATTCTATTTTAATTGAATTTAATTTTATTTCATATATGAGTGTTTAGGCTGCATGCATATTTGTGTAGCACTTGTGTGCAAGGAGATTCGAAAAAAGTGTCAAGTATTCTGAGACTGAAGTTAAATGTGATTGTGAGTCAGCATGTGAATTTTGGGGATTGAACATAAGTCCTTCAAAAGACCAGTAATATTATTATTGCGCTTACTTTCTAGCACTAAACTTACCAGGTTTTATTACCAATAACCTGAGTTTTCAAGCTAAAGAAAACTTATGCCTGCTTTTAATTTCTGATTACCTGTGGTAATTATCAGTTTGTAATCATATATATATATATATATATATATATATATATATATATATACCTGTTCAATGTGATACTAAAAACCGAAATAAAATTATAAGGTGTTCCTTAAGAGATGACAATTAATGGAAAGTCATGTTTCTATAGTTTTTTCTTACACATTTAATAATAACTTCTTGTATTCATGTCTCTCTTCATATGATTCTAAGAGAGAGGTTGGAAAATAAAATAAGAAGGAATTCCTGGAGCCACAGTTATTGGATTCTCTAGCCCCCTAATATTCTCAGGAAATGATTATGTATTTCACAGTAGTATAGTACTCATTAAATAAACTATATATATTGTTTATATTAGATATATTGTATGTATATATGTGTATGAATATATATAATATGTACATATATATATCTTATTGCTGAAATTAGAATCCAGAGCTATGTACCCAAGTACACTCTCAAGGATCTACAATGTCAGCTCAAGTAATAGTACTATAGGCTTAAATTTCCCTGTGATTCTACTTACAACTTAAAAGCAACAAAAAGGAATGAAAATTATAAGAATATACAGACAGTTTTGAAACATGAGTACAATTGCTTTGAATATGGCTCTTTCTTTGGCCTAGAGCATATGATGTGTCCAAATGTATATAATCTTTTTTTACCTGCTGTGTAATCATTAATTCCAGGCTTTATGCACAACCCTGGGCTGTTAGAAGGAGACTAATAGATGAGGAATGCTTAAAGGAAAGCAATTTCTTCTCAGAAAGAAACATCAATTGCCTTTCCCAAGGTGAAAAAGCCTTGGAGGCTTTTTAAGTCTCATAAAATGTTCGAGTGCCTAAATTAGCTACAATAAATTATGCAGTCTTCAATAAGATTTTACTACCTGATGGAATAAGCACTAAACTCAGAAGGTAATTATACATACATATATGTCTTAATAATTTTAATATGTCTCTGTCCATACTAAAATAAGGTAGTATAGTCAATTTGCTCTCTGCTGATACTTAAATTCAAATAAAGAGAAGTGCAAATATTAACGGATTTAAAGGCTTTATCATTATGGTTCAAATACCCCACTGACAGCTGAATTCAGTGTCTTGCAAACATTGAAATACTTTCAGTTTTGTCCTATTCAGAGTACGGTGACTTTTGATGCTGAAAGATGTTGCAAGGGAGGAGTAATGCAGATTTTTACATATATTTTTGATTAATCATGTAAAATAAGCAGTTGTATAAGACTTGGATGTAATGATAATGCTGAAAAATATGTAACTGTTAAAAATAGCTCAATAAATACAAGTTAAACCTTCACATTGATGTTTATGTTTGTTCTCAGGTGCTGTACACCTTTTTTTTAATGTACTCTCTCATGGAGCTGGTGTTTGACAATTAGGCAAGAAAAGCTGGATAGTTACTGTCTTAGTCAGGGTTTCTATTCCTGCACAAACATCATGACCAAGAAGCAAGTTGGGGAGGAAAGGGTTTATTGAGCTTACACTTCCACACAGCTGTTCATCACCAAAGGAAGTCAGGACTGGAACTCAAGCAGGTCAGAAGCAGGAGCTGATGCAAAGGCCATGGAGGGATGTTCCTTACTGGCTTGCTTCCCCTGGCTTGCTCAGCCTGCTCTCTTATAGAACCCAAGAATACCAGCCCAGAGATGGCACCACCCACAAGGGGCCCTCCTTCACTTGATCACTAATTGAGAAAATGCCCCACAGCTGGATCTCATAGAGGCACTTCCCCAAGTGAAGCTCCTTTTCCTATGATAACTCCAGCCTGTGTCAAGTTGACACACCAAACTAGCCAGTACAATTGACCCCTTGTCAACTTGAAACACATCCCAGAAGATTTCACCTCAGTGATGCTGGTCTCTTCTTACTCACCGCTAATTTCTTAGCTCCAGCTAACCAGCATCAATAGTCCCAGTAACACAACGGCTCACTTTAGTGGTTCTGGTATCTTGTTACTCACAGCTGATTCTTCAGCCCCAGCTAACCAGAACCACAGAGTCTTCATGGCCCTGATAAGAGTCTTTAATTTTCCCTCTGAAATTTCACAAGCCAGGCCTCCATCTTCTGCACTGTTCTCAACATAATCTTCCAAGCTCCTCCACAACATCTCAGAGAGGTCTCATCACTGAATGGACCATCTAGCCCAAAGTTCCAAAGTCCTTCCACAGTCCTCCCCAAAACATGGTCAGGTTGTCACAGGAATACCCCACTCCTGGTACCAATTTGTCTTAGTCAGGGTTTCTATTCCTGCACAAACATCATGACCAAGAAGCAAGTTGGGGAGGAAAGGGTTTATTGAGCTTACACTTCCACACAGCTGTTCATCACCAAAGGAAGTCAGGACTGGAACTCAAGCAGGTCAGAAGCAGGAGCTGATGCAAAGGCCATGGAGGGATGTTCCTTACTGGCTTGCTTCCCCTGGCTTGCTCAGCCTGCTCTCTTATAGAACCCAAGAATACCAGCCCAGAGATGGCACCACCCACAAGGGGCCCTCCTTCACTTGATCACTAATTGAGAAAATGCCCCACAGCTGGATCTCATAGAGGCACTTCCCCAAGTGAAGCTCCTTTTCCTATGATAACTCCAGCCTGTGTCAAGTTGACACACCAAACTAGCCAGTACAGTTACTCCTGGAGATTATCTCTACTGCCCCA
This sequence comes from Apodemus agrarius, assembly GCA_964023405.1. Lineage (NCBI taxonomy): Eukaryota > Metazoa > Chordata > Mammalia > Rodentia > Muridae > Apodemus > Apodemus agrarius. The sequence goes on from OZ030023.1 coordinate 30,778,002, forward strand.
GAACAAGAATTAGAAGTACATTTCTCTAATTAAAAGCTATCTTCCTATCTTAAAAAAAACTTAGTTCTTTTATTTTTTAAGATTACAATGTCATCATATATCTTCCTTTCTTTTCCTCTCTCCAAACACTCCCATACACCTCTTATTGATCTCTTTTAAATTATTGCTTTTTAAAATTTTCATTTCATTTCATTCATTTATTGCATTTATTGATGTATACACAAACACACATATATATACATATACACATATATACATATTCACATTTACACATATACACATATACATATATACATATTTACATATATACATACATGAATGCATATATATGTGTGTGTATGTATATATATATATATATATTTATGTACAATATTACTGCTGCACTTACAATGTTTCTTTTATAAATGTTTTCATGATTGACCATTTGTTACTGGATAACCAGTTGTTGGACTTTTCCATTAGTGAAAACTAATTTTTCTGCTCTCAGCATCCCTTAGCTGTATGTAGTCCCTGTCCCTTTTATTCACATGAGTTCTGAGTACTTAGACCCAAGTTCTCATGATTACAAACCAGGAATTTAACCAAGTGTTCTATCTTCCTGGTCTCCTGGTGCTTTAAAGATTTTGCTAAAGTATATACAACCTAAAATAAATCAGAAACAAAACTATTGGAGTGTGTGATTAGAAAATTTAATTTTAGACTTACCTGTTATGTATTTATAAGATACAGGAGATTTATAATTTAGTAGGAGCAATGTGTAGGTCTGTCTATTAAAACTGCAATATTAAAATTATTTTCTGAATCATTAGGCAAATTTTACCGGATCTTAGGCAGCATCCAAACAATTGTGACTAATTTATTCTTTCTCATTCACTACACCCCCAAAACATAATTTCAGAGGAGGTAACAATATATGCTAAATTCTTTTAGAGAAAGAAGATTCTATGCCAACTGTTAGAAGAATCAAATTTTATCTTTGATTTGTCTGAAAAATTTGGGGTTGAAAACATAAATATTCCCTTCACAATCTAAAATAACCAGCAGGACAGTGTAGTGAAAAAAAATGAACTGATTTTAAACAGCATTTAGTTCATGTTAACACAGAATACATATTTTCTACTACTTCACATCATAGTAATAGGAGTTATGATGTTGGTAACATAGGTAGGCTCATCAATTCCAAAACTTATAATTCAATCTCTACTTTTTTCTCTGAACAATATACTTAAACAAAACCTTCTACTTTGTATTACCAAATTTCAAGGACATTAGTAGCCATAGAAATTAAAGGGCAATGTACCAACAACAAAATACCTGTGGAAATTTGGCTACAATTGCCTTTTAGCTACTGTGTTCTTATGACTATGCCATACATCAGCTCATGCCAGAAAAAGTCTTTTACTACATTATGAGTGAAATTTGTATGTACTAATATAAATTAGATGCTGGAAAATGCTAATTGAATTTTCTTTGAATAAAGAGGAAGGAAATTTTTCTACCTTCCTTTTGCTAAGAGCATTCATTTTATTTGAAAATATACAATTGTAAATGATTTTGTGCTTCTCTTATATATGTGGAAATTTTTTTAAAGATAAGATTCATTTTGCCAGCTTTGAAAGTTAAAGACATGGAATTCAGGGTTTTTAAAAATTAAACAAGAGTATGCTTCCTTGCTTATTCTGATTTTTGAGGGACTGTACATAGCCTAACATTTACTAGCACAACTGAATTCTACAAAGTAAATTTACCCACTCTACAAAAATAGTAAACAAGATAATTTTTTGTTTTTTTTTAGACAAAAACTAGCAAACACAGGTGGCTGCCTGTATTACTAGGTGAAATTAGAATGAATTGTTTAATAGATGGTGCCAACCAATTATTCTACCAGTAGCTGACTGAGACAGAAGAAGATACTTAACATTCAACCATTGGACTGAACTCAGGAGAAGTTTGAATTAGAGGAAGGATTGAAGAAGCTGAAAGGGAGAGTAACACCATAAGAAGACCAACAGTCTTAACTAACCCAGATACTCCGAAGCTCTCAGAGACTTAACCACCAACCAGGACTATATACATACATGAGCTGGTGCAAGGCCACTGGCCCATGTATAGCAGAGGTCTACCTGGTCTGGCCTCATTTGGAGAAGATGTGCTTAATCCTCAAGAGACTTGAGGCCCCAGGGAACATGGGTGAGGAGCACTCTTTCAGAAGAGGAGGAATGGAATGAGGAATTGTTGGATGGGGAGCAAGGGGGAACAACAATTGGAATGTAAATAAAATAAAATATTATATAATTAAAAATAGCACAATGACTGATTTTCCAGTGGACCAGGAAGGGTTTGATTCCCAGCATCCAGTTGATGCTCACAAGAATCTATAATTTCTGGTCCAGAAGATCTATTAAATATTTTGGCCTCAATAGGCACCAGGCGCCGTAGTTGTGGACAGACATTCAGGTAGGCAAAACCCCCACACCGAAACAACAAACAAACCAACGAATGAAGAAATGTTACTCATAATGACCTTTAAATACCTGGAAATAAATCTAACCAAGATGATAAAAACCATAAAACACTGAATAAAGACACTGAAGAAGATAGTATAAGATGGGAAGCCCTCCCATTGTCTGGGATCATCAGGCATTGTCTTGTGAACACAGATAAATTACCAAGAGTGAGTCTCTCATTCACTGTGATTTTCATGAGACAAAACTAGAAAATAAAATAGTCTTAAAATGTTTGTGGCAACATAAAATACACCGAGTGAGCAGAGCAATTATAAGCACAAAGTATAATTACAGAGCCACAACAATACTTAATCCCTCACTGCATTACAGAGTCATGATGACAACATCATGTACTGTGGAGGGGGGGTGACAAAGGCATGTATTCTAACAGTACAGAAGAGATGACTCAATATAAACCCATACATTTTAGTCATTTGCATGTGACAAAGATGTGAAGAGCAACAATTGGAGAGCAGACAGCTGTGCCTCTTTGACATGATAGTAGAAAAGAAGAGGCTAAGGAGGAGGGGTCTAAAGAAGAATGAGAAATACTACATGTTTTCATGCGGTATATATGCAGAGTGTATATTTAAAATACATATGTGTACAAATAAAATCACCTGTAAAGTGACAAAGAGAACTGTTTCTGAGAAAGAAGGAAACAAGCCACACAAGGAAAAAAAAAAGAATGGGAAAGGCTGTGAGAGGAGATTAAAAGCAACACGTATTCAGAAAGAACTCCAATACTATCCCGATAACTACAAAGATAAAGCAGAATACCTTAGCTTTGCTTCTATTTGAGGTTGAAAGATGGAGATGAATTCATGAGCACCCCTTAAGTGATTAACATGCCATTGTGCCGAGTAGAGTGGGAATCAGAGCCAAATTGAAGGCAAGAGAGGCAGAAAAAGATTGACAGTAGAGCTATCAAGTTTTATCCTGCTTTTCATTACACATCAGGAATCCACAAAGAACCATGCTTTTAGTTTAAGTACTCTCTATGTCCTTACTATATCAAGAAATATGAAAGAATTTTGGGAGAAAACAGCACTAACGCTATTATACTTAATCTGAGTTCTTAAATAGGATCCTGTAGTCAAGGCAACAGAACACTCTAATAACCCTTTCAGAATTATATTAGTTCCATTTCTTTTGACTTAAGAAGAACAGGCTATTCATTGACTATATCTAGATCACATGAATATAGTGCTGGGTTTATTGGCCACAATTTTTTTAATATAGAAGTTTTATAGTTTTGTACAGTAAAATTTGGAAACCATAGCTGAGCAAGATGAGTATTGAAAGAAACAATGAAATTGGGGTTCTAAAACAAAGGGCCACATGCCTGGCATTTGAAACATTCTTGCCTACCAAGTGTCTGTGCACTAATAATTCAACCCATGGCAGCCCACAGTCATGTGAGTAGATTTTTCCATCTAGGTATTTTCTAGTCTGTTTCCATACTTAGCTGAATGCTAAGTAATATGATTACTATCTTCACAAAATAGAAAAAGGGTGTTGGAAGGAACACATTGCACCACATGGTAGCATAAACAGGCAGAAGCTGAATTATCAGTTGTGCAAATATATGAAGGCATTTATTAATCAAGACTTTCTCATCAGTTACACATAGGGATAATGCTAACTAGATAATAAATACCTATTAGATGCCAATATTATTATTCTACTACTGTTGGTATCTTTATAGTTTATGCAATTTTCCTAGTGTAATATGCAGATAAAAATTGATGTTCAAATATAAATGATTAAAAACTACTAGGTATTTTAACTTTTAAACTTTGTATCCTGGTACTAATCGTTTTGAATTTACCAGAGTATATGACAAACAAGCATTTTTCCAATTTTGTTTTTATGTTTATTGTTACTTTGTGAGAACTGTTGTCTAAAAATGTTAATTTTTAGTAAATATGACAACAACTCCATTTCTTTTAATTAATTATATTTAAGCATGTGGGTTTCAAGTGGGGTACACTCAGAAACTAGGAGAAGGGATTGAATTTCCTGAATATTGTAGTGACAAGAACCTACTGTGGGAGGTGGGCACTGGATTCAGTTCTTCTGGACCAATGATAAGCTCTCTTAAACACTGAGTTACTTTTCCAGTTTCAAGCCATCCTCATCATCAAAGAGACATAGAATAGAGGCAATCCAGCCAACTTTTGTCTTTGTACAAATTGTCTTTGCAGTACAGAGAGCAAGTCTCAGAGTGCTGCCTACAACCTTGATTTTCTGATTTAGTTTTAGAAACTTTGAACTTCCTTCACTTCTGAAATGTCTCCCACATACAAAAAAAGTTCACATATTAACAAAACAGCATCAGAATTACTAACAATAATCTCAGAAAAACATGCTCCTTATTGCATGTTTCAAGATGGACTTGTTTAACACACAAATATTAGAGTAATATTTGTTTGTAAGGAATAAAATGAAAAAAATCTTCACACATTTATATTTTGTTAATGAGTGATTATGTTTACATAAGTAAGTTGATTTGCCCATGTTACATGCTTAACTGTAATGTATAACACACATCAAAACATGTCTATAAATCCCAGTGTTTGTCTATAGTTCTTTATATCACACTCAAGTATCCAGTCACAGAATGTAGCCCCCAAGGTGAATAGTTTATGTATGTTCTTTAAAGGGTTGTTCAAATAATGAGATTGCTAGTGATTTCATCGACTTCTGTCTTTAATTCTTGAAAAGATACTTTTAGAAACCATCAATTTCTTCTTATTCAACAGCAGCTTTCTGTTTATTATATGCAGCCTTATTGATACATCAAGATCAATTTGTCTTCTACTAACAAGACATGTAGATGTTAGTATGCTAACCCAGTGAACATGCTTTGCATATATTGGGACCAGGAGGCTTTGTTTCTTCTAATATCATTCTTACAAGTAGCAGACTCCATCAATTTCAAAATGGTTGACCAGAAACAGAGTTTAATGCTCAGGTGATGTGGACTCAGATGGGCATGACCAGGGCATCTTGGGTATTGTCCTGATAAAAGCAGCATTTTTTTTGTTGGAGAAGGTTTTTGTTGTTGTTGTTTGTTTGTTTTAAGGAAATACAGGTTTCCAGGTAAAATGCAGGCTTACTTTACCTAGTTACCAACCGAACTAAAAATTTATGATTTCTTTCCATGTAGCAACATGAATTCTGTTTTAAAGTTTGCACTAAAAATTCTTTTAGGGCTGATAAGATGCCTCTAATGGTATTAAATACACCATTAATTTAATGCTCTAATTTAAAAGCAATAAATGCAAGGATTCCATGTTTGAAAGAGAAAATGGACTCAAAAACACCCTTTCCACACATACTTTGGCATGCATACACCTGCATTTGTATGTACCCATACACACATATACTCACAAGCACACTCACATACACTCATACATGCACACTCAGATACACATATACATCCCACATCATATAGACATAGATACAAATAATAGTAGTAAATGAAATTAATAAAATAAAAACAAACATCATTTAATACAGCCAGCTGATGGTTATGGTGTCACAGATTTCAGAAAATGGCAAGGCAAAGCTACACAATGGATGGTATAGTGTATAAGGGAACCTGCGTATAGCTCTTTGTTGAGAAATTTTAACACAGTAACATGGCTTCTCTGACAAGGGATCACATCCAAATGTCCATGTAATCTGTCTAGAATACAGACTTCCCGACAGGATACACCATTAATTCTAAACAATTGAAGGGCATAAAAAAATGAAGAATCAGAGAGAGATTTGACAGAATAAGTCAGAGATAGAATATGTCCAACTCTCATAACAGCTGTTTAAGAGCAGGGCACAGAGAGTATAGTTAATCAGTTGGGAGTCAGTACAGTGAGTGCAGTGCATTTGAGTTTGTTAGTGAGTTTATTCTGTTCACTGCAGGTCATCAGAGGTACTTGAAGTCAGAGAATAGGGAGCCAGAAGATTAGAACAGATTGCCAGAATTAGTAAAAGGCCAAGCAGAGAAATTCAGTGAGAAACTGGGAGAAATCAGGTTGAATCACTCATCTTGGAGAGGCTTTTGAACCAGCCAGCCAGAGTTCAGAGACAACTGGAAAAGATGAGCTTATTCAGCACTAAGCCTCTGAGACAACAATTATATCAGGCAAATAAAAGTTAGACTTTTACAATTCTTTACTCGTACCTAGTTATATAAAAGTTTTTCAGTCTAATACATTTTTTTGTGGTTTTTTGAGACAGGGTTTTTCTGTGTGGTCCTGGCTGTCCTGAAAATCACTCTGTAGACCAGACTGACCTTGAACTCAGAAATCTGCCTCCTCTGCCTCCCAAGTACTGGGACTAAAGGCATGCACCACCACTGCCTGGCTTACATTTTCAAATCTAATCCCAAGGTAAAAATTATTTCAAAAAGCAGAAATAATCTGATTTAATGGAAACATCAATAAATATTCCCATGATGATAAACGAGACTTAATTGGTTCTTAATTTATAGATAAATAGATCTTAATTTATTCTTAATTACCTTTACATATAAATATGTGGTGGGTATATGTATACACATAATTTACTGAAATGTATATTTTTTCCATACAGAACTTACAGAAAAAAATGATTTCATACCAACTCTGTTATCCAATATATACAATTTAAAAAATAAAAAATTAATAGTTAAAAGTCAGTATGAAACTTTGAGTTGGTAATAACCTATTTTAACTAAAGACTCCAATAATGTAGTAAGCTATTTTTAAGGTTAATCATGTCAAAACATGTGTGATAGAGACTTTTTTCCTCTGGTATAAATAGGTACTTGTTTCTATTACTTGTGCCAGACCTGTTCTGAGACCTGTGAACTGACCACCTGGGCTGCCACTACTTTAAAACCGCTTTATTTGACACTTCCCCCTGATTCATTTGAACCTCTAGATCACTGTGATATTTGTAGATACACAAAGTAAACTGTATTTTCAGCAGTCATTAACTTAAGTTTATGCTCCGGTTCTTTCTGTTAAAGGATTTCAAAATAATTCTTAGTTATCATATCTAAAGAAGAGTTATTTCATATATATTTACATATATTTTAATGGATATTTCAGTTGCACAAAAAAATGTCAAATGCATGCTGCTTCCAGAAGAAAATAATATATATATATATTATATATATTATATATATTATATATATATTTATATATATATATTATTTATATACATATATTGTATATAATAATATTAATATATATAAATAATATATATAAATATATATAAATATTATATATATAAATATTTTATATATATATATATATATATATATATATACTGATTTGCCTCTTGTCTCTAATGTTTTGAGGTCTTAAAATATATTTCATGTCTACAATATAACCATAAATGCATGTATTTGATTTTCTTTTTTTTTTTTTGAGAGCTACCAAAATATTTGTTTTATTCTTGTAAAGTTAAAAATAGTAGACAGACTTATCTAGTTACAGTTTCAAAGCAGAATACAAAAATATAAATTGCATATAACCCAGACGGATGACCACATATACTTTTTTGGTTTTTTTTGTTTTGGAGACAAACTTAGCTTTTTACCATGGCACTTTCATTTTCGCTTTCTAAATGGCAGCAAAATTGTTGACAAGACGTTTACATCAGCACAGATTAGAGTTCAAGACTGCTGCAGATGCAGCCAGGTTTAAAGCAACATTTCGCTGTCTCTCTGTCTCTGTCTCTGTCTCTCTGTCTCTCTGTCTCACACACAGACACACACACACACACACACACACACACACACACACACACGCAGCACTACTAAACACTTTTTAAAGCAGTTTGACAATGAAACATAGTTAATTATTTGTAGTACAAATAATATACAATCAGCATTACTAACTAAATACACTTCTCTTTTCTGTTTTATGTTTGATTAATGAAAAGGCTGGGTTCTTGTGATTCTAAAGTATTTGTAGAATTTTTATGAAAATTAAGGTAAGCCATTTGATTTAGATCTCCAGTATTGGCCTTAGAGTGAGGCAGCTTTAAGGCATGATGTTATTATAAAACATCTTGGTGATTTTCAATTTAATAAGTACTTCATTTTGTTTTACATCGGAGATGAATGGATTCTGATTGCATTTCAGTTTGTTTTTGTTATTTGTCACTTTTCCATTTGGTCCTGTGATCTAATAATCTCCTAAGAGAGAATTCTTTTATTTAAAAATGTGTCAAATTCTTCATAGTATGTATGATTACTTAAAATTCTGTGAACTAATTTAATGGTACCTGGTTGTATAACCCTTAAGTAGAATTAGTCTTTTCATATTAAAAAAAAAATGTATGTTTAAAGAATGGGATATGGTAACAGCATAATAAAGAAAATTTGTGAAAATAATTTATTTAATTACAGAAACACTAAGGTAGTTCTGCAAACATATGATCAATGGAGTTGGATTCTAAAACAAAACAAAACAAAACAAAACAAAACAAAGCAAAGCAAAAAAATCTTTGCATCCAGGAGTGATGTTAAAAGTGTTTGCTGTTCTTGCAGAGGCTCAGAACTGAATGACTTACTTACAACCACAGGTAACATTTCTTCTCAGGCATCTAACAGCATGCGACTTTGAGACTAAGTGCAATTTATTCATTATAAAGCCAAACAAGTGTTAGGTCACTCACTGCCTATGACTCATCATTCATTAAGATTACCCACATATACACATGTGTATATGAATTTGTCTCCTACATAATTCAATTTTTACAAGTTAATAGATTTATTATATATACAAGTAAACAAATCACTGTATGTATATAAAAGGTATTAAACTGTTGTTGCCTGACAAACGTTTTTTTATGTTGTTACATGTTAGCTAGATTTAAGCTGTAGCCATAGAGTGGTAGAGTTCTTTTATAGATCAGCAGAGCAGAAGAGATAAAAGAAATCAAAGCAGCATTTCATAATGCCTCAAAATTGTAAAATCTAAAATGTGTTATGGATATATTTCTCATTAAACCATTCTCATATCTACCAAGACAATTGTTATACAATGTCCCATGAAGATGAAGAGACTACATTTATTTCTTAGTCATAGCATTGGGAAAAACATCTTTTATCAAAATAAAATGCTATTAGTAAAATCACATCTGACTTGAGGATATTACTAATGATTTTGATGATGAAGATCAATGATGATATAAGGAGCATATTCCAGAATTTTCTAAATAGTTTTGTACTCTTTCACTATCTACAAATATTATTTAATAGTGAAGTCAATTTGGCTAACACATTTGGCACCCCCAAATCATTATTGTGTTTTTTTTTAATTTTTATTTTCTATATTCTATGTTTACATTCCAAAGGCTTTCCCCTTTCCCAGTTACCCCCCACCATATGTCCCATAATTCCTCTTCCCCCCCTGCTATTCCCCACTCATTCCCCCCTCCACGATTTCTCTGTTCTGGGTCTACAATACTGGATCCAATCTTTACAGGCCCAGGGTCCTTTCCTTTCTTCTTCTTGGGAGTCATTTGACTTGCTAATTGTGCCTTGAGTATTTAGGGCTTCTGGGCTCATTAATATCCACTTATCAGTGATTGCATTTCATGTGTATTCTTTTGTGATTGGGTTAGCTCACTTAGGATGATATTTTCCAGATCTAACCATTTACCTACAAATTGCATGAGTTCATTATTTTTAATTGCTGAGTAGTACTCCATTGTATAAATATACCACCTTTTCATTATTGTTTTTTTTTTGTGTGTGTGTGTGGGGGGGCAAACTTTAACTATTCTCACTTAGACTGTTTTGAAGCATATAATGCATCATTAGCATTAGTCACACCACTGGGCAACAGAAAAATTGGAATTTATTTCTCCAGTAAATCTACAGTTTTATTTGGAGGAACTAATTTATTTACCCACCCTCATCCTCCTAATCTCTGGTAATCATTGTGCGGTATTACCACTAAGAAGGTTGTCCTTCTGGTTCATGATAGAAAGTAGGCTGAGAAAACTATGGGGAAAAGCCAGTTATCTTTGTGCCTCCCATTTAGTTCTTAATTCCTGGTTCCTGTTTTGCTGGACTTCCTTCCTTAACTTCCCACAATGATGGGCTCTGGTTTCAATATAAAAATCCAACTAAACTTTTCTTTCCACAGATAGCTTTTGATGATGGTTTTGTCACAGGACTAGATTTAACTCTCCTTTACTAGAAGGCAATGTAACTTTATTTTTTTAACTATGCAAACCTGAAAATCTACCCATGTCCTCTTCCTGTTTATGAAGTATATGCTTGCTGTTTTATATATCAGAAGTACATGCACTAAAACAAGTGCCGTATTTTGTAAAAGAAAACAAGTCTTCTACTGTATAAATAGTAACTAACTTCCAATTAGCAACTCTGATCATTTTTGGAATTAATTAATGCCTAATTTTTGTCATGTTTTAGTTCACTTCAAGTATATAATTATTATGTGAAGAGTATAAAGTAATACTCAGACTAAAGATAATTTTCATGTCATATGACAAATTATCTACTAGTTCATGTGGCAAAAGTTTATTATAGTTTAATTTTATACTTTAAAATATTTTAATTTCACTGTTAATCATTACACACATAAGCATGACTATATGGAAACCATAGGCATCGTTCACCAACACATATCCAAGTAAATGAAACACAAATTAAGGCATAATTAAGATTGGGAGCTATTGCCCATCATTAATGTTAACTTGATGTAGACTAAACATAGTTGAGTCACTCCAAATCAGAAGATGTGCACGGGATCCCACTCACAAGATACAATACCACCAGTTGTAAATGATGAAAGATACTTTGTGATCCTGCACTTAGCATAAATATGTATGTCCCTTACAGCATTATTTCACTGAGAAGAAAAGTAGAACACAAATTTCTTTATCATTGTTTGATGATTAATGTTCTTTAAAAAAATCTGTTAATAGGATAAATAGGTAAGGTTCTCAATTAGTGAAAAAAATAAATCTTTATCATTATGCTTAATAGCATTTAATTAAAATATTTCTCCTAAAAGTTGGCACATACTCACTACAAGTATTTTCATAACTGATTGAGAATTTGGATGAATGTACACAACAGATTGTGAGATGATGTCAAATTCAATTCAATTATTTTTTTATGATATGAAAAGTTGGTCAAACTTAATATACCATGCCTAGAGTCTTTGGCACAAACATCAGTAATTAGCAGCTATTATCAAAAGTCTCAAAAATTAGGTAGTATTAATATATGGTTCATCTCTGTCTATAGAGTTGTAGACCTTAGATAAAAATTCCATTATTGTGGTGAAAACTAAATATTGTTTTCTCTGTTGGGAAAGTATCCCCAAATTGAAATGACAAAATGGCTCACAATGCAGGTGTCTCATAAAGAATTCAGTGGCATGGAAAACTTAGAAATCTTAATTTATAATTTATAATACAACATTTTTTTACCAAGATTACATTAGAATTACATTTGCATAATTGAATTATTTACTACCAAATGCTTCAAATCTATGTATGAATATACATCAGACATCATTCTTATGATCATTAATATGTAGAGTTTGCCCACCATTAAGATTAGGCATAGCACACAGTTAGTTCAGTATACATGTTCACATCCTATGCAGTGTTTATAAAACTGATTTCTTGAGTTGAATTATCCAAGCCTTATTTTTTCCTTTCTTCCCACATAGGCAAAAGCTGAAGGGTAAACTAGACACACCTGGGGGAAACATAGAAAGAGACTTCATCACTGCACACCTGCTTAGCTTTCTGTACTTACATACTCTGTTTTCCTGCTGACTACAGTTTTACTAATCCTCTGACCTCATAAAGCCTACCAGGGGCTGGCATGCGTGAGCACTGTGAAATCAGATATGCCATATTGTTTAGCATCTGTTCTCCACTCCCCATGAAATCCTCTTTGCAAATAGCATAGGGCTGTCAGCTTCAATCGCTTAGTAGTGAAATCCAGTAGGATGCTTTAACCTTATTCTATGGTTACTTTTTATATACGCATACCTGTTCATGGATCACTTGGATCTACAATTTAGAAGTCTTATTATTATACACTTGCCTTGCCAAAACAGAAATATATCTAAATTTGCCCCAATGTTATAATAGACTCATGAGATCTGAATGCTAAATATGCTTTCCAGGACAATTAGTTTTAGCAGCCTTTGTATGTGTACCATAAAATTCTTTTATTTTTAAGATTAACTCCTCCAACATTTCCATAATATTTTCTTCATTGCAAACAACAATTAAATTTAAATATATTAAATTCCCTTCATAGAATCACATTTCTAAACTGTGTAATGCATGTAGAATCCTTATGAGGAATACTGATTACAGAAAATTCTTTTGTGAAACATGAATTTACATTGACTGTGAAATCCAGGCAATGACTGGATTTCAACACAATTTGAAGAGTCCAACATCTTTAAACTGCTAAATGCTTAATCTGAGAGATATTTAATCTCTTAATCTGAGATAATCTAGTATATAAAGTAATTTGAATACTTGGTATAGTATAAAATAATTATTTGAACTTACATAAGAAATTATATACTCACTATATCAAGGGAGAAAAAAAGCAAGAAAAAATAAATTTTATTAGTATATACTAGATAAATTATTTTTTTATCATTTCTAAAGGATGCTAATATACATTATTTATTCATAAATTATTGACAAGCTTGAGATCATATATCAAGCAAATGACAACTATTATTTTTAATTTTTTCAAGGAGAGTATTAGTTTATTCTGTATCTCCTTGTCAATATCCAGTGTTAGCTTAATATTCTACTAGCACAGTTTTTCAGGCTTTTTGATATTAAATTCTAATCAACAGAGTAATTTATACAATAAGGAACTTAAAATATTTCAAGATAGGAAATAGATACTTTAATAATAGTTATAGTTAGTTATTGCTATATGGAATTTTAACTGATTTTTTTTTTTTCGAGACAGGGTTTCTCTGTGTAGCCCTGGCTGTCCTGGAACTTACTTTGTAGACCAAGCTGGCCTTGAACTCAGACATCTGCCTGCCTCTGCCTCCCAAGTACTGGGATTAAAGGCATGTGTCACCACTGCCTGTTAACTGAAAATGTTAAAGGACCATTACAATTATAGTGTACTGATGATTCAACTTCCTTTAATATATTTTGGTGTGCTCTTACATTGATTGCCATACTATACTTTCCTTTTCCATAGTACTTTCTGAAAGTTGTAATAGGTTATTAGTTTAAACAAATCTATTACAAATAAATATTTATTTTGAACATAAGTAATTACTAAAATCACTTGGAACTCACTCTGTAGACCAGCCTGGCCTGGAACTCATAGAGATCCACTTGCCTCTACATCCCAAGTTATAGGATTGAACATGTACACTGACACTGCCTGGCTTACTCCAGATGCTATTAGAGAAGCCAAGGCAAGAATTCAAGAAGCAAGTCGCAGCACATCTGCAAATAAGAACAAAGGGAATATAAAACACATGGGTCCTTGCTAGCTAGTGTGCTGCATATGTTCATCTGAGGTCTAGCTTTCTGGCTACTGCAGAAAGCAGTGAATCCAATGTCCTTCAGTTAGGGAAGGTACACACTATCAAGGTATATATGTGGTCAGACTGGTCCAGGCTCGTGCCAAGGTAATGTGTCCTTTCAGGGACAGAAGGAAATGTTGGCTGGAGGAGAACATTGAGATGTCACCTGAAAATTGAAGTTATGAGGAAGCATAATTTAAGAGAGGGCTGAGGAAAGCTTGTCAGCCTTGTGAAAAGGGAAGCAGAGATAACCAGAGAGCCATAAAAAAAAGAAGAGAAACATCTCTAGAGCCTTTTCATACTTGGCTGCCCAGGTTCTCTTGAAATTTTAATATTTCAGATGAGTAACTTTTTCTTTGCCCTGTGGAATTTCTCAGCAGAACCACTTATTCATGTTTAGCTCTGTCATCTCACGTCAGATGTTTTCCAACCTTCCCTTCTCTCTTTCGCTTTCCACTCAGTAAGTGATTAATCTAGTCAACATGCACCGGTCATACAACTGTATGAAGAGAAACTTGCAAGCATGGATAGGATAACAATGCAGAAAGAAGCATTCTCTTATTCTATTTTCTTTTTTAAGGGTTGCAATATCTAAAAGAAATTGTTAAATAAAGAGATACACAAGAAAGTGCCGTTATTATTTAAGAATGATATTTCTGTCTTAATGGGATGGGTGTCTTAAGTTGAACATTGTGCCTGATACATAGTACAGGCTTAAAGGAGACAATCTTTATGTTAAATCCTTTTCAAAACTCAAGATGCATGACAGAACTCTGAATGCTAGCTTACTCTCTTCCTTTTTTTCCTTAAATTTGATTTTGAGACAGAGTTTCTCTGTGTGTAGCCTTGGTTGTTTGGGAATGCACTCTGTAGACCACGCTGGCCTTGAACTCACAGAGATCCACCTGGCACTGCCTCCTAAGTGCTGGGTTTGAACATATGCACCTGCACTGCTGGCCTCCTCTAGGTTCTGTTAGAGAAGCTAACACAAGAATTAAAGGAGCTAGCCAATCACATGCACAGCTAAGAACAATTGGAAAATAAAGCACATGGATCTTAGCTAGCTAGTGTGCTGCATATGTGCAACCGTTCATCTAGCTTTCTTTAATCGTGTACAGTTCAGGGCACAGCCCATGAAAGGGTGCCTCACTCATTCATGATGGGTGATCTCATTACAATGCAAGTAATACAATGACCAAGGATCAACATGCCTTATAATTCCTCAATATGATTCTCTTCCCAGGTCATTCTAGATTGTATCAAGTTGACAAATTCACCAGTAGATATAACAAATAAAGTACTAAAGTGAGATTTATACAATCTCTCTTCAAGTTGCACCTTTTTTTGCTGGGTCTCCTTATGATAAAAACTCCAAAAAAATATTGGCTTCCTATACTTCTGCATTTCTGTGCAAACTAAGTATGTATTTTAATAGCTATATTCACATAAACAACATAAAGTATCTTATTCAGGGATCAAATTATACTATTAAAGTATTAAAATGTAAACTTAAAATTTAAATATATTACTCTTAATAGAAATTTCAAGTGCTAAACTTGAAAACAATAAATGATGTATTTTTACACTTAATAAAAATCTGTAAGTTCCTGAACAACAGAGGGAGGAAACAGAATCCGATTAATAAGTTTGTTTGCAAATATCCTTGATATTTATGAAAATTTCCCATGTATTACATTTTCATGCTATTTAGATTTTGTTTGCCTCAGAAGTTATTTGATTGATTAAGAATTCTCAGAAATTCCTCAAGTGAGGCTGCAGTGGCATTGAAATGTAAAGATACTCCTTAGGGCATTTAGAAAGTTGTCCTAGATGACGTCACTCTATTCATCAGTTAAGATCAAGGTGCATGATACTTAGAGTCATGAAGGAATCTATATGAAAGGGAACTTTGTGCTACTTTACAAGACTTATGAATTAAAAGTAATTTCTCATGAGAATGTAGTAAGTATTAATTAGAATGACGAGAAATACAGCACAAATTAGTGGATGGCAAGCTGAAAATATACAAATGTAATTAAAGAGTCTACTATTAAGTAAATTAAAAACATACAAAGCTATCTTACAAATTCCATGTATTTATTTCCAAGTAATTTTTCCATTGTCAAAAGATTGAACTAAAATTACATTTCTCTTTTCCTTGCCCTCCTCCACGCCCCCCACCTGTCTCTTCTTGCTCCTCCAAAGTCATTGCCCCTCTTTTCATTAATTAACATGATTATATGTACACACACACACACACACACGCACACACGCACACACATATATATATATATATATATATATACATATATTTTTGGAATGTATACTTTTGAATAGACCATATTTCAACTTATAATTACCCTATAATAAAAATATAATTCATTCATGCAAATTATCTTCAGGTGGAATATATTTAGCAAAACTGAATACATAAATTCATAGTAGTTCCCTTCCAAATCTTTCTGCTTTTCAATTTTTGTTATATACCAAATTTGCTTTTCAAATATGGTATATCACTTCTGGCTTATTTGGGGTACTTGTTTAATTTTTCTTTATTTTTAATTTTCTTTGTGAAATAAACCTGTGATTTAATACATGGGTAAACTATATAAATTAAGGGTACTTGTTAGTTAAGTGTAAGATCTTAAATTCTAATGTTTAAAAAATAATATGTGGACTAGGGTAGAATAACGTTGGCACATGGCTTTGGTACATTGCTTTTCCTTTGCTTCACTGCTTGCCAGGCAAGCAGGAAGACCTTCATTTCATGCCCAGCTCTCATAGAAGAAGCCAGGCATGACATGTGCCTGTGTTCCCAGTACTGGAAGAATAGAGGCATCAGCAACACTGAGGCTTGCTGGCAAGCCAGTGTAATTGAACCAGGAAGTACAGGCAATTGCTGATCTAGAGGTGCAGTGAGAAATATTTTGTCACAAACATATGATGGACTATGATTGGCAATTTATTATCAGCTACTGGCTGCTGGCCTTTACAATGTGCTAGTTCAAAGAGATAAGAGCCAAAGTCTATGGGGACTCAACCTTTCTTTCCTTTTCTAGGTGAAAAGAAACTAGTTTAAAGATATATTTTGTGGATACATCTTTATGCACTTAAGCATTAGAATAATTGAAAAAGTTAAAGCAATAAGTTTATTAGTATCAGTGGGCAGATGCCAGTAGGGAGTGAAGATAGAAACAGATATAGAGAGACAAATGGATACTTGGAGACAGAGACAGAGATTGACAAAATAACAGAGACACTGAGAGACAGAATATACGAAAGGAATAAATTTCTATAGGAGAAAACCCTAAGCATCATGAGCCAGAACACTAGAGAATAACAGAATGAGAATCTGAACATGTGCCATTGGCTGGGGTCAAGGAACCAAATTATTTTAGATGGAAAAAAACTGAGCAACTAACTCAGATCTTCAAATTTAACGTTTCTGTATTGCTATTATGAAAGACATTAAAAAAATACCAAGAACAAAAGTAGTGATTTTAAATTCAAGACAGACAAGGAAGAAGGTATATTTCCTTTATAATTCTGGAAGCAATTTAACTGTTTTATGTGTTAGAACTTCTAAAATGACACTAAAATAAAGAAGAGTGAGGAGGTTATATAACCTGAGCTTATAAGCTAAGTCATTCTTCCAGAATAAGGTCTTACATGTGAACAAAGCAATATACAGCTCACTTCTATTTCTGCTTTATATGAGAAACATTGTTTCTAATGGTGTCTGAGCTGAAAGTGAGATCAAGTGGTTAGAATGTTAGAATGGGCTTATCACACATCTCTTGCATCTTTCCTCACTCTTTATGGCCGTTGCCACATGGTCCTACCTGGTTTCATGATACCCAGTGCATAGTACATATAGTTAAGACTTGTGAATTGCATGAGCTATGATTTTTATCTCAGACAATGTACTAAAATGTGGTATCCCATAGATAGCACAATTTCTGTCTGATTCTTCAGATCTTGTAATCATCAGACATAGTCGATAGTCATGAATTATAATTTCTATTCTATACCTCAGCAGTAATGATCTCATCCAGGGTTTCAGAATGCCAATGGGAGTCTTAATGTTCATCATAATCAGTCGGCATTTCATTGTAGTGCCCAAGAACATAGTTTCTTCAGTATCAAACAGTGATTGACAAGGACACAGGCCATTTACTTACATATTTCTGAACATGTTTCTGCCCTATTTTTTTTTAATGGAAGGCTATTTTCATGTTCTTTGAGAGATATTGCAATCATCAATAGCCAAACACAAATAGGTAAGATAAACACATGAATATTAGTTATTTCTTCATTTTAGATAGATTTTTCCTCACTTATGGAGGCCAAATGATGTTTGAGAACCCAGATATTCTATTCATTTCTCCCTTTTTCTTTGTCTTCTTCACTTCTAAGAGAACCAGTAGACTTTTCTTTCTCTGTTCCTTACTACTAGCATCTGACCCCATTCCTCCATGATTTCTTATGCTTTATTAACTAATAGCACTTTAATAAAGGACAATGCCATGGTAAATATTTCAGTACCACAAAGTAAATATGCTAATTTGAAATGGATAATATTTGACTTTTTTTTATTAACTATACTTACGCTGTTAGGATTTGATCTAGGAGATTACTATCACAAGGAACTCTATCTGTAAATTTTAAATAACGATATAATAAATTTGATGAAGGCCAAGAACATGATATATTTTACTGTCAAAGAGAGATGTGTAGAAATGAAGATGACTACTAAGCAATGAAATATCTGAAATGTTCCCCATCAATTTATATTTTTAAAGTTTATTTTCAACTTCTGGCACTATTTGAGATATATTATGGACCTTTCAGAGGGAGAAACCTGTTTGGAGAAGATTGGTAACTGGAGGTTAGTCTTGGAATGCATCACATTGTCCTTTATTTACTCCATTCTCTTGGGATAAACGTCTGCCATGTTTGGAATAGTATCTGCCTCTAATTAGCACTGCCATAGGCAGAGTTACTCTTCCATACCTTCCTCTCCATGGCAGACTGAAAGTCTGATTTTATGAATCAAGATAAATCTTTCCACCCTTTAGTTGTCATTTTCTGGAGAGTTTTTCTGGTGATATGACAATAACTCATAAAGGCAATTAGACCTACTGGGTGCATTTTTGTGTAAAGGAACATAACTAAAAAGTACTTGACATACCTGAAATAATGGAACCAACCTTATAAGATCAATGGATAAATGGAAAGAAATAGAACATTTATGCAATGATTACTTTATTTAATTTTTGTTTGTTT
Organism: Apodemus agrarius; assembly: GCA_964023405.1. Classification (NCBI taxonomy): domain Eukaryota; kingdom Metazoa; phylum Chordata; class Mammalia; order Rodentia; family Muridae; genus Apodemus; species Apodemus agrarius. Next base: position 30,797,365 of record OZ030023.1, read on the forward strand.
GTTTGTTTGCTTTTTCGAGACAGGGATCTCTATGTAGCCCTAGCTGTACTGGAACTCACTCTGTAGACCAAGCTGGCCTTGAATTCAGAAATGCGCTTGCCTCTGCCTCCCAAGTGCTGGGATTAAAGGTGTGGGCCACCACTGCCTGGCTACTTTTTTTTAATTTTTAAAACTGTATTTTATGTGCATTCTGCTTTGCTTGCATGTGCATGTATCTTGGTGTCCATGGAGACCAGAAGAGAACAACAAATTCTCCTGTATTTAATTTACAGATCCTTGTGGGTCACAATCATGTGGGTGCTAGTAATTAAACCCAGGTCTCTGGAAGAACCAACAGTACTCTTAATTGTTAAGCCATCTCTCCATCCTCTGCAATAGATTTTTATTCTAACTTAAAGATAAATAAAATCCTGTAATTTTCTAAAGCTATGTAAACTAAAGGGTGTAAAGAAAATAGGTCAGGCATTTTCTCTCTCTTAAGAGTCAGTGTGAGTGTAGAATAATGATTATAAATGGTTGGGAGGAGAGTAGAGAGGAGGCTGGATAAATAAATATAAAATCATAGTTAAGTAAAGGGGTAAGTGGGTGAGAGATGGCTATAATTAATAGTAGACTTATTTTCTATTTTATAGAGATCAAGAAGATAAGTATACATAGCAAGTTTTAATTGCAGTGATTATATATTTGCATACTGTTTACATATGTTTAACTAATGCATGCACTCTTGCTAATATGTGCAGTTAATACAGGTTAAACAATTGGTTATTTCCATATTCTTAGAATTGTTAATGTAACTTATAATGAAAATAAAATTCCATAAATTTTCTTTCCCTTTCTTTTCTTAATTCCCCCTTCTAAGTACTCATATATGTAATGTATCCAATCTCAAGTTGATAACTTTTCTTTCCTTTTAAATTATTACTATTACTATTATTATTATTATTATTATTATTATTATTATCTTTTATTATAGTATCATATACACATATGTATGCACAAATACATAAATACAACTAGCTGAGTCAAGTTTTTGTTGTTTGTGGTTATATGGTTTCTGGTCAAACCACTTTGTACTAGGTAATAGAAAAAGGGTTCTTTTGCTGGATAGCTTTGTGTCAACTTGACACACATTAAAGTAATCTAAGGAGATAGAATATCCATTAAGAAAATACCCCAATGCTGCAAGCTGTCCTCTTATAATCACTATCCTGTCATGACTCCACCTACTTTTGCCAGGTTTCCTGTACAAGGAACATCCAGGTAGGATAGCCCCCACCCTACAGTCCCTGTCAGGTTCTTTGGAGCACACTCAGCTCCCCAGAGTGGAGCACTAACCCCTGAGTTCCATTGTCCAGCCACAGGCCACCCACCCAAGGCCTGATGCACCAGGAAAATTCAGGTATAGCCTGCTTTCCTTATACTTGCTACACCAGGATCATCCAGGGAAAACTAGATGTGTAAAGGCCAGTGTAATAATACAGTCAATAAAAGCCAGGGCAATATGGCACATACAGAGCCCAGCTATCATACTACAGCAAGCTCTGGATATAATAACACAATAAGAAAATGATCTCAACTTAACCTTATAAAGAAGAATCATTAAAGAATAAATAAATAAATAAATAAATCCCTTAAAGAAATACAGGACTATACAATTAAACAAATGAAGAAAATAAATAAAACTGGTCAAGACCTGAAAATGGAAATAAAAGCAATAAAGAAAGCATAAACTCAGTCAATACTGGAGATGGAAAAATCTAGGGAAAAGGCCAGGAACAACAAACACAAGCATCACCAACAGAATACAAGAAATGGAAGAGAGAATTTCAGGCATGGGAAATACAATAGAATAAATTGATACATCAATGAAAAAAATGTTAAATTTAACAAAGTCCTGAAACAAAATATCCAGGAAATCTGGGGTGCTATGAAAAGACCTAGCCCAAGAGTCATGAAAATAGAAGAACCTGAAGAGTCCTAGCTCCAAGGACCAGAACATATTTCCACAGAATCATAGAAGAAATATTTACCAACCTAAAGAATGTGATGCTTATAAACATACAAGAAGCTGACAGAGTCAATTAGATTGAACCAAAAAATAAAATTCTCCTGCTTCATAATAACCAAAACACCAAAATCTACAGAACAAAGAAAGTATATTAAAAGCTGCAGGGGCAAATAACATATAAAGGAAGACTTACATCTATTAAACCCAACACATACTTTAAAAGCCAGAACGGTCTATGTGTATATCTTGTAAATGATAAGAGAACACAGATGCCAATCCAGACCACTATACCTATGGAAAATTTTAATCACCATAGAGAAAGAAAACAGATATTCCATGACAAAAAACAAATTTAAACCATGTTTATACACAAATCCGTCCATATAGAAGATACTAGAAGGAAAACTCCAACTCAAGGGAGCTAACTACAATAGTGGAAACACATGATATAAACCCACATCAGCTAAAAAAATATAAGGGTCACACACAGACACACAGACACACACACACACACACACACACACACACACACCACAAACAAACAAAAAAAAATAACAGAAATTAACAACCATTGATCATTAACATCAGTGGTTTCAATTCCCAAATAAAAAGACATGGGAACATAATGGGTGTGAAAACAGGATCCATCATACTGCTGTGAACAAGAAACACTCCTTAGCATCAAATATCAACATTACCTCAGAGTAAAAGGCTGGAAAAAACTTTTCCAAAGAATGGAACCAAGAAACAAGCCAGAGTAGACATTTTATTATCTAACAAAATAGACTTTCTACCAAAATTCATCAAAAGAGATAGGGAACACTTCATATTCATTACAGAAAAAAATCCACCAAAATGATGTCTTAATTCTGAATATCAATGCTCCAAATGCAAGAGCAACTACTTTTATAAAAGAAACATTAATAAAGCTTAAATCCCATGTCAAATCCCACATATTAGTATTAGAAAATTTCAATGCTACACTCTCAGCAATGAACTGATGAAGGAAATACTGAGACAGACTTTATGAATCAAATGGTCCTAACAGATAAATATCTATAGAACATTTCACCCAAACATAAAATAATACACCTTTTTTTTCCAGCACAACTCAGGACTTTCTCAAAAAAATTGTGACCATATACTTGGTCACAAAGCAAGTCCTAATAGGTACAAGAAAATTAAAAAAAAACACTCTTATATTTTACAGACCACCATGGATGAAAGCTGAACTTCAACAGCAGAAACAAGAGAAAAGCTACAAACTCATGGAAACTGAACAACTCTCTAATCAATGACCACCAGGTCAGGGAATAAATAAATAAAGATTTTAAAGACTTTCTAGATGCCAATGAAAGTGAAGGCACAACATACCCAATTTGATGGAATGCAATAAATGTAGTACTAAGAGGATAGTTGATAGAATTAAGTGCCTTCATAAACAAATTGGAGAGTTACACAAGTAACTGGAAATCACACCTGAAAGCTCTAGAACTAAAAGAAGAAGAAAACATAGGAAAGATGATTAGACTTCAATAAATAATCAAACTTAGGACTGAAATCACTAAATTAGAAACAAAGAGAACAATATAAAGAATCAATGGCACACAGAGATGGGTTCTTTGAGAAAATCAGCAAGATAGACACACCCTTAGCCAAACTAAATAAAAGTCAGAGAGACAGTATACAAATTAACAAAATCAGAAATGAGAAGGGGAACACAACAACAGACGTTGAGGAAATCCGAAGAATCATTACGTCTTCCTTTAAAAGGCAAAAAAATAAAAATAAAAAAGTACAGAGTACCCCAAGGTATAGTCTATAGAACTCACAAAAGTTGAAATGCAGACTCCTCAGTCCCACTTGGGAGGGAGTAGAAAGCAATCACAAGTGGGAGAGAGGGAGGGAGGGAGGGAAGGAGGGAGGGAGGAACTTGGGAGGGCTGGGAGTGAAAGTGGACAGGGGTTGGTGGGGGCAGAGTGGAGGGGAGAGAAAAGCTGATATGGTATTGGGTAAGGGAAAAGGACTGAAGCCCTGAGGGCCAGCAGAAAGAATAGAAACAGTCAACCTCAAGAGATAGAAGGTTAGGGGGACCCTCCAGAATGCACCAGAGACCTGGGAGGTGAGAGAATCTCAGTAAGTAGTGATAATTTTCAGTAAGTAGTGCTGGCCTAGCTGAGGTCTGCATGTAGAAGAACACACATAGGTCCACATTTGTCACACAACATACAACTCATTTATTAGTGAATAAAAGACCTCAACATAAAACCAGATAGAATAAATTAAATAGAAGAGAAAGTGGGAATATTGTTCAATGCATTAGTACAGGAAATACCTTCTTGAATAGAATACCAACAGCTCAGGCACTAGGATCAATAATTAATAAATGATATGCCATAAAATGAAAATGTTTCTGTAAGTTGAAGGAGAAGGTCAATAGGACAAAACTACAGCCTACATATTGGAAAAAGATCTCCATCCAACCCTACATATACCAAAACTAAATAATCTAATTTTAAAAATAGGGATACAGAGCTAAGCAGAGAATTCTCAACAGAGGAATCTTTAATGGCACATAGCACTTAAAGAAATGCTCAATGTCCTTACTCATCATAGAAATGCAAATCAAAAGGATCCTGAGGATTGTTCCATCTTATACCCATCAGAATGGCTAAGATCAAAAACTTGGGTAACAGCACATACCAGCATGGATGTGAAGCAAGGGAAATATTCCTCCATTGCTAGTGGGAAGGCAAACTTGTAAAACTACCTTGGAAATTAACCTGGCAGTTTCTAAGAAAATTGGGAATAGAATCAAGACCCAGCTATACCATTCCTGGTCATATACACGAAAGATGCCTCACCATACCACAAAAACACCTGCTTAACTATAATCTTCATAGCATCTTTATTAATAATAGTAATAGCAATCAACTTAATTAGTAACAGTAACAGTAAGAGAAATTTGAAACAATCCAAATGTCTCTCAACCAAATATTGGATAAAGAAAATGTCGTACATTTATACAATGGGATACTACTCAGCTATTAAAAACAAGGATGTCATGAAGTTTGAAGGCAAATAGAACTGGATAATATCATCCTGAGTGAGGTAATACAGACCCAGAAATTCATACCTAGATTTACTAATTTATAAGTTGATATTAGCCATAAGTACAGGATAACCATGCTACAATGCATAGACCTAAAGAAACTAAATAACAAGCAGGGCCCAAGGAAGGATAACCGAGTCTCACTCAGAAGGTGAAATAAAGTAGACATTGGACATGGATGGAGAGAGGCAACTGAGTGGGAGAAAGAGTGGGTTAGGGAATAGTGGTAGGGATCAAGTGTGGGGACAACTCTGGGAGAGAGAAGGGAAATAGGTGGAGGAGGCATCGTTGAGACAAGCTGGAGACCTGAGATCACATTTCCCCCTGGGAGTATCCCTAGATGAGAGTGTAGCAGCAGGGGATACATTTCCTAAAATGGCCACCTTTAATAGTCCATCATGCCTTCCAAACAGGGGAAGAGGACACTAACCAACCCACAAACATGTTGGCCACAAATTTGCCTTGCCTACAAGATGTACAGAGGAAAAGATGGAGTAGAGAATGAAGGAATTCTCAACTTAAGACCAACCCCACAGGAGACTGCCAACCCATGACATTATTAATGAAAGTCTCCTATGCTTGCAAACAGGAGCCTAATACAGCTGTCATCTGAGAGGCTTCCTCCAGCAGTTGATAGAAACAGATACAGAGATCCAAAGCCAAACATTAGGCAGAGCTCAAAGGCTCTTGTGGAAGAGTTGGGGGAGGGATTGAGGGAGCTATAGTGGTCAAGGATACTGTAAAAAAAAAAAAACCTATAGAAACATCTTATCTGGGCCCATGGGTGCCCACAGAGACTGAACTATTGACCAAATATAATGCATGGTCTGGACTAGGCTCCAGATACATATGTAGCAATTGTTCAGCCTGTTCCTAGTTTGGGTCCCCTAACAATTACAGCAGAGGCAGTCATTGTCTTGAACTCTATTGCCTACCTTTGGATCGCTTTCCTCTAGCTCTGCAGCCCTGTGGAAGAGGATGGGCTTATTCCTGATGAGACTTCATATGCGAGGACCGGTTGATAACAAAGGGTGGGGTCTCCCTTCTCTTAGAAGAAGATTATGGAGGACTGGGGAAAAGGGTTGGGATGGTGAGACTGGGAAGAAATGCCGGCCTGCAATCTGATGTAAAGTGAGTAAATAAATAATTTAATAAAGAAAGAAACATGCCCATAGGTCAGGTCTATAGGCAAAACTGTGGGGTATTTTCTTAATTAGTAATTGATGTAGAAGGAGCCAGTCTATTGTGGGTAGGGCCACCTTTAGGCTGGTATTCCGGGTTCTATGAGAATGCATGCTAAGCAAACAATAAGCAACATTTCTTCATGGTCTTTCTCAGCTCCAAGCCGTAGGATCCTGATCTGTTTGAGTTTCTAACCAGACATCTTCCAGTGATGAAGAGTGAAGGAGAAGTGTAAGCCCTATATACCATTCCCTCCTCAACATGTTCTGGGAATGGTTCTTCATCACAGCAACAGTGTTCCAAACTAAGACAGGTTTCATCCAGAGAAAGGATAATTCCCCCTTCCTAACAGCCATTAGTGGCCTAGGGTTGTTTGTTCAGGAATGGGACTGGGTAAACATTTCGCCTTTTCACATTAGCACACCCATTAACACTCCCACTCTCTGGTATTATGTTGGCAGCCATTTTTGACAGACGGTTTCACAGCTGATTGTATGGATTTTTGCCTTTTAGAGCCATTCCTCCTGTCTTGTACAATGGTCATCTTGTGAACCATAGTTACAGAAGTTTGATTTTTTTTGTGTGTGCAAACTTTGGGGATGTTGATCTTTGCATTGTGATAAGAATTGGATTTTATTATGGTCTCTATTTGCTTTAAAGTGAAGGTCCTTTGAAGCTGTGTAGTAGCTCTACTTTTCTGTGCACATAAGAATAAAATTTAGGATGTAGAAAGAAATGACATAGGTCTGGCAATATGTTGGTGGTAAACACTTTTTCTAAGCTCCATGACTTTTGGGAGTCATAGACCAGTATGGTTTCCCTTCTATTGAATGGGTCTTAAGTTCTAATAGACAGCCACTGGTTGCCATCAACATGTGAGTGCCACTTATTACATACTTAAGGCATCTTGCTATAGCTGTCCTTGTTGTGTTCAATCTGTTTAAGCACTGATTGGCTATTCTGCCATTTCAGCTTGCCTAGTATACAGATAGCATCAGAGCTAGATGATAGGAAAGAGACTTTTTGGTAAGATAGAGTTAAAATCAAGTGATTCTTTATCCTACATGCATGGTGACTTCCAGAGTAACTACCCGATCAATCTTTTAAACTTAATGACAAATATTACATCTTGTGAAATTTTCAAAATACACATTCTTTTTCATCATAATTATAACTACAAATTGTTTTAACTTTTGCCCCACCCTAACTTAGTATTTGTCAGCCTTAACACAGGTCACTATGCAATTTCAGTGTCTCGTTGAAGCAGTTTTAAAATGGATATATTAACCACAACTTTAGGCTAAACTATATGTATTAAATGTATTGATGGCATAAAAGCAGTTAGAAATAATAGGCAGACCTTGGATTTAGGCTCTCCAGAATTCAGTGGTAGGAAATACAACATAAACAAGCAAATTAAGCATGCTGGGGAAAGTGGAGCGAGAATGGAACATTAAGAACTCGAAAGAGTACCACGTAGTGGTACTAAACTGAGCCATGGGCAGGGGTGATGAGGAAAATGATGAAGGAGCTAGGGTCTGAACTGAAGGCAGGCAGACAGGAAGAACCTTCAAAACAGGTTAGTGGGCTTCACCCAATAAGTTCAATATCACAAAAACAAAACGGGACCCCAGTGCACATCCCAAGAAGGAAGGAGACCCATCCGCAGGTAGTTCTCAGGAGGAAGCGATCATATCTACTCTTCACTGAAGCTCTAGTCAGAGGGTCTCCTGAAAATTGGACTTCCCACTTCCCACTGCATAGACATGTGCGTCAAGGTTTAAATCTTCTTTGACTCTCACTATCTATTTATATCTTGGTGGCCTTTTGAGAACCTGAATTAATAAAAGCGTTATAAAATATGAAGTATATATGACTTCCATTAAATGAGAAAAGTTTAGAGTTCAGGAAACTGTGGTTTTAATACTTATTGGTAAGGACAGCTATGTAGAAGCATGTTCAAAGGAAAATCAAATATCAGAAAATATGAAAAGTTTAATATGTATGACCAGAAGGTTTTTTGATTCCTTTAGACTATGACCAATTCAAACCGCCATTTCTTAATTTTTATAGGGAAATATATATATATATATATATATTGAATATATAGGGAAATCATTTTGTTATACTTGAATCAAAATAGATAAAATTCAAATTAAAGATATTGAGAGCATCTGGTTTACAATTCAAAGCACACTACAGAAAGAGAATACTGCAAATCCTGGATTTTTTTTAAACAAAATTCAAAATTGCACATGAAAGTTGAATATCTTAATTTCAGAAAGCTTCTCTGTTCTCTCACTTCAAGATGCTAACAAGAGTCAGTCAGAGCAGGACCAACCAGAAATGAAAGTTTTATTGACTGCTTCAACTACAGCCTCTAAAACAATAATATTGAGTTGCAACCTAAAGCAAACATTATGATGCTTAAAAATGAAAACATCAATAATGTCCTGATAATTTTAGTCTCACTGCCTCTGTTAATCAGAGCCAAAATTATTCATAGTTTACTCATTCTATATTAGAATAAACCAAACTGATGAATCCTATTTTTAATTATCAAGTAGAGTACAAAAATATTTAAGTTGACACCTAGAGGTTTAAATGTAAGGTACTGAGTTTATTTGTGGGATGTTTTTTATACATTTTCATCATTAGACTCAGTTCTTCATTGTCTCCCTTTCTCCACTCTCAATTATCTCCCTTTTTCTCCTGCCTTAATGTCTGACAATCATCTTGACACCTACAAGAAGGAAAGTTCTCAGATCATGCTGGAAATGGTTGATAAATGGCATTGAATGAAATGAAGAGCTTACACCAGCAAAGCAAAATTATTAACAGAGTAAAAAGACAGTTTAGAGAATGTGAGAGCAGCTTTGCCAACCCAAAGCTATGAGGATTACTGTCTAGACCCGGTGTATTTTTCCCAAAATTAAGCATTAAAAGACGCAACCAGCACATGGTCTAGTGAAATGGAAAACCAGTTGAAATATAATATCTTATACCCATTTTTCCTTTTTCTGGACAGGATCCCAAATTGTTGACTCTGAGACGAATTATTTATTATTAAGTGCCTAGACCACAAGTGTTGGCTCATTCTCTGACTAGAGCTAAAATTATTTAACCATTTACACGATTCAATATCTCCTACTTGGTTAGTTACCTCCCCCTCTGTTCTAGGCTGCTTTTCCTTTGCCTCTCCTCAGCTGCTCCCTGCTGGTTTATGCCCCTGTCCTCAGTTGTCTTCAGTCTTATTTCTCTTGCAGCTCTGCCTGTGTCTCTCTTTAATCCCTTAAGATTTACCAAAATCCTCTCTCTTCCTGCCAGGGTCCCAAGTCTTACTTCCTTGTTGTTGTTGTTGTTGTTGTTGACTAGTGGTGCTTACAAGATTCTCTCTACAGCTAGTTGTGAATAGAAGAAAAGCAAATGACCAGAAAGAAATATCTGAAAAAAAAATCAGCATTCTTAGCCATAAGGAAAATGCAAGTTGTAAATAATTTGAGATTCTGTCTCATCTCATGCTTCATAGTTGTGGTCAAGAAAACAAATTCTAGTGAGGGTATTCAGTGGAGAAACCTTCACACACATCTGACAAGTATGTAAATGGGAGAAACTATGAACATTTTTAAAAATTGCGAACATATACAATGATAATCTAGATTTCTGAAGAAGTACAGCTTAATTTTATGCACTTAAATAATGTTGCATCATTAATAACCTACATATTTAGGGCTGGTGGGGTAGATCTTTAAAGTTTCTTGCCTTACAAACAATAAATAATCTTGGATCTATTTAATGAAGCGCAAACAAGAGATACTAGTAGCATCTCAATTCTGTTCAAATTCTGCCTTTGCAGATGATAATTTAACATTTGAGTATATTAATAGTAAATATAATAAAAAGTTATCCTAAGTACAGATAATATGATGCATCAATGCCTACTGTGCTTAATTATGATATATATAGATATAAACATATATTTACACACACATATATATACATACATACATATACATGTGTGTATATCAGAGTCATATTTCTGTTTGACTATATGGGAAATTGTCCGCTTATATCATTTTATTAATATTATACTAGTCAGATAGAAGCAATTTTTAATAAGTGCCAAGTAGACAACAGACACGTATTGATTAATGGGGTTATAAAAAATTCAACTGACATAAATTATATTGTAAATAATTAAATTGTACCTAGATTTTAGCAATTAGAAATTAATACATCCATTTCTTAATAGAGTAATTATAGCACTTTTATCATCAAGTTTGAAAACATCACCAAAGTACAGTTTTTAGAGGGTGCTCACTGTAATAGGATTGTACATTTAGTTTTAATGACAAAGAATCCTTTGTCATCTCCCTTAAGTAATTTCCCAAGATATGGCTGATTCCCATTTTGAAATACTGTGAAGAAGTGAAATTAATCAATGAGGCTGGGAATTCAATGAATAAAAACATATTTCTCTGCTGAGCAAGACAACTCACAAGGGAAAATAAAAGCTCTTGTGCAATCTGTACCACTGCAGCTCGGTCTTCTGTACTTGTGATGGAAGACAGAGCCTGCTCCCCAACGTTTCCCTCTGACTGTCAGAGGTGCACATGCTGAAGAACCCCGTGGTCTACAGACATATAAACACAAAATAAGTAAAGATTAAAAAACAAACTAAAAGTACTTTCTGTTTCTTTTTTTCTGAACCTTGTATTTTCATGTTGAATTTGACAAAATATAGGAAATACATTAATGTCATTGTGTCATAAAATCTCACTAGTCATTGTGGACAACGAAAACTTTTATACTCATTTTGAAATTTAATGCAAATGAAACAATGAAAGTGTTCTTTTAGATGAATGAATTAATCAGGTTATACTGATAAAGTAAAAATTAATAAAAAAGTAGTATTTATGTCAGGTTTATAAAATCTCAGAATGCTGTTTTCCTGTCATCAACGTTGGACTTTGAAATACAATAGTGCTTCAATTAAGTTTAGATTAATATCTGTCACTGTTTTTCATCATTTATTTTTGTCATGGGCTACATATTAAATTGACGGATCCACGCAAAAGGACTGAAATAAAACTAAAGTTTGTTTTTCAAAATAAAATTGCTTGAAGCCAGGAGCCACATTAGATATTTTGAATGTAACGACTATGAATTCAAAATAATAATGAATGCTTCCCTTTCCTGTAGAGCTGATTTACAAAGTATATTTTATATTCAAAACTGACTTGACCCAGTTTTGTAAATGATTCAGACTTGGTATGGACGAGTTTATTTCTATGTGAGCTCTGTACTCTACATAGCCGAGAGAGAATCACAAATGGAAGCATTCAAATCTCACCGAGTTTACAATGCAGACATCATAATGTATCCACTTTTCTTCTTTCTCCCATGTATAACCATATGTCAATTACTACCTCTGTTTTTATTTGTAATGAAAAATAAACGCAATGGGCCTTTATTGCATAAACTCTCTGATTCAGTGTGTGTTTCACTGCTTTGAATTAGCCTAACCTTTGTGAAACTGTAGGTTTGCTCTGAATATCATTTCATAATACCTCGAAGGCTTAATTGTTTCCTCTCTCCTCCAAATGTGTGTGTGTGTGTGTGCGCGTGTGTGTTTATAGGTGTGTGTTAGAGACAATTTGTCAAGTTGGCTCTCTCCTTCTATCATGTGAGCCCAGAAGATCTAATTTGGATTCTCAGTCTTGGTGGCAAGCGCCTTTACTGCTGAGCTATCTCGCTGGCCCCAAATGCCTTTCTTCACCCTTCTTCTCCTGCAGCACTTGTGATATTCTAAAGACTCTCATGTTTCACATGGTATGTGTATTGTTTATGGTTAGGTTTACGACCCACTTTTTTTCTAGTTTATTTTAGAAAAAAAAAATCTACCTGTTGGTAGTTGTTTGAATTTGGGCAAAAATTGGACTAAATTTTTCTTTGTAAAGTCAGTGAAAAAAAAATGTACTGCTGGGCTAAAACTAAGCATGAAAGATTTCATCTGAGAGGGACAATTTGTCAGAAAATTATGAGGAGGGGCAAAGAGAGGACTATAATGGAAGCGGTCTTGCCACATTAACTAAATCATTCACTCTCGTTAACTCTGTTATAAATCCACACACCACATGCCAGTAGTGCAGCTGCCTGCTGCAGGCCCTCACCCACAGAAGCAAAGTTTCTCTCCAGCAGGGGTGCTCCACCTCACTCCTTCAAGAGTACCTTGGGCTATGCTCTGAAGAATGAATCCAGAAAATGGAAACAACAGTGTGGAAAGTTTCTCCAAACTCCCTGATCCTAACTAACCTTTAGAAGCGTCTCATCACAGTCAATTAATACTCATCAGCATAGCATTCAAGCTGTACAAAACTTTGTCTGCAATTAGGATTAAATGTGCTTTCTGAAAAATCGCTGTATATTCTGCAGAGATATTACCAGTATGTGGCATAGGTTTATGCCTAAGTTGGAACTTACTCTAAACTGTGTGTTGGAACTAGAGTAGAGTTATAGAAGCATGATTTCCAAGCTGGGATAAAAGACATATGCAGTGGCTTGGATGTAGAATGCAGCACTCACAAACGAGATGAGAACCAGGGACAGAAAGCTTGAGGGTCAGCTAGTCTGAGCTATGCTGTCAGCAAAGAGGGCCCCCCTCTTCAACAAAGTAGAAAGTGAGTATCATGACTCTAGATCTGTCTTCTGACTTCCACAGCCCAAAGCACCTTACATGCACACACTCACACTTTGAAAAAACCCCACAGGATTCTAGCCCCTGAGATTCTGTGGAACTCATTTTTCTTTAGGTCGGTTCAAAGAGTATTTGATAATGTGTTGTATGTTTTGGTACCAATAACCGCTAGTCTATGAAACATGGTCTTGCCAAATAAACAATGCCTGTTGAATCTGAGCTCCTGAAAGCTTAAAATTTACTCTCATACTGTAAAGTATTATGGTCTATGGGCTATAATTCAGAGTACTCTAAAAATAGTTTATAGTGCAACATTTCAACACAATAATAACAGTAGCTCTTTCATGTCAACAGGAACTGCATCCACCATGTGAACTAACGGTTGTTGCTATTGAAGTTGGCAAGAAAGAAATCTTAGAAACATTCAGTCTCCATAATTAATAAATAAAGTTAATAAATAAAATAAGTTAATAAATAAAGAAATGAGGAAGGGACTTTAGCTGATTGATCATGATGATATGAGTAAATCTGAAAGGCACACACGTTGTGAGAGGCTTGGCCCAGCCCTACTCAATTCATTAAAGGAACTAGGAATGTTTACAATCAAAAACAGACACCCAGCTTTAGGATAAAGTACAATCAGCCCTAATTTATTTTCATAGGACTCAAAATGCATAGGTCTGTGGTAGAAGAGCCCAAAGATGTTCATTTTGATCATGTTAGCTTGCAAGTTACACAGTTTAATGCCATCAAAATAGTTCTGACGCTTGACAGCATATCTGCTTCTCATAGTTTATATAATATTTTACCTATTATTTTACAAGAATTTTGCAAGAAATATTATCATCCTTTACTAATATAAGTAAGGTTTATCACTCATAAATGTTCCACATAAAGCAACTTTAATTATTAACCATTATTGATGCATAGAGTTAATATTTACTATTACATTCAACTTATAAGAAATTCTTCACACAGCAAAATCCTTGACTTTAAACTTTTTAAACAATGTCACTCAGTTCACAGTCTTCAGAGTTCTGTGAGGTGACTATCATTATCAGTATTTCACAGATGAAGAATCTGGAACTCTTTTGTAGTCCAAACTAATCCTGCTAGGCAGCCAATCATGACCTCTGAGTGCAAAGCTCATGACCTTTACCCTTATGAACATCATTAGAACCAACCAGATAAACATTCATTCATTTATTTATTCATTCATATGCATTCATAAAATTTCTTCTTTCTTCCCTGGATTATATTATTCTCAGACAAATTAGGAAGTGTCCAGTTAATTCAAATGGTCTATCCTATATCTCTCTGAATGGGTCAGAAAAAAATTAATAAAAACAATCATCATATCCAACTCATGCAAAACTGTTGGTGTGATACTTCTAAAGTACTTTTATTTCTTACTTGTGATTTACTCAACAACTTAGTGTAGTATGTAAAAATATTATATCCATTCCATAAAGGATAAATTGGAGATACAATCTAAATAAGTGTAACACAGGTTATAAATGAATGAATGAATGGATAAATAAATAAATAAGACCAGGCCCAAAGAGTTTGCAATTGGTAGTAGATTTTATAAAATAATTTCCTACTTACATTTTATTCTAAAAAGGTAAAAGTGTTAAATCTGCAATCTATCTCGAACATAAAATGGTTCTTTTGAATCATAAATGTTCAGCCAGATATTGAATGTAATACAGTCTGGATGTCTGTCCCAGACACAATGTAAGGTACTTGGACTATATTCTAAGATTTAGTACCCTACCATGAATGGGACAGATGGCAGTGTCAGAAAAGTTCAATATAATTATATGAACAGTCATTATTTATCCAGTACAACATGTGCAGCCTCTCACAGGGATAAGCTATATGATTTTTAAAGGTAATAATACATACTTACAAAAAGAGAGAGAAAAACAGACAGAAATAATGAAAGTCTCCCTGAAATAGGGCTCTGATCTGGGGTTTGTTTAAGGTGAGTTTAGCTAGTCACTGTCTTTAAAAGGTTAAATAAGTATTGACAATAATAAAATATGTAATCACCTGGGGAAGAAAACTTGGTATTAAATTTCGAAGTTCTTAGAATTATAATTTAGCCACAGGATTTAGCAAACCTGGTATTTGTGTCCCTACCATCAATAGTGGTCCATGGGGAGGTTTGTAGTCTCATTGTTTGTGATAGGAAATTAAACACTCAAGCAACAAAATTACAGAGCAAATAGATTGTTAAGTGGATGAATAAACAAAGGAGATTTATGTTGAGACATTTAAAATAGTAAAGGATATTATGCATTGAATCTTGCATTTCATCCCTACAAGGGGATAAGAGCTTTAAGCTCCACTAAGGCTGTCTTTGGTCTAGAGGGTAGGACGCCGTATGATAAGCCGTATGATAAAAACAAACCAAGTATCTAAGTGTGGTAAGGAGAAAAAAGGAGTAAAACCAAACAGAACAACCCCAATAACCACCACAACAAAACCACTTATGGTTATTTTATATTCAAACTTCCTAGCCGTCAGCCTTTGTCTGTATGTGCCAGATATAAAAATCAAAATTAAAAGAAGTTAGAAGATTTCACTTTAAAAGTGATTTGATTTAAAGACTATGGGTGAGAACGTTGGAAAGGACATTATAGTGTGAACATATTGTAAGTACACTTAGCCTTATCACATAGATTGATGAGAGCATTGAACACTATCACTAGGCTAATAATGAAGATAAAAGACCACAGGTCTCAACAATGACATGAAAACAAACAAACAAACAAAAAAACAAAAAAACAAAAAAACCCTGTACTTTAGCACTGCTTGAAAAATAAGACTCAAAATTTCAATTCAGAGTATATTTTCATAAATAAATTTGAGCTTCTCTATCACAACATTCATGATTATTTTTCTCTTTTACTTACTGGAAGGCATTTGTATTCACATTCCTTTCAAAATATATGTTATTTATTATTAATAATCTATACATCTATATCATATGTATAGATACATTCATCCCCATTTTTCTTTTACAACTTGCCCCATACCTTGCTACTAACTACTCCACATATGTAATAAAAATTATACAGCAGGAGATCTGGATCAACAACTTTTATTGTCACTCATTAAAATAAATGCAAAACAGTCACATAAATTTCAGTTTTCAAATACAAAACTGAGATAGTTAGAATGGGATATGAACCAAGGAGAGCATTTCCTCAGGTGAAAAACTATATAGAGGGACCTACTAATCTCCCTCATTTATACTGAACTACAAATATAAGTAGAATATAGCTGGGTTTTACTTATCATGGGAAACGGAGCTTTAGATTTTCCATTTCAACTCAGTCCTACCATATTCATTCTTACAGCAAAGGAATTATTGCTTATGTCTCTCCTGAGCTTTTAAACCTGCAGTTTTAACTAATTTCCTCTTTCTTAGCTTTCTACTACCAGGCATCTTAATAGCAGAATAATTTTACTTGTCAGAAAATGAGAACTCATCTGGAATAACAAAAAACCCAGTATAGCTAAAACTATTCTCAACAGTAAAAGAACTTCTGGGGGGGGAATAAATATCCCAGACCTCAAGCAGTACTACAGAAAAATAGTGTTAAAAACCACATGGTATTGGTACAGTGACAGGCAGGTAGATCAATGGAATAGAATTGAAGACCCAGAAATGAACCCACACACCTATGGCCACTTGATCTTCAACAAAGGAGCTAAAACTATCCAGTGGAAAAAAGATCCCCTTTTCAACAAATGGTGCTGGCTCAACTGCAGGTCAGCATGCAGAAGACTGCTGTTATGGTTTGTATATGCTTTTCCCAGGGAGTGGCACTATTAGGAGGTATGGCCTTGTTGGAGTAGGTGTGTCACTGTGGGTGTGGGCTTAAGACCTTCACCCTAGTTGCCTGGAAGTCAGTCTTCCACTAGCTGCCTTCAGATGAAGATATAGAACTCTCAGCTCCTCCTGCACCATATCTGCCTGGATGCTGCCATGTTTCTGCCTTGATGACAACGGACTGAACCTCTGAGCCTGTAAGCCAGCCCCAATTAAAAGTTGTCTTTTATAAAACTTGCATTGGTCATGGTGTCTGTTCACAACAGTGAAACCCAAACTAAGACAACTGCAAATCGATCCATTCTTATTTCCTTGTACTAAGCTCAATTCCAAGTGGATCAAGGACCTTCATGTAAAACCAGACACACTGAAACTAATAGAAAAGGAACTGGGGAAGACCCTTGAGGACATGGGCACAGGGGAAAAGTTTTTAAACAGAACACCAATAGCTTATGCTCTAAGATCAAAAATTGACAAATGGGACCTCATAAAATTACAAAGTTTCTGTAAGGCAAAGGACACTGTCAATCTGACAAAACAGCAACCAACAAATTGGGAAAAGATCTTCACCAATCCTATATCCAACAGATGGCTAATATCCAATATATACAAAGAACTCAAAAAGGTAGACTCCAGAGATCCAAATAACCCTATTAAAAATGGGGTACAGAGCTAAACAAAGAATTTTCACCTGAAGAATTTCGAATGGCTGAGAATCACTTTAAGAAATGTCCAAAATCATTAGGGAAATGCAAATCAAAACAACCCTGAGATTTCACCTCACACCAGTCAGAATGGCTAAGATTAAAAATTTAGGAGATAGCAGGTGAGGATGTGGAGAAAGAGGAACACTCCTCCACTGCTGGTGAGATTGCAAGCTGGTCAACCACTCTGGAAATCAGTCTGGGGGTTCCTCAAAAAACTGGGCATGACACTTACAGTAGACCCTGTTATACCACTCCTGGGCATATACCCAGAGGATTCCCCAGCATGCAATAAGGACACATGCTCCACTATGTTCATAGCAGCCTTATTTATAATAGCCAGAGGCTGGAAAGAACCCAGATGTCCCTCAATGGATTAATGGATACAGAAAATGTGGTATATTTATACCATGTAATACTACTCAGCAATTAAAAACAATAATTTCATGAAATGCTTAGGCAAATGGTTGGAACTGGAAAATATCATCCTAAGTGAGGTAACCCAATCACAAAAGAATACACATGGAATGCAGTCACTGACAAGTGAATATTAGCCCAGAAGCTCTGAATATCCAAGACACAATTAACATATCAAGTGATTCCCAAGGAGAAGGAAGGAGAGGGCCCTGGTTCTGAAAAGGCTTGATGCAGCATTGTAGTGGAGTACCAGGACAGAGAAATGGGAAGGGGCTGATTGGGGAATGGGTGGAGGGAAGAGGGCTTATGGGACTTATGGGGAGGGGGAACCGTGAAAGGGGAAATCATTTGGAATGTAAACAAAGAATATAGAAAATAATAATAAATAAAGTTGCAAAATAGAAAAAGAAAATGAGAACACGGATGTCTCATCAACTACTAAGCATGTGCAGCAGTAGTCAGTCAATGGGAGAGAAGTAAGGAGCAGCAGGAAATCAAATAAAAATAAGTTGCAGATGAGAAAGTGGGTGTAACCACAGGACGGTCCCAGATGCCAGGGAATTGAGTTCTTGGGACCTAAATGGGATGACTTTGGCAGAAATGCACCTGGAAGGGGAGACCTGTAGAGACCACCTCCAGTAGATAGGCGAGGCCTGCAGTGGAGCAATGGGGCCAATCACCCATCTCAATGTTTTTAACCTAGAAAGTTTGCTTTTCAAGGAAAGAAGGGACAAAAGCAGAGCAGCGACTGAAGGGAGGGTCATCTGGAGACCAACCCAGCCGGTGATCCATCCTGTCTACAAACACTTGTCACTGTTGCCAAGAGGTGCTTGCTGACAGGAACCTGCTGGGACTGTTCCCTGGGAAGTTCTGCCATATACATGTATAGTATATGCATGACAGTGCAACGGAGGGCCTGGTCCTGTGGAGGTTTGATGCCCTGGCATAGAGGGACGCTGGAGTGGTGGCGTAGGAGTGGGCAGGTGGGTGGAGAAGCACCCTCATCAAGGCAAAGAGGAGGGAGAGAGGGTGGATGTGGGATGGGGGTGTTTAACAGTGAACTGGGATATCATTTGAGATGCAAATGAATGGAATGCTTAATTAGATAAAAAGAAAGAAAAAAGGCTCTATTCCTCTGGTGAAGGACATCTGGGTTCTTTCCCACTTCTGGCTATTATAAATAAGGCTGCTATGAACATAGTGGAACATGTGTCCTTGTTATATGTTGGAGCATCTTTTGCATATATGCCAAGGAGAGGTATAGCTCGGTCTTCAGGTATTACTATGTCCAAATTTCTGAGGAACTACCAGACTGATTTCTAGAGTGGTTTCACCATCTTGAAGTCCCACCAGCAATGGAAGAGTGTTCTTCTTTCCTCCACATCCTCGCCAGCATCTACTGTCACCTGAGATTTTGATCTTAGCCATTCTGACTGGTGTGAGGTAGAATCTCAGGATTGTTTTAATTTGGGATTCCCCAATGACTAAGGATGTTGAAATGTTCCTTTGGTGCTTCCTAGCCAATCAATATTCCTCAGTTGAGAATTCTTTGTTTAACTCTGTACCCCATTTTTAATAGGGTTATTTGGTTCTTAGAATTCCCAGGGTCTTAACCACCTACCAAAGAGTACACATGGAGAGACCCATGGCTCCAGCTGCCTATGTAGTAGCAGAGGATGGCCTTCTTGGGCATCAGTGAGAGGAGAGGCCCTTGGTCCTGTGAAGGCTTGATGGATGCTCCATCCAGCATAGGGGAATGCCAGGGCAGGGGAGGGGGCGAGAGGTAGGTGGGAGGGTGGGGGAGCACCCACATAGAAGCAGGAGGAGGGGGAATGGGATAGGAGTTTCCTCGGGGGAAACCAAAAAGGGGATAACATTTGAAATATAAAGAAAGAAAATATCCAACCAAAAAAAAAAAAAAAAAGAAAATGAAATTAAAAAAAAAAAGAAATGAAAAACCCTGAAATGCTGGAATTTAAGCATCATTATAAAACATGTTGTCAGTTTATTGTGCTGAAAACACAATAGTTTGAGAACAATAACATGCCTACTTTTTTCAAATAAAGGATGCTAATGAATTGGATGGTAACACTTACAGTGAAAATGAAAAGTGTTTTGTATAGACAAATTAAGGTTCCCCAAATAATTTCTACAGCTCTGCCCCTTTTCAAAGTATGACAACTAGGTCTGGTATGCTCTGGATAAAGAAATCCACTCATAATGTACTAGTAAAAACCATAAAATTTATTTTTACAGCTCCATGTAAGAGGATTTCTATTTAGTTCAGAGTTTTCACCTGTATTTAACTTAATTCTATTTAAGACTGTAATAATCTTCAATGAAGTAAGTAATTCTGAATTTCTCTGAAAATTATCAATACCTATTTTGGAGTAGAATGTTAACTAGAAACATCCTGATGCAATCAAAGCTTCATTTGCATGATACTATGCAAATAGTTCAGTAGTTAAAGGGCAGTTTCATTTGAGTATTGGTAAAATCAAGATTTAAAGAGAGATTAAGGGAAATGCAACAAATGGAAATAAAACCATGATTTTAAAAAAGAATGATATCACATTCACCCCATGACTATGTCAGCATAGGCATTTACATTTGGGCCAGCAGGGGCTCAATTTATATAGCTCCATGGGTGAGTGCAACCCCAAGGCTTACAGAACCCTGGAAACACAGGTGATGCTTTCAATTATGTCTCAAGAATGACTTTGTAAACCTTGGTTTCGGCATGGGGCAATGTCCTTGGGAGAGTAAGGCATGCAGCCATGTAATTATGTGGTTACTACACTTTCTAATTAATTTAACTATGCTTTGCAAGATAACCTGGCTTGAAGCTAAACATTCCCACATTGTGGTTCCCTGGATAGAAGCAAACTTTTCCTGATGAAGCTGATGTATTTTTTCATAAACTTTTGACAGATGGCTTTGGAAAATTGAAACCAAAACTGTTGAAATTGTAATAGTCAAAATATTCATTTATTTATTAAAATATATTTAAGTTGTTTTGTTAGTTCTAATCACACAGTTTGTGGGGGAAATACTCATATATAGACAGGAATTATATGTTGATTTAAATATTTTAATAATAAAAGAAAACATCTTAGTTAGGTACCCTAATTTGTAGATGCTATGTGGATATATATTTTCATAAGTATAAATTTTGTATATTATATTTGTATGAAATGTATTTTCATTATATTTAAATAGTATTGTTTGCTTTTATGTGCTTTTGAATTATTGAGAAGAGTGTAAATGGTATCATTAGCATACACTAGTTTAGCTGGTACTTAAAGAGGAAAGTTTCTTGAGAGTATGAGCGTGTCCCTCACTATTGTAATAAATCAATGAATGGCGTAACTATCAGGAAACATACAAGCAGAGCACAGAATAGATACTCTGTACCCAAGTATACCCAAAGGGTAAGAGAAATTGTGCCAGTCTATGAACCATGATGAGCATTAGAATCATCACCAGTGACTCTCTTAACAAACTTTACCTTTACCTTACTTCCTACAGGACTGCTTACTGCTGTGATCCAGGATCATGGACACTACACTATTTCTAAAATATTTTTTATTTGTTTGTTTTCTTTTTAAGAATGATGACACATGAACTTTCTGCTTGCTCAGTTTTTCTGTTTATAATTTCTCTCTACTTTTCAACACCTGCAATGTTTCAGAACAAGTGGAATCATTTCTGGAATCATTTTTCTCATGAATAGAGGTTCTTTGACCGTGATTTCAACACTTTGTTTCTCTTGATTGGAAAAGTAGGCCACCTGCCCACACAGGCTTCTTCTGTATCTGTGTGCAGGATTCTACCCTTTCACATGTGGCTTAGCTCGTTTCTACCTTGAGATTCTGTTTCTGTTTTAGAGAAGAGTATCAAACTAAGAAAGTCAGAAAGAAAATATTTTTGTTAATTTTTTGTTGGTGCTGTTGTTCTATCAGTACCCGGTAAAGTTGAAATAATAAACAGCCTGCTCCATACATGGAATTCAATAAAATCAGCAGCTTCAGATTTCCCTTTGAAAATGCAAAAAGTAAGAATTAAAAGAGTGTAAGTAGCAAGATATACCTACCTGACTGTACGGATCCTGAGCTGTGTGAGCAAAGACACAACAGAGTGCCACGATCCCCCCATACATTCTACGTTATGTTCTATATTTGTAAAAGGAAAACATACACAAATGTATACATTTCATACCTTTCTGTAAATATGTTACAAGTGGCTTTCCCATGCCTGTCACAGTATTATTTCCCTAAGAATTAAAACATGGGCACTATTCAACTTCTTTGGTTTGAAAGAATCTGCCACCTATAAAAGAACTATTTAATAAAAGAAACCATTGTTATTTTATTATATGAAAAGGGAGACTTGAAATGTAGAAGCCTTGAGTTCGAAAATATAAACTGGGTTAAGCTTGACTCTTCTAACACAATGAGTTTTTCTTATGTAAGTCATTAACATGAATGTGTTATAGACCTTCAGCAATCTGAATCCAAACTTTCCAATTCCAGGGTCCCGGAGCTATTAAGCTATTAGTTATCATAAAATAATTTTATTTATGTTTTATATTTTATATACCAAGCACAAGTTCTGAAAGAAGTGGATGACCTTTGATGTCAATTATACTTCATGATCTATAAATCACTGGAATATGTCTAGGGTTTATAAGACAAATAAAGATAAATATGAAATCACAAACTAAATTAAGAATAATCCAAAGCAGTTATATTTTACAACATTAAAATCTAAAAAAAAGTATTTTTTGGATGTTCAAGTGTAACAAGCATTGAATATTGCTTCTTTTGTAATAATACTGTTATTTATGAATCAAGGTACTGTTCTATTTTAATGCAAATTTTCCACTCTTAAATGACAGGTAGGTTATCATATGTACATCATAACTAAAAAATAATCCTGAAGTAAAATGTATGGTCACTTGGGAGATTTTAAGGTACATACTTGGAAAAGGTGAATTGAATCATTTTTCTTTAAAAATAACAATAAAGTTAGACTATCTTTAATCCCAAAGCAATAGAGGTAAAATCATGGCAGTACTTACCACAGTGAAATTCATAACCTTCAATATCCATATTGTCATGGCTAAGTTAACTATCATGGTAACCAACAGCAGAAGGACAAAGAAGTATAAGCACCTCTTTCGCCATCCGTAAATGCCCACGGGGTAGAGTTGTGCATTTTCGGGTCTCGGCAGGTTGTTCTGCTGTGTGGCAAGTATGTATTGTTCTCGAGTCATCTGGAGAGGAAGAGAGAAAGGCAAAAAGAGAACAAGATAGAAAAAAGTGGGGGCAGGAGAGAGGCGTGTAGGAGGATGGAGGGGATAATGGTGGAAAGGAAAAGAAAAAGATGCAGGGAGATAGGAAGTGTTTGAGGAAGAGAAAATAGGAGGGAGGGTGAGGATAAAAAGAATTTTAGGGAGGAGAAGAGGACGGAAGCAAGGTAGACATGAGAGATGAAAAGGAAGGTGCAAAAAGTAAAGAGAAAAATAAGAGGAGTGAGGAATATGAAAGGAGAGAGAGGGAGAGAAGGATCAATAGAGAGATAGAGGAGGAGAGATAAAGAGAGAGAGAGGGGGGAAGGAAGGAGGGAAGGAGGGTGGGAGGGAGGGAGGAAGAGAGAGATTAAAAATAAAACCAATCTTTAGTTTTCATATTTAAATTGTATAAAACTCCTCAGGAAAAATAAACGCCTAGAGAATACTCTCAAATTATCATAGTCAATGACACAGTGGTTGAGTTGATTGTTCCAATGACACACAACTATTTCCAGGCAAGCCTATTTAATTCCAACAAAGTGTCTATGGAGACTCAGACCTGAGTCCTGGTGGTAGGCATCATCATTCCTAAGCACTCCCAAATGCTTTTATCCCTTTCTCTGAAAAGACCCTATATATATATATATATATATATATATATATATATATATATATATATATATGTATGTCAGTGTATACCTGTCCATGAAAATAGTGTGTTTTCAGAAATATAGAAGGAAAAATAATTGTAATCTAGAGTACACAGTATGAATGTAGCATTCTATATTTTCTAAGTTTCATGCTTTTATATAACAAAATTTGTTCTTATAACTCCTCCATTCCCTCTGCTGCTTCCCCTCTTGCTGACAACTGTCTCCTAGCAAGTCTCCATCCAAATTTTTCTCCGTGTATTTCTGTGACCCACTGAGTTGAACTAGAGATTCTTACCCAAGCTTTGGTAGGAGATCATCTGCTTTTGCTAGGGCAATTTATGAATGGCTGTGTCACTAACTAAATTGGTGCTCCATTGCTTGACACCTGCTAAATCCCCAAAAGTTGTTGGTCATTTGTTTGAGGAATATTGAAATGAGTGGCAACATATGAAGTCCTACAGGACACGGCATACCATACATTGATGTAATGATGTGGACGGGTCAGTTTTCAAAAAGGGAAGATAGTATTCCTTGTTAATACATAAATTAAAGGTCTAAACTTATTCCCAAAGACAATCTGTTTTTCACTCTGCTATAACCTATATAACCAAGGGTCAGGAATCCAGAGACTGCTTTCCTTTTTTTTTTTAATTAGATATTTTCTTTATTTACATTTTGAATGTTACCCTCTTTCCTCTTTTCCCCTCTGAAAACACCCTATTCCATCTCCCCTCCCCCTGCTCACTAACCCATCCACTCCTGCCTCCCTGCCCTGGCATTCCCCTACACCGGGGCATCGAGCCTTCACAGGACCAAGGGCCTCTCCTTTCATAGATGTCTGAGATTTTAAGGAAAGCTTTGATAATTTCCTAAGTACACAATAATACACTTTCATTTTATTAACTCTTATGAGATTTTTGAATTGAAAAATAATAATTTCACTTAAATTTATGTTTTGCTTATGTTGGTTGTAGTTAATATTTCAGTTAAAATTATGATATGTTCAAAATGAAAAAGTAATAAAAGATTATTCTTAACATAATATAAGCATATATAGCTATTTTGGAGATCAGCAAAAGACTCATAAAATGTGTGTCTGCTGCTAATAAGTATAAAAATAAAACTATTATTGAAAACAGGGAAAGTTATTTAATTTGTTTTGTCTTTATATATCTATGGAATCAGTAGTGTTTCCTGAAATCAAACTTGACGTGTCCGTCAGTGTGTATCACTTTTCCTCACAAATACTTCAGAGAATAGAAGCTGCAGAAGTACATTGAGATTACACTTTACCCTAGAAGCTCCTTTCCAAAATAAAATTGGAGATCCAAATATTTTCCAGTTCATAAAACTCTCTGTGGCTGGAGAAATGCAGTTTTAGCCATCTTAGCAGATACAGCTCTAAGGGACTAGCGTTCCATTTACACTGGGCCAAAATTTAGAGACTAACCTCTGTCTAGTCACATTGTCACATACCTTGGGTCAGTACAAAAATGACAAATAACATAGATACAGTTCTCATTCATCTTGAATTTTCATTCAAAGGAACCTCCTAAGCAAATGCAAAGAAATATAGGTTGAATGTACCTCATCCAAAGTACTTAGGACAGAAAGTATTTTTTAAGAGATTTATTTATTTTATGTATATGAGTACTCTGTAGCTGTTTTTAGACACAACCGAAGAGGCCATTGGATCTCACTGGTTGTGAGCCTCCATGTGGTAGCTGGAAATTGAACTCAGAACCTCTGGAAGAGCAGTCAGTGCTCTTAACTGCTGAGCCATCTCACCAGCTCTGAAAGGTTTTCTTTTTTTTTCTGAAATTTTTGTGGTTTTGTGATACTTGTCTTTGTTTTTGAATCAATGCTAAACACAAACTTTATGTGTATTTCCAATACACTTAATATAGATAAGAAAGCAAGCAAAGTCATGTGTAGTACCCTTGAACTTTGACCAAGTCAACAGACTATGAGATGTAGTGTTTCCCACCTTCTTTCTTGACACCAACATGATCAACTTGTGAGTTTTGTCTAATACAGAAAAGATCATTTCCATTTCCTGAGAGACAGTTTCATTGTATCAAGATGATCCTCTGCCTAATTACTATCTATCTTCCTTTTGCAATATGAATTCAGTGCTCTCAAACCTCCAATTCTCTTAGCAACTTGAACCAATTTGGATCTCCTTTGTATTATTTGTGGTGCTTAATTTTTGCACTACATCTCACATATTAAGAAATAATTAGAATCCATCCAAAGGCTAATGTTTCTTAGTTACATAAATCAGTGCATCTGCTTTCTAAAATCAAGAAACTGATGTCTCTGAAAATGGATCTTATTCCCTCTCTCTGTAATTCAGAGCAGAACTGTTTCATATGGGAATTTTGTAATTTTTCCAATTTAAAAAAACCACCTTTAAAATGTAATAATTTGATCAAATTTCCATCAAGGTATTTAAAGGTTAAATCAAAGATATCTGGGCAAATTGAACTATATTTTCTGAATTTTTAAATATTTCATTCAAAAGTATAAAATATGTTTCTAATCTAATTATTTTGTCTCCTATAGAGCATAAGTTATATAAATCAAAAGAGAATGGTTCATCAAGAATAACTTACCATGACTCATGACTAATCATGTAGCCCTGGGAAATTTGTAAACTCTCTTGAACTGAATGAGAAAGAAAATAGAGCAATGCAGTCAACTTGATACCGAGGTAGAGGACTACAGAAGGGGGAAATCACCTAAGCTAATAAAATCCTTGGGATTAACTAAATAGTCCAACCCTTGTAACATGGATTTTAAAGTTTTTATGTAGGGTACCAGAATTAAGAACAGTAATAAAAGTGGTGAAGAATATTCTTAGATTAGTCAATAGTTTTATGAATTGAAGTTGATGTGTGTGGTTAGTTCATGATTTAGACCCAAGTGCAATAAGCACACAGAAAAAAATAAAAATAACTTGTCAAAAATAACATGGTTAAAGAAAATAATTATAATAATAAAATGCAAATTTCAATCCATATGTATGATACAATATTAGAGTTGATATCAAATAATAATAATTGTAAAAATGATAAACACTTAAAACAGAAACAGAGTGCCTCACAGAGGCATAACGGGATTACAAAATCATGTGTGTCTTGCAAGAGAGGTTAATGTGCTGTGTGAGTTTTCAGACTTTGAATACACTACAAATAAAATTTAAAGAAAAATAAATTTAAAAGGTTTATACCCTTTATTTTGCAAAATAAAAGGTGTAAACACATCAGATTCCACATGAGGTGTGCAGTCAGTCAGGCTTTGGAGGAACAACTTGGGATAATCACATGCAGAACCGGATATATAACGAAAAGGC
Organism: Apodemus agrarius; assembly: GCA_964023405.1. NCBI lineage: Eukaryota > Metazoa > Chordata > Mammalia > Rodentia > Muridae > Apodemus > Apodemus agrarius. The sequence goes on from OZ030023.1 coordinate 30,824,630, forward strand.
AATAGAAAAAGTTATACAGGAGTAATTTTCAGGGTTATAAAACTTGGAAGAGTCACACAATGGCTGATGAATTAGAAATGCTGACTATAGACCAGCTACTCAAATAGAAGGATATCAATATGATAACTATTGACTGATCCTTTTCACCAGGATTTTAGTGTAGAAAAACACATCAGCTTATACTAGAATAGAATTCACTCTACAGAATTGAATTGTCCAGGTGCCTGGCTTGGATGTGATAATTTGAAAACAAATCTTCTCTTTATCATTCCTCAGAGACAATTATTACCCACTTCCTTCTCTTAGATGTCCGTTCTCTGGACTTAGAATATCTGTAGTTGTTGGTATAGAAGTCAGTTTTCTACCAAATACTTCCTCCATTTTATTCATGAGGTTTGACTATCTTCTTAAATGAATGTTGAAGAAGGAAAATATGAGAAAATTTTATTAGCTATGGTATCCTTCTGTATGAACAGGAAGAACACAAATATTATACCCCAATTATATCAATGATACTAAAGAAGAAAATTAGGGAGATTTACTATGCTAATGATCATTTTTTAAATTATTATACTTAACATTAAAACTAATTGAGTAATGTTTCGTTTTATTTTCTACAAAGAAATAATTATCTATAAGAATCATCTATAAGAATATATATCAACAAAGTGTGTCCCATATCATTTTGTTCTTGCTTCCTTGTCTGAGAGGGGGGATTGAGACAATGTAAAATGGTTGCAAGAGTGTAGAATTTATAGCATAGTAGTGGGACACAGCTTTTTAAATTCTGGATTTTGTCAAGATCTGGGAAAAGAGTCCATGTCTTGTATGTACACCCATCTGCAGTCCTTACATCACACATGTACACACTCACACACACATACACATATACATACACACACATACACACAAACACACAAACACAGATATGTACACACTTGAATGTGTGCTTTTGGATTTCCTGCAGACCAATTACAGATATTGACCTGTTTGCTTTTGACTACTAATGGTAACCTGATGAGAAAGATGAAAATAGAATCAAACTGTATGTTTAAAGTGATATAACTGATATCACTGATTTCTAAGTATGACATTTAACAATTTTATTAACAGTATCACATAAACATTGGATGCCAAGTAGAGAAATAAGCATGGGACTTCAGGGAATTAACAAATTTTTTGCGTAGCCCCTATACCAGTTTGATTCCACTATAGTACATATAAGTTGGCATCTAATTTCTATTTAGATCTGTGTTTCCTGTTATGAGAAAGCTGAATTTAAGAGAGAAGCACATGTCTCCTGCACAACAGGTAATTTGAGAAATTGTTTTTAATTGCATATTATGAAGATAACACTTGGCAAGCTGAAGTATGAACATGAAACATTCTTGCCATCATGAAATTTCTCTCAGTTCTAAAGCCTCTGAAATTCTTCCTTGGCAATACTTATGTTACAGGAGAAGTGGCAATTCATGTTAGTGTCACTGTTCATTGAGTGTTTACGATGTTAGATTGAATACTACAGTTGTCTGCCTTTGATTCCATCAAAGAAGTGGAACACAGGGGACTCCATATAGGTCCCGACTTTTGTGCTGAGTAGCAATTCAGAGTGCAGTGATTTCATGGTTTGTGACCTGAGGCCAGTCACTTAATCCCTCTTTCTCCCACTTTCCCTAACTCTCAAATGAATATTACCTTGACTTATATAAGGATAATCTGGAAGATGTTAAAGTAGGAAGCCTTTTTCCACATAAGTGGGAAAAAATACTCATTTTAAAAATTTTATCTTCCACATTATAGCTAACGATCTCTTGTTTAACTGCTGCATAAGTAGTTTTTTCTGAAGTTAATTGTAAAAGACACAAGTAAGATATAGTTTGAAGGGCAAAATGCTTGAAGTCTCCAACTTACATGACTTGAACTTTACGCACTAGAAATTTATTTTATTTTCTGTTGCAGGAAAATGAGTCTCTAAACAGCTACTAATGCTGCGAGAAACTGAAAACAATACAGTAAAGTCTACTTAGCAAAGCAATTTAAACATCTCCCTATCTATGAGACTTATGCACAAGGGCACATTTCAACATAATGGTAGTCAAAATCGGCTACTTAAGGAAAAAAAGTCCATTTGAACTGGATGTTCTTTCGGTTATTTTATGGAAAATATTGGAGTCAGCTTTTAATAGCATCAGGCTTCAAGGGACCATAGCAACTGAATTTCAGGAGTGATGGAAAACGGAAGAGTCAGATGAGCTGTTTCTTGAGATAGGAAAGAGAAGATTTTGGCCAAACATGATGAGAGGAGAAGCCAGAATAGGCACTAAAAGGACTGCACATCCCCAGCCAAATGAGAGCTATTAAGATGTGAACATTTCTCAAAGGAAGTTCCAGTGATCTATCAGTCACTCTTGGTTTATCTTATGCCTAACATATTATAAAACAAACACAGCTATAAAGTTTCAGTTTTGATATTTATTTAGCAAAACAGATTTATTTATTTATTTATTTATTTATTTATTAACACGAACATGGACTTATTTACCAACATGAAGGTGACTCGATTGTCAGATTTTCTATTTTATAGATGGGAAAAAAAGCCATTAAAGCATTAACTTAAAGATGTCTGGGAAGGTATTTTTGCCTAAGATTTGTTTTTCCAACAGCAAGCACTAAACAAAGGAGACTGACTTGGAAGCCATTTACAAGAAGACTTTAAGCAAGCGTTGCCTGCTGGCAAGAGCTACTGCCCCCACACAGCATGAGGCAAAGGAAAAAAATCTTTAAGGAAAATACAAATTTGCCAGAAACACAGTGGGAGAACTCAATGTTGGACACAGAGAGCCCTCAGTCTTTAGAATAAAAATAGCACATTTGCTATTTTATTGCTAGGACAATGGTAAGAAGGGGAATCTGAGAAGAGTAAGCATTACTGGCTTTTATCTGAACACTAAGCAGAAAAGTTTTAAGGAAATAGCATGATGAATAGAGTATGGCCTCTGCCATCTGGTGACAAATTTGAAAACACAAGCTTTTACAGAAATTCTTGAATTTCGAAATACTCTATTGAAAGCCATTTTTCTACATTGATGTTGGTCATAACTCAAGGTAAAAAAGTGTGGTGGTTTTTTTTTTTTGTACCATCATATTTATTTTGACAAAAAATCTATACTTCAAGTGATGGGAAATTTGTTGTTTATTTCTGTCTTAGAGATGAAGAAATATGTTCACTTTAATAAACATGTTTTAGTTTAACTTGTTCTACTTTAAATGAATTAATAAAAGATTAACACATAGAAAGCAATACAATCTAACTTAAACTAGATTTTGCTCAGGACATTAGTAAATTATTGGTTATCAAAATAAAGAAAATAAAAACAGTCAGCCAATCCTCATGCTTTAATAGTAGTAATCTGTTTAGTATCAGTTTTTATGTAACAAGATAGATTCAGAAAGATTTGATGGCATATGATGTTGAAAGCCTCAATAGTTGCCACACAGTGTGACTAGTTCAAACGATCTTTTCATGGGGTCCTAATGGATGTCCTGATTATGTTCTGATCCTAAGCTCTGAAATCTCTTACTGGTGTTTCATATAGCCCATAAAGGAGGACACAGCAACACGGGGAGATGAGTGGAACCATATAGGAAGATAATGGTTTATGAAATAGGTGATTGCTTAAATCATCATTCCTTATATTAATCCAGCTAGACACACTTATATGAAATGTGAAATTTGACATCATTCTCATCATGCCCAGATTGGCATAGTCCTAGCAACATGAATTTGGCCCTCAAGGATGAAAAAGGACAGAGAACTGGGATTCAGTAGACTATGCCTGCTCTGCTGGAGTAGCACCTGCTATGCAACACCTGAAACTTCAGAAAGTCTATTATTTACACCGGCAGAAGTGGAGGGGTTAGTTAATCTCAGTGATGGAACTTTGTAGGTGCGCAGTCTCAGGTCACAGTCATCCAGAAGAAAGCTACATGTGCTTTTTTTGTTTTTGTTTGTTTGTTTGTTTTGTTTTGTTTACTCTGCCAATGTCTAAAGAGGAACCAGAGGATGGCTTTGCAAATTCCCCTGGCTGTGAGGCCTTGGTGCTTTTCAAGAGTACATATTACTTCAAGATATCACCCTTTCCTTATGCATCTACTCTAAACTTTATGGGTTCCCTCCTCATACCAAAGATAGAAAAATAAAAAAGAAACACTGATGTGATTTTATCATTTTTCCTTCCCTGTTGCTTTACACCTCAACATCAGCAGGCTTCCAGTGTTGTTTGAAAAGAATAAATAAAATTAAAAATTTTGTAGATTTTCTGATTGTTAATAGTTGATATGATATGTTTATGCTCTATTCACATGTTGCACATATACTTATTTGATTATAATTCATGTATTATTATCTTAAACCCAAGCACAGAAGTAGCCATAGGTTGAAGGACATTTGAAATTTGAATGACTTTTAGAAATCGGACATGCTCCCTGCTGGATATCTAATTGGTAAGTTTAGATACACATTATCTGAGGCTGAGATGAATCTCAACACAATTAATGATTGGACTTTGCTGTAACCATAGTTCCACATAGTATATTTATACCATATTCATGGGCTCCATTAAGACACTCAATGAATGTCTGCTGTTTGGATGGATGAGTGCATATATATGAAAAAGACATGATTTAAGAAATAGAAATCTAATTTAGAAATAATGAAAGGAAATCAAAATATATGTGATTCACTATAAGCAATCATAGACATTGTTTTTAAATTTGCAAATTGTAGACACTGTGAGTACCTCAAGTCATTTATTAATATTAGAACAGGTGATCTTGAACCATTTAGAGATTGCTATTTTCAAAATCATATCTCTAATTTTCATTTCAAATACCCATTCTTCTTCATGCACTCTAGATCAAGAATTTTCTGGGTCACATTAAATTTATAATTTCACTAATTCATCATTGTTATGGTACAGATAATATGGTGGCTAAGTACTGAAAAATCACTATAGCAAAAAACAAATCATTTTATTAACACATACAGTTTATACCTAATTCTTGTGTGAATTTTACTTGGAAGATATTAGCAAACCAACATACATGATTCTCCCAAAATTTAGAGTGGTGAAGCCATGAGTTTCCCAGCATCAGTTACAGAAGCAAGGGTGGTGGCTGACTTAGAGAAGACTCTATGCCTGGAAGACATCTACACGACTGTAAAGGCATAGGTGTTAGGGCATAGGTGAGGCATGAAGGTACAACCTGGAGCTTTCTACATGCATTGCACTCTATTCCACTCAGTAGTCTCCACCTCTCAGCAACTGCTTGCTGTATTTAGAATGTCAGTGATGGAGCTTTTTAATCATACAATTTTCGGACTTTTCTAATTTATTAATTTCCTAAACTTTCTAAGTTGTGTTAGTTCCTCATATCTTCAAAGACTCCCTCCAGCAGAAAAAGAAGTAACAATACCCATGAGTGATTGTGAGGGTCCATAATTATTTAGTTACCATATTCCTTACTATGCCTGCTATGTCTGTTTGGATATTTCTCATAGAGTAAATGTTAACGACTGAATTGTCACTTACAACTTCTCTAATAGAGTAGCAGTAGAGTATGTCAACCGCTCCAGGATAGGATTCATGGTCAGCAATAGCTGAGGAGTATAAATAGAACTCCACAGTTTTCTGTATGCTTTTACTTGGTTATAGCTTGATATTACTTATTATTTTGTTATTATTTTTGTTCTATTTAAGTTTTTTGAGTGTGAAATTACTATGTTCCCTTGGTTTTGAAGGGTTTTGCTGTTGCATTATTTCATTCTTTGTTTTTTGAGAAAGAGCTTAAAGCTGGGTTGGTAGGAAATGGAGAGAATGTGGAAGGACTTGGAATAGGGGAATTATATGATCAAAATATACTTATATTTAAACTTTCAGATTTACAAACTTAACGTTATCTGAAGTAATAAAAATAACAGAATATTTTGTTATTAAAAAAGGGGCAATAGTACTAATATTACAGCATTAGTCCTCTACCTTCTTTCTCCTATTTATTCTGACTTTTGTCAGGATTATAACATTATAAATTAAACATTATAAATATATATTTCACTGATATATATAAGTATAATATATATGCATTATAAACATATATATTTCACTGATATTTAAATATAAAATATATGCATTATAAATATATATATTTCACTGATATACATAAGTTGACTGATACTTTGAAGTTAAGTGAGTTGAGAAGTTTCTTCTGATACAGTGATTTCTATGAATTAGAGAAACTGCAGTAATCACAATAAATGAAAATCTTTGGGATCTTATTGGATATAAATAGATGCAAGAAAAATAAATGTACTTTAAGCAAATGAGATGTTATGGCTTTACCCAATGGCCCTCTATTAAATTCTAGTTTCTCAGTTCTAGACACTTCCACGTAGTGTTAGACACTTTGATTATCTTTGGGTTGCCAGAGACATGGTATTAGTGCCTATATTGAGATGTCAGTTCACAGAGATTCTATTTATGCTAGTAACCATGAGAGGAAACCTTTCACTGTACTCTTGCTACAAAATGTTGTTTTACCAAAGGCTTAAAAATTAATTTGGAGTTAACATTTCAAATCTGTGAGCTTAACTAAAGCTTTTCTCCTAGATAAGATAAGTAGCTCACTTATTTATGACATATGATGGGTGGTAACTAGAAGCTAAATATACAAAAAAGGAGGATAATAAAAATGTTACATTTAGATACAGTAACATCGTAAAGCCTCATTGAAAATCTAAACTTCAATAAATTTAGGGAAAATCTAAAGACAAAGACAAAGAGTTTCTGGAGAACATACTTATTGGTCCCATTTCAGACAGACTGGAGAGAGAGCTAGCAACAGGTGAGAGATCCAAGGTCAACTGAGATCAGAAAAATAAAGAGAAACAGGTTCCCATGGGGACAGGAATGTTTTTTTTTTTCCTAAAGAAACATCATTATCCTTCACCCAGACTTTCCCCTTCCTCTCCAATAAAATTGTGTTCGAATATATGCATGATTCAGACAGTTTTATCTTTATGATGTATATTTCTACTTCTGAGTTAAATATCCATTTGTTTAATTTTGCTCGTTTCCATTAAAATTGATGGCATGTATGGACAGAGAAGTTGGAATTACTACTCCCCAAGGTAGAATAGGAGAGTTCTTAATAACAGTATTGAATAAATAAATGGCTCTCGTTCCTGTATGTCAGTTGTCCTTGCGTATCCAGCAGCTGCTCAGTATGATGGACCTAAATCAATGAGGCGTTTCTTCATCATTTCTAAGGTATATGTTTCTTCAATAAGAATATCAAGCACAGCAGTCAAAGAGAGAGGTTTACGGATCGTACGTTTTCACTGTCCATTGTACCAATTTTATATCATTCTAAATTGTTACTTCTTCTTTTTTGGTTATTTTGCCATCTGAAGGTAAATTCAGCAAAACTTAAACATGTCAAAAGTGTCACTGGATAGCAAATATAGAAGGATATCTATGAATTATTTTTTAAAGATTTAAGCAATAGAATAAACTTTTAAGAACTTCAGATTCACAGAATTTGAGCCAAAATAAAATTAATAACCTTCAAGATTGTGTGTCCACAATCATTTCCTCAGTCCTTTGGATTGAACCCAAGACTGTACACATTAGGCAAACACTGTACTACTGAGTTACAATTACAGCTATTTTTTTAATATATGCTATTTTGAAACAGGGTTCTTCTTAAGCTCCCTAGGCAAACTCACTCTGTGAATTTTCAGTCCTCCTACTTCTATCTCACAAAATGTTGTGATTAAAGAAGAAAGGATCTCCAAGAAACTTAACACATATTTTGTTTATTTATGTACAAGCAGGCTTAACTTCCTAATGTTAATATATTTAAAAGTGTTAGAAATGATAAGAGCTAGACCAAAGTGGTTCCTACATAAAGACAACCCTGCAGATATTAAATAAAATCTAATGTAAATAGCTTTTATTTAGTGTTATTTAATTACCTTCATGAATATTAAAGAAACATATAAAAGATAAATTGCTGAATTAATTTTGCCATACACAAGCTAAGAAATAATAACATCCATGGACACATATACTGGGACACAAGCTTACTGGCTGCTCACAACTTTCTGTGGTTTTTTCTCTCTGGTCCTCATTCTTTCGACTCTAAATTTACAAAGACTTGAATGGATGATATGCTTACCAATTCTTTCAGCATATAACCTGTTTTTACTTAAATTTTAGAAAATTTTATATTTATAGAAATTCACATTTTCAAGGTATTTATAGGTCTATATAATTGTTTATAAAGCCTAATTCTGGCTACAACCTAATTATTATAAAGCCCTTAATCACACTAAAATTTGATAAAAACTTTTAGGCTGCACTTACCTGGCTTAAAACAATTTTCTATAGCCAAGAACCAGTAAGATATTGGAAGAGTTTGATTATATGAACACACACACACACATACACACACACACACACACACACACACACACAATAAAATTCTTTCAAAAAATTTTGTTCTCAGAGCTACAGAAAACAAACACAGCCAATGTTATCTTTGTTATCTATTCATTTGTTTGGTAGTCCTTATTCATTTACTAAGCTATAAGTTTAGAAACATATTGAACGATATGGAATATAAATAATAATAAAATTATTTAATTAACCTACAAACTAATATAAAAATAAAATATCTACTTATTAAAAATTTTACTCATTTTATTGATTGAATAGATAACATAACACTCACTAGATTATTTCTCTATTATACTATTAGCATAAAATCCCAATAGCAGCATGTCCTCATATCTGTAATTTGTATATCCACAGAAGTGGTAGCTCCCTACCAGACATATTAACTCAGAGCTAGTTTTATAATGCCGTAAACTAATGTCCCTATTTTTTCCATCAGAACATGAAACAAATGAAGTCATTTATTATTTACTTGTGCCTACTCAAATAAGGATCTCTAGCATAAAGGCCCAGAATTCTTGTCAGTATGATACATTTTATACGGAATGATCACATTCAAGGGAAAGAAACTTCCCAAAAGATAAATTTAGCAGCAGATGTATGAATTTGCCATATGCCTTGTTTTGATGCCCTTGAGTTATGACAGATGTTAATGTTCAGAATCATGTGATCCTTATCCTACCCTAAACAGGTCTTATTATTACCATGTTTCTAATTTTAAAGTAAATAACAATGATATTCCAACGATTTAGTGGTTTCTCTATTTTTTTCCCCTCTAGCAAACATTACTAACACACTTCCATGAAAAAAAAAGTGAGTACATGCAGGAGACATTATAGATGATTCTAGCCAAAAAGTACATTCCTGGAGGTGATATCACCAAATCTAAAGTTGGCTCACTATATATAGTTAGTAAGGTAAAAGGACGTAAAATAAAAGCTGTTCATTTGCTTACAAATATTATAGTGAAGAAAGACCCCTGGAATAGACAAGATTAGGATTATAGTGACCCAATTTCAAGTACTTGGGATGAAAGACAAAGGAACATGAGACTGTCAAATAGATCAGGCACAGGGAAAGGCAGGGGCTTCAAGAAGCAAGGCTAGAACTGCAGGACTGCTGTCTGTCTTTCATAAGAATATACAGGAGGCATTGCACCCTCCCATGCCTCTCTCTCCCTCTTTCTCTCTCTTCCTCTTTCCCTCTCCCTCTCCCTCTCCCTCCCTCTCTCTCCCTCTCTCTCTCCCTCTCTTCCTCATCCCTCTCCCTACCGACCCCCTTTATTCCCCACTCTTTCTCCTTCTCTCCTTTCTTTTGCTCATACTCTCACATATAATACATTACATGCCAAATGCAGTTTCCTTTTCCTCCACTCTTCCCAGTCTCTTCCGAGAACCTAACCTCTCACACAGATATACCCTTCCTCCATTTCCCTTTATAAAAGGAGCAAGACTCCCAAAGATATCAACTAAACAGTGCAGAAGAAGCAATTTTAGGCACAAACTCTCATATTAAGCCTGGGAAACATAACATAGTAGATCAAAAAGATTCTCAACTATAATAGACTAAACTGGAAATAAAGATGGCTTATATCAATCTAGCCTGCTTTCACGATAAGGACAACCTGCATGAATACTACATAAAGACAAAGCTGATACCATGTGACTAAGAACAACAGCAGCTACATCTCACTAAGTTTCATAAGGGTTATTATGTGTGATAACAAGGAAAACAATGTATTGATCAGCCAGCAAGGTACCTGCAAGACTGAGGAATAGTGAGCCCATAATAGCTTACAGTGGAGGCCAGCTTCAGTCACAGTAGGTCAGAGTTGAAAGGAGTAACACTTCTTCAACTGCCCATCACTGGGAAATCAGCATGGGAACAAAGCAAACCATCCCTTGATTGATACACTGGAGCAAACAAATATATATATATATATATATATATATATATATATGTGTGTGTGTGTGTGTGTGTGTGTGTGTGTGTGTGTGTGTTTATACATACATATATATGTAATTATATATATCCAAACAACTCTGTTATGTAAAACACACACACACAAACACACACAGATAGATATCTATATATTTAAATTTCTATATGTGTATATTTATGTATCATCTATATACCTATATATATGCATATATACATATAGACCATATATATATAAATATCTATACATAAATGTCTATAAAGATACATAGGTATGTTCAACTTTACATATATAAATGATATATAAATATATTGATTTTCAGATATATAGATATGTAGAAATAGAGATATAACTATATATATACATACACATATACATATATTTCATATATACACCTACACCAACACCTATACCTACTCATACACATGCACATACATATACACATACACATACATATACACATACACATACACATACACATACACATATACAAACAAAGAAGTTGCTTTGTATTTTCTGTCTTGGGACCCAGCTGACTTATGATTTCCTTTCACATTTTGCAAATGTTACTTTTTTCCATTTTTTTACTAGATATTTTCATTATTTACATTTTAAATGTTATCCCCTTTCCTGGTTTTCCCTCTGAAAACCCCCTAACCCATGCCCCCACGCCCTGTTCACCTGCCCACCCACGTCCACTTCCCTGTCCTGGCATTCCCCTATACTGGGACAAAGAGCCTTTCTTTCAACGTTGCCTATTGATTTTCATATCTTTATCTTCACCAGCACCAGACAGCAATGGAAAGCCAATGTCTTGGGCTGGCTTTTGGTGGCAGTTGAGTTTGGGGGCCCTAAAGGCCCTGTGTCAACTACAACTGCACCATTACCACATTGTTTACTTTCCTCCTTTTTTGTTTTACTTAAATTCTTTTCTCCTATTATATGGAAGGTAAGACTAGGTTCAAAATTACTGTCATGGTGTGAATTTTTCTTTAAAAGTACTTTCATTTGTGGTCTTGAATTCTAGCTCAAACATCTAAGTCGTTATCTGGCAGTGATAAGGACCTAATCCAATCCTCCATAATACAGACATTTTAAAAACAGGATGCTAATAACATATTTTCATCCCAGTAATGAGAGAAATAAAGAGTCAGGTGGTTACCTGGAGCTTATGAGCCAGATAGCTGAGTGAGTAAATTCCTGTCTCTAAGAGACCCTTTATCAAAACCAATGTGAATGACAACTGAGAAAAGGCAGCCAACCAAGGTTGTTCTCTGGCCACAACAGCCATGTACATACCTGTGTCTATACATAACCCTGTATATATGCAATTGAACACACACACACACACACACACACACACACACACACACACACATACACACACACACTCCACATACACACACACACACATTTTTTATTTAAATACATGCAGTGAGTTGAATATATTTTACAAATTGCAGAAAGAATACATGAACATATGTAGCCTGGAGTTTGGGAAACTTATTATGTAAGAAAGAAAAGACTATGTTTATGAGTATGTTGTCTAAAATTTAAATGTACAATTTGAAAAGGTGAGCTCTCCTAACTGACACCTTTACTGGATGCTGATAACAAAATTTATACAGGAGACACATGCATTCACCATAGATAAGGGAATGCTTAGTTACTGATATTCCAAGAAATCAGTGGTCCAAGACCATCAGTCTAGACATTCTATATGAGTTCCATGTGAGTGACAGATACTCAAAGAATATGGTTAAGTTAAAGATAACTCTCTGAATAACTTTGTTGAGTTATCTCAGGGCTGCTTTTGATACCCTTTATTTGTAGCTATTTCCTCCCAATTGAGACATTTATTCTTGGCAAAAAGGAGACTGATGAGGCTTAGGAAGTAAATAATACTAACAAACAACATGGGTCCCCATTGCCAAGGTTATAACAAGAGTACTGCTAGGGGAGTTGAGATACTTTCCTGTGAGTTGTCTGAACTCTGTGTTCTGGAATGTAGCTTCATTGGCTCATAATCCATGCTGGTATAGTTTTCTTGTCTATACAACAATCTTTCAGATACCATGCTTCTGTAAATAACACTCCATTTATATTCTTTTACGCATTTTCTTACCTATTCTCCTGTAAGTACCTCCAATAAACTTGCAGATTCATCTAATTATACTTGTGTGGAATATTTCCTTCAGTCTGTCCCACAAGTGGAAATGTAAGCTCATATATATTATTTTATGAAATTAATAACAGAGAAGGCATGGCAACAAATTATGGAGGATCAGGGCTGGTGGAATTATATGTGAGTAAAGGAACTTGTTGCCAAATTGACTGAGTTGAATTTGCTTTCTGATGCTCAGAATTCATCCTTCGAATGAATAGAGGACACATACACATGTGAGTTCACACACACACACACACACACACACACACACACACACACTCATACACACATATATGATAGATAGATAGATAGATAGATAGATAGATAGATAGGTAGGTAGATAGATAGGTAGATAGATAGATAGATAGATGATAGATTTATAGGTAGATAATAGAAATACAGGTAAAAATACTGAGAATAGCCTATTTAAAATATGAGAAGTAGTAAAAATAAAATTTGTTTAAAACAAAAAGAAAAGCTGACAATAGAAACATTTTTATCAGAAAACATTTAGTTTTCATAGAATATGGTTGTTCTTTAGTTCAAACAACTATGTTCCAAATATTATAATTTTAATATTCAAACATTGCTTATAATTTCTGAAAGACATTTATCTTGACTGAGCCTTCTAATAGAAAATGATAAGAAAAACGAGTCCATAGATCTGACCAAGAACAAGGAAGAATATATGGGAGGGCTTACAGGGAAGTAAGGAAAGGGAAAAATAATTTAATTATATTATAATTTCAATAAATAAAATTTTACTCTGTACTTGTTCATTTTTATTGTCAGCTTGAAACAACCTATTTTCACCTAGAAAGAGGGACCCTCAGAGGGTAATCTGTCTAGATCAAAATGGCTTCTGGTATTGTTAAAGCCTGTCTTGGCTGACTGCCTTGGTTGATGTGGGAAAGGGCAGCCCACCGTGAGAAGTAGGTCTGGGTCATAAAGGAAAACTAGTAGATACCGATGGAGAATAAGGGTAGACATTGTCCTTCATGGTTTCTCCTTTGATTCATGCATTAAGTGACTGCTCTAATTCCTTCAATGACTAATTACAAGATGAAAGCCCAGTTGCTTTTTTCATTATATCTCTTACAGCAATATAAAGAAAACCAGAATGAACTCTGAACTTCCATATTACTGAAAATATATTTAGTAAAGAGTTACACACACAACATTGTTCATCCTTGGAAATAAATTTAGGAATAATAGCCTGTTTGATTAAAATAGATACAGAATATTATTGTATTCATGAAAATAAGAGAAAGAATTGTGTATATTACTTTATGAGTAGATTGAAGGGAGGCATGTAAACTATTTTCTCAGTTTTTTTAATGTTATGATATTCATGCTTATTTCTTATCATAATATACATAAACCCATTGTACAGTTATTATGACAAAATGAAGATAAATTAGCTGAGGTACAAGTTATGCATGGCATTTGTAGTTAATAACCTACTAATCACAATAAACCTATTTTAGTGTTTGCCTGTTGTATGGTTGCTAATGTCATACAGCAAGAATAAAATTATTTTTAGTAAATGGTGATTTCTAAAATACACTTTCTATGATTTATAGAATTTAGGTTTTATTTTAGACATTCAATTTCTATTTAACTGTCTCTTAGCAACTTGAAACTCTTTGTAATGAAATAAATGTAGAGTTTGCATTTGCATTTCAATTTTATTTACAAACTCAGTATAATAACTCTAAATTATGTGAATCCTCATTACTCAGTTTGGTGCAGTGCAATGTTGTAAGGAGTCTAAGTGACAGTCATCATGGGTGATCAAGTAAGCAGGATTGATCAATGCATCCCATTCACCTCTTTTCTTTTGCACTAAGAATATAGACTGGTCCCTTTTGTATGACTGCTTGTATTGGTTAAACACCATGCCCTCAGTGTACCTACCTGCTTGTCTTACAATACAATGTTCCATCTACTTATACTGGAATCTATCCAAGGGAGCTGCACTACATGTGGCCTATTGTACTCTGCTCTGCAATGTTAAAGACATTGTAAAACACAGGTGCATGAAGATTTGCCTGAAGCAATAAGCGAGTGTCTCCAGGTTACTGCTTCTAGGAACCTACTTTATGGTATCCATGTATCACGGATATAAAATCAGTTGTCAGAAGCATCGCATTCAAATTCACTTATAGCAATCTTTTTTTAATGTACAGATGAATTAAAATTGATCCAATTGACATTAACTTAGTGTACCTTTACTGCTAATATCAACATCATCTATTTTCTGCACAATGACATTGATATACACTGCAATTATTGAACTATATTGGTTATGTGGACCAACACATAATGAGATACATTCAGCTTCCTTGACACATTATTTACACTGGAAGAGCATCGATGTCTGTTTCCTTAAAATTAGATCTGATAGTCAAGCTAGGGGATGATGTACATTTTGGAGAAAGCCAGGCAGAATTTTGTAACTGAGAAATGGAAAAGAACTGATATCATATATAACACTATATATGCTAACAATAACAATGCTAACTAATCCTATTGTTATTAGTTGATATAACTAGGTGTCAAGTCGCCATGCTAGGGGCCTGCCCCAGTCTTTAGAATGAATTGTAGAAACTGGGATACTTTACTGGATGAGGACCAATGACTGGTGATCCTTTACCTTACAGTTCTGTGCTAATAAATGCTGGTTTTGGTTTCTCTTACTATAGTGTCCTAATAAGCTCTCGTTTCTTCTCTCTTATATTGTGCAAATAAATGTTGCTTTCTTTTCTCTTACTACATTGTGCTAATAAATGCTGGTTTCTTTTCTCTCTGGCTCAAGCACCTCTCACCAAGCAAGGAACCTGGAACTTCTTATGTCATTGTGAACTAAGAGAATGGAAAAGAAAAAAGCCATTTACACAGATAACGCACACTAACAGAATTCACTCACGCACATATACAATCTGGCCGGGCCTAACCACCTATTTCATCAACCCCACAAGTGTTCACGCATAAGGGTACACACATGCTTCTATACCTACACATGTTCGTACATACAAACAGACATATAAACCTATACATTTGGTGGATGGGGCAGAACCCCCCCCCCCATGACATACTTTATTCCCTCTTTCTGGCCTTCTTATAACTTCTTCAACAAAAGTTCTTTATGAAATTACCCCAGAGATAAAATGTTACACAAAGGGGAGCTACAGAAGTATGCTGATACTAGGTTCAAAGCAGTGTTTAGTCTGTAAGCTCATTATATGTTCAAACAACAGTCTCAAGTGGCCTGGCTTTATCATAGTGAACACCTATGGCTTCTTCCTTGGACCTGACCTAGAATGACTGTTTTTCCTTGACCACAAATTTGTCCCATGCCTGTTTTTCTTCTAAGTGCAACTTATGAAAGCTCATTGTATTCCTCATTATGCAGGCTTTACTTACTATTCTATGAGGAAAGAGCACATTTTATTCATGATTCTAACTTGATTACATCTTTCTGGCAAAGCAACTAAGACCATATCCTAAAATGTTCTTCCTAAAATTATTTGAATCAAATTGAGAATTCTATAAAGTCATTATTTCATCTAAACAGAAATAATTTATTAAAGTTTATCTTCATGATGATCTGCAGGGCATTTGCCCAATAGGGTGAGCTGGTGTCCAGGAATCAGAAGGCTATGTAATAGTGACAGGAAAGGCATATCAGTACTGAGAAGAAATCCTGGGAAGAAGTCTCTAAGGACCCTGCATTCTTTGAGCTTAACCATTGCAGGCCATGAAAATCAGTCAACAATCTCCAGAAAACTCACTTGTAGTCCTGTAGCCTTTCCTAGATAGCTTCTGACAATTCCCTAAAGCCATTTAATCTATGTGTGCATCTTATCCCTTCTTTATATTTAGGTTTTTCTGCCTGGACCTTGAAGAAGAAGGTAGTTTTCCTTGTATCAGTCAGTTAAACACAAATAGGATCAATTCTTGGGAAGTTTCAGTCTGGCTTCTCTCTTTTTCCCAGTTAACTTGATGGTTCTTTAACCATGCCCTGCCTGTACCATAGCAACAGATATTCTCTGGCCATGTCACAGAGAACAAAGTAAAATTTAAAAAAACAATGCAAATGAATGTACTACGGGCTGTCTCTACTGTAACTTGGGAGACAGAAAAAAACAAATATGATTTAGAGTTGAGATATTAGTATTATGTGAATTTTAAATTGTTGATGAGTTCTAGGATACACAAAGGCCAGTGTTTGAAATTTCACTAATGAATGAGGACAGAGAAACTTATAATATCAGTAAATCACCTCCAAATGACTATTGCATAGAGATGAATGACATTATGTTCATTAGCCAATGAAAGAAGAACCAGGCTCATAAGGAGCCAGAAGAGTTCTTTGGACTTGTTATCTTTGAATGTATGAACATTCCTCACAAGATGATATCTGATTTGTGCCTTAATCACTATTTAATTAACTTCCATTATTAAAATGTATTTTTATGCATAGATAATGCTTCTGTTGCTCTCTATCTTTTGGACTCGAAGGATGTGTTCTCCACGTTTTGACACAGCTATCTGGATTTAATATACATATTTAAAGGTTTTTATCTTGTTTTGCCACTAGCAATGTCATTATTTACACACAACAAGCTCACAATAAAGGCTTAAATAATTAATTTTGGTTTACTCCCTGGCAGCAGAAAGAATACTATTTAGGATGTAGTCCAAGTTATCATTTTTCATTTACATTCTGTTAGCTAAAATATCAACAGGCAACATTCCTACAGCCATCATAAATACATAACATTTACTTAATGATTTTGCCCCATTAGGGAACAAAGGAATAAATGGGGGGAACTATGTTTATGTCAAAACAATCTAAAGTTTAACATTTATATAAAATCACTGAAGATATAAAATGCTTGTTTTACATCCTTTTTATTTTCACACTGAGCCAGTGATTCATGGTATAGACTTTTTTCCCTACTAAATACTGTGTCATACAGAGTATTTATAAATAAAATTTAATATTTTCAGTTTGGCAAATACTGAAACACTTCACAATTCCTTTTTTAAATTAGATATTGGCTTTATTTACATTTCAAGTGGCATCCCTTTCCCTCATTACCCCTCCCCAAGCCCCCATCACGTCTCCCTCCTCTTGCTTCCCAACTCCCCGCCCCCACCCTATACTTTCCTGACCTGGCATTCCCCTACACTGTGGCATCAAGTCTTCATAGGACCAATGCCCTCTCCTCTCATCGATGTCTGAAATAGCCATCCTCTGCAACACATGTAGCTGGATCCATGGGTCCCTCCATGTGTACTCCTTGGTTGATGGTTAAGTCCCTGTTTTGTTTGGCTTTGCTTTGCTTTAGTTTAGCTTTTCTGAGACAGGGTCCACACTGAAGCTCAACTGACATAGAAATTACTATGAGGCCAACCCTGTATCAGCCTTTTATTACTAGGCTTATGGGTGTGAGCCTAACATACCTGGCTCCTTTACTGAAGCTAAGGACACTCACAGGGTATGCGTTTGATGCAAGCAGTATTTGATTTAGTAGATATGGCAGACCAAGATTTCCAGCAGGTATTTATTTACTTTTTTCACATTTTATAATAGACTTGGAACTCTTGATCAAAGACAGTATTGAGGCTCAGAGAAGATCCTATTGGCAATGGGCACACAGATTAAAGAAGAATGAGTAATACAGTACCGTGTCTTGGTGTCCTTTTGTGTATGCTCATTTGCATTGGGGTAATACTGACACAGAATCTAGCCTGTAAAACCATTTTAAGTTTCCCATGAGCTAGTGTTGGTGAAAACCCAGGGTTTAGGATTTTTTATTTTGCTTTGTTCAGTATACTGGGTTTTTTGCTGAAGTGACTTAGAAAAGCTACCATGAGTAGTTTTGAAGCATAAAAAAAGACAAAAAACAAACATGTTTTAATTTAAGGTGTGAATGTGCCTAGTCTGTTTTACTGTTATATATCATGAATGTAGGATGAATAATGTTCAAAAGGAAGTACTCAGCTAGAAAGTCACTAGGAAGAAGGCGCACTTAAGATGTGGCAAAGAAAGATAAAGACAGTCAAATAGCCAAATGAAAAATACCAGTGTGGGATATTCAGGATAAATATCTTTGCAGTAGGGCCTACACATACAAAGTATGTCTCTGTACTGTGGGTTTTCCTTTACAGTAACAATCTGTGTACTTTTCTCCAATTTTAACATTTAGAGGATAGACCTAATGTAGGAACCATTTTAAACAACACATAATGTTTCTTTAAAAAGGGAAAATGGAAATTATAGGATGTTTTCAGTGTAGTAAAATCATCCTTATGGCAATTTTCTCAATAAAAACAGTGAGAGAAATAACTAAAATATGCTGAAAAAATACATTTAAAATTCCCAAATAAAAGATTGCACCAATAAAAGTGAATTCACACAAAGAAAAGCATTAGTAGCAAAAGTTGACTTTTCTTGAAGAAATCAGCTATACATGCCTATATATATCAAAATCAAATAAAATGTGGTGGTTTTCATTATGGAGAAAAATATAAATGATCATGTTTTGATGAGTCATTAATTTACAATTAAGATGCTTTTAAGCTGCCAAAGAAGGTGTGTTGAACGAGGACGGCAAACCACTTTGAATGCACATGTCTGTCTTGATCAATTTGTAGACGTTCTCTGTGGCAATAGAAGGAGAGGGTTTCTCCCAGGTTCCAGGGGATGACATGCCATGACTGATTATAGAAGGCTGACTCACTCAGGCACAATTTGCCTGTATCTCCTATGCTTTCTTCAATTGAAAGGAGACATAAATTAAATATTAGTACTGTCATTTCAGTGGAAAATGCCCTTTCTGAGAACCATATCTGACGTGTCACAGCCACCTACACACATGCCATCTAACTTACCTTCCTCAAAATAGTACAAGGCATAGGGCTAGGTGGTAAGTTTTCTCATGCAGTTACTCTCACTGTGTTTTTCTAGTGCTCAGTACATTACTGACTGTAATGTACTCATTACCTTACTGACTGGGTTCTCCAAGAGCCCAGACCTTCACTGAGCCTTCAGCAGGAGGCTTCTGGAGTAGGTAGAGGGTAAGATGCACTAGATGACACAGACTCACTAAAGACATGCAAGGTAGTCCAAGTCTGGGTATAGCAAAAGAGAAGAACTCTCCATGACTCCAGCTTTCCACTAGACAGTATCTCCCAGAACACTTGGGAGGAGGTTGTGATAAATATATCACCCTAATGAAGTTAGTGGACAAAAAAGTAAAACTCAAATACCTTTCCTTCAAAAGGGAAAATACCTTTTACTATTCAGCTTTTTGTAATATCGCAGGATATGAAGTATGTATGCAGGCACACATGTTATTTATCTGCTAGATGTTATCATAATATCATTATGGCATATGAAATTCTACATTTTCACATACTTATATGTCATATTAATCCCTTTGAACTGAATCATATTCTTTAAATTTATAAAAGAAGAGGAAAATGTTTCTATTTGTCCAAATAAAAGGTACTAATCATTAATCAATCAATGAGAGCCATCTGTCGATGTACTCAGCTATGATCTCCAAATATTGTTCAATATCTTTCCAAATAAAGTGTGAAAAAGCAGGTACAAAAGTTAAATATTTAATTTTATTCAATCATGTTTCTACTCCCTTTTAAAAGCATCATTTTGAAGTGTGAAGTTACACAATATTCCTTAAATTACATCTTTACTTGGGTAAAATATTTTCTTTTCTCCAGCATGACTTTGTTTCAGGTATAAAAGTAAAATATCCCTTCTTGTTTCAAATAGTTCATGCTCTACAAATATCTAAATATTACCCTGAGTTAAAGATTTAGGCATGGATTGAATGTAATAGAGTTTGTAGATTTAAACTGTAGAAATAGGGCTGATTTCTAGATTACTAGACTTGGAGAGGAAAGTACAATATAAATAAAGAAACAAACATTGAAAAAATTATTATTTTCATTGGCTGGAAACAGGGAAAGTAGGATTTGAACAGGAAATAGGCACAGCCAACTATGACACTCGTGACCTTTGCAGTATGTAGCTGATTACTGTGGGGTATATCAGTTGAGTTAGCATGAGCTTATTTTATGGCAAAGGTTTGAATTACACTTTCGAGGGCTTATGTTTTAGGTTAAAGGGTTTGAATTTAATATAAAAATAATTCATATGTATATAATGGAGAATATAGGAAGAATTAGAGTTAGTATCCAGATAAATGAGAGTAATGTAGCAGGAATATTAAAACAAGATTAGAACTTATAAAGACAGGTAGGGTATTGGATATAAGAAAAAAAAGATAAGAAAATGGATACTTGCATGATGACTCAGTGGATAAAGTCCTTGGTGGGTATGAGGATTAAAGTCACATTATTTAGACAGAAGAGACTGGGGATCCTAAGGAAGAGCTGGAAAGCTTAAGTAGCCAGGATTGGCAATTCCTAAATTCAAGAGACCCTTTCTCAATGAATAAAGTAATTAGTCATTGACAGACACTTTGAGTTAACCTCAAGCCTCAGACACATGTGCAAGTCCTTGCATATACACCTACAGGCACACGTGTCCACATTTATGCACACAGTACAGGCATATATGGATAAACAGGATAACATTGCAAAATATTTTTAAGCAAATGCTAAAACTAAAAATAAGTCTCATAGATTATTTAAACACAGTCAAACTAAATGCAATTTTTTGTTTGCTGTATATAAAATAATTCCTATTATATGATATCATTTCATAAAGAAAGAAGGTACAGCAACTGAAATAACTTCAATAATGTATAGGATAAGTGTTGGGTTAGACAGTTTTGTACATATTATTCCTTGTGTGATCAGAATAAGTAATGGCTAATATTATACTCATTTCCAGGTAAGGAAAGTGAGTGAGGTGAAATTTGCTTAACATTTTTTATAAGAAAATATAATAGTTCAGCAACTAAGTTTTCATAAATCTTTAGATTCATTTTACTGTGATGACCTACAGGAGTGGTTCTCAACTTGTAGGCCATGACCCCAATATGGGTCACATATCATATATTTACATTATGATTCATAACAGCAGCAAAATTAGTTATAAAATAGCTCAAAATAATTTAATGGTTGGATCTCACCAGAACCTAAAGAACTGTGTATTAAAGGGTCTCAGGATTAGGTGTTGAGAACCACTGGCCTGCAGAAGTAGGGCAATTCTAATTAACTCAAGTCATCAGGCAAAGTGTAGAGTGTTGAGGAAGTCAAAGAATAAATCTGGAAGTGCTCTGAAAATGCCATGCCTTAAGTAACTCAGGACTTAGACGCCTTTACCAAAAAACCATAAGCCTTTAATAATGCAGACAATGAGGAAAATCAATGTTTACTTTGGCATATAATGAATAATTTTTTTAAAAAAATTCTTATATTTATACAGCTGGTTCCTCTATCAAATATGAACCAACCCCTTACATTATGAGCCACTCAACTTCATCCCTCACTGGCTGCTCTGCTTTTGCCAGGCCTTTAGATGATTAAATTTCATAATATTTATCTTTTCTAGCTTAATAAACCTTAAAATCCTTCCAAAAATATCAATTGTGACCCCCTACACTCTGCTGTTTTCACATGGTTTTGTTATAAATATACTAGGGGTAATTTGGAAACACAATAGCTCTCAAATTACACGACTTAGATTTTTCCAAAACTTTTAATACTTACTATTTTCAAGAGAGTAAATGTTTAACTGGGTCAAAAATACTTCTAAGAGCTATTGCAGCACGCTGCACTTTATTCTCATCCTGCAAATATTATATTCTTTAACATGAATATAATAAATATATTTCATAGAATCAAATATATGTATGTGGAAACACTATTATACTCCCAATTAACATGCACAATTTTTGTATTTTTATATTTGAGTTAAAATAAATTAATTAAAAATATCAGGGCAATAACACGGAAGTATATACTAGTATAAAATGTTATCATTTAAGTTTGCCCTCTTGGAGTTCATTTTCTCTATTTTAAAATCAAATAAATAAACTGGATTCTATATTTTTACTTTAGGGGGATCTGAATACAGATGATACCATCAGGCATGATATCATGAAAAGGGCAAAAACATCTCACCGGGGTCCCCCTGTAGATACAACTTCAGACAACTAAAGAGTGTTGAGAAATAGAGAATTAGCTATTCCCAGAGACAAGAGCTTTTGTTGCTAATATAATTCCATGTGGCCATCCCAGAAATCACATAATACAGCAACATTAAATGGACTCTGCATGTTGTATTTACATATTTAGGCATTTACCCATATGTAATTAAAAAGAGGTAATTAAGAAGGTTTATGAAGGAAAGAAGGTGGGTGGATAAAAATTAAGGGCATGAAAGATTTGATTATATCTTAGTCAAAATAATTGTATATTGAAAATAGATTAGATGCTATCTGTTTGGCTTTTTCAGTAGCTTCCAGTTAAGGTGTCATTACATTCTTTTTATTTATTACATTCATTTACTTATTATTTATTTGTGCATGGTGGGGTGTGAGTGCACACATGTCACAGCAGGAATCTGAAGATCTGAGGATAGTATGTAGGTGTGAATTTTCACCTTCTACCATCCTAGATGTCAGGGATGAAACTTTGTTTGAGACTTGGCAGCAAATGCTTTTATAGACTGAAGCATCTCATGACTCCCAAACTCTCTTATTTTTAAATCTCAAATTCAAGGGCTATAAATTTGTTAGACCAAAAAAAATTGATTCACATGGTACTCATAGCCATTCCAATTTTCACTTCAAAATATTAATTCTATAGGCGATAGCTCCAGAAATTACTGGAAATGTACTTAATATAAGATATGGCTGTCAGTAGTTTCTTGTTTTTATCTGGTTTGTTTTTTCATTTCAGATCACAGAGTTATATTTAAAACTTACACTGTATGGTTCAAGAGCTTTGAAAAATGTGTACTATTATGTAACCATTATCGCAAAGATAGATAGCATATCTATTCTAAAACCCTCTTATCCCTCTGTAAGTTCTAGTCCATGGAACCCACAAGCTTGTTTTCTGTCCTGGAGAGTTCTCTTTTCAATGTTTCTTAATTTTCATTTCATGTTTTTTTTTAATTAAATTTTTACACTGAGCCCAAGGTTCATGCATGCTAAGCTTTGGTCTTGTTGCATTTTCTATCCAATGCCCCAATGTCCTAACAGTTTTAAAGCAAGATTGTTATCTACACTGATACACACTCTTCTGATTCCAGTTTCTTTTTTAGTGTGCATGAATTTGAAGTATATCCATGTTATTGGGCAGTTTCGTTTACTTGGTAAGTAAAATGGAAATAGAACCATTTGCTTACTCACTTCCCAGTTGACAGAAGTTGGGCTTGCTTCCAGCTTTTTGTGACTATAAATAAAATTCTTATGAATATTCATATGAATTTCTTTGTATGGATCTATGATTCCATTTCCCTTGGGAAAACATCTAGTAATGCTGCTTGCTGGGCTGCGTATTAATTGTATATTTAACTTGGTAATAAACAATCAACCCACATCTGTTTTATAAATCTGAAAACATTTTTAGTTATAGAAAATGGCCCTGCTGCTTATAAAGAGTAATAACAATAGAGAAAATGCTGATTACAGACTGTGGTGGATTGAATACACCCCACAGGCTCATGCCTTTAAAGACTGGCCCCAAAGTTGGTGGTTCTATTCGAGGAAGTTGGGGAAGAGTAGAAGGTGAAGCCTTGTTGGAGGAAATGCATCTGGGATGGTCTGTGAGAGTGTATGACCTCATCACACTTACAGATGGTAAGTGTTGAGTGATGTGTTGAAAATGTGATCTCTGATTCCTTCTTTTACTGCTGCCGTGCCATCCTGCCATTATAGATCCACTTTGGAATAGACAGACAAACTTTGTCTTCTAGTAGTTGTTCTTGGTCTTAGTAACAACAGAGAAATGGCTAAGACTGATGCATGTGACAGAAATGTCATTGCCTTGCGGCGGAAGATTCACTAACCTGAGATCAGATTTGTAAAGTTTTTAATTCTTCTTGTTTTATTTATTCTCTTTCTCTCTGTGTCTGTCTTTCTGTCTCTCTGTCTCTATGTCTGCCTGTCTCCTCTCTGTCTCTATCTCTACCTGTCTCCTCTGTCTCTCACTGTGTGTGTGTGTATGTGTGTGTGTGTGTGTGTGTGTGTGCATTTACAGTGAAAAGGCATTTTCTATATGATTGATTATGACTTACAAGGAAACTCTATAGTAAAGTCTAACCCTGAAAACACAACCATTAGGTAGCTCAGAGCTCAGAGCAAGGATCATTGAGAAGATAATACTCATCCCAGAATGAAAAGAAAACCTCTGCCTGTCTCTGTCTCTGCCTCTCTCTCTCTCTCTCTCTCTCTCTCTCTCTCTCTCTCTCTCTCTCTCTCTGTCTCTCTCTCTCTTACTAATAAATATTGAATTTATAGTTACAGAGTTAATTAGCCTTGGTTGGTTAAAAACACAGAGTACACATTGCATTAAAATGCTTTTGTTAAAGAAAAATCAGGGCATTCTTGTGAAAAGAGGAATAACAAAGAAGTATTTCTTTTTCTTTTTTTCCTATTCCTAAGAATAAACTAACAGAAAGGGCAAGCCAACTTATTGGCTCAGCTGTCCATCAGAGTGCTTAGTGTGCCATGCTTCTACCTTCACACCTGCAGATATGCAGAGCTTAGTCTCAAGTACATGAGGAGCACTGTCAGATATGAACATCGTGCCACCCAAGCATAACTGAGCATCTTCACGCCTTTAATTTATTCAGTAAGTACCTGCTAATATGAAGACTTAAACTGCTCACAGTCCATTAGGACAAATCAACCAAATGAATGAGCAAGACTGGGACTGGAAAGATTGCTTAGTCCTTAAGAGCACTTGTTGCTCTTGCAGGGGACTTGAGCCTGACTCTCAGCACCTGCATGGTAACTCGCAATTATCTGGTACCCTTTTACTAGACACATTTGGTGTACATGCAAACAGGAAGGCAAAGTATTTACATAAAGGTAAAAAAAAACATACACGTAAAATGAAATAGAAGAGAACATTAAAAACAAACAAAAATAATATAAGAATAATTGATTTCCTTGAATTATAAATTGAAATTCGGAAAAAGTAACTTTTAAAAATTTCAAGAGATGGATCATTGATTTCTTTATCTAATTTTATTTTTTGAAAAAACAGGAAATTTTCAAAATTATATAAGAGTTATATATTTCAGATTGTTCCATTTGTTGAAAAATCATATTTTTTTCTTTTACTATGGACACACCACAGTAGTATGCATTCTGGAGAATTATTAAAAGCCAAATACAAATTTTAGATAATTAAGCTCATTGTTTTAGGTATTTTTTAATTTTTGTTATATTATTTTATGTGTTCTTTTATAGTATTGTAATACAAATGTAGTGCTGGATATTTGAAAATTTAATGTGTGGACATATATTCAAGTGAATTAAATCAGCATATCAACATCAGTATACACAGGTTTATTACAGCATTATTTTCTATATCTAAATGTGCCAACTAAGCTGCATATTTTGCATCATGGATGAATGGATAAAAACAATGTTCTATATATTTACAATAGAATATTCATAAAGTATAATGTAGTCTCCTTTATAGAAAAATGGGTAGAATCAGAAGATTTTTCTTAGATAAGCCAGACAAATAAAGGCAAGTATTTTATCTTCTCTCTCATGTGCAAAATGTGCAACATGAGTGTACAGTGATGAATAATAGAAGTTTGGAAGTCTGTGAGTTGGCATTGAGTGGATAAAGAAAAGGAGTTTTCATCAGATCATAATTATATGAATGCTGGGGAGTATCAATTTGAATGTGATTAATGGATATAATTAATATATATTACTCAAATGAACTTATGAATTCAAAAGCTTAAATTTACTTTCGGTACTAGCCAGAGGTCTTTCTTTAAACCTCTTATGGAATAAAATATACATACACTCAGATACATACATACATGCATGCATACATACATACATATACACATACATGCATGGATGGAGGGATGGATGGATGGATGGATGGATGGATGGATGGATGGATGGATGGAAATAGATAGACATGTAGTTCAGCTAGTTCAACAAAGACTGTCTACCAAAAGAGGATCCAATAATCCAGTAATTGTTCAGTCAGTGAGGCTGGATGTCTCACTTGGTCTTCACTACATAAAAGAATCCCAAAGAAGTAGATTCTAATGCCAGGGAAGGAATAAACTGGCCAAGGAGAGCTGATTCAAAGTAGAAAAGAGAGCAGGCTTTCACATTCAATGTCTTTTACTCAGGGTACCTTCAGAAGTTGTGGCCTCTATTAAAAGTGTATATTCCTACCGCAAAAGATCTGCATTAAGGGTGGATTTTCCTACTTCAAATGATTTAATTAAGGAAAAAGCCCTTTATATTTTGTACACAAACAAGAGGATTTTACTTAATTCCAGATGTATTCAAGTTGACAAACAGAAATTGCCATCACATTTTCTAAAAATGGAAGAGCATGGGACTGTGTAAGACAGTCTGGCCTGGTTGAGCAAGGCTTACTCTGGAGATCCAGTAGAACATTCTACAAGTGACGGAACCCGTGAGCCATGCTCTCTGACTCTTGACTCCTCAACTTCATAATTCTGTGGCCATCAGTCACATTTGGCCACACCCCAGATCCCTAGCGCTCTGGCTAGACTCCACCCCTACAGTCACTTGACTACAGCCAAGTTTTCCCTGTTCCATGGTTACCTGGCAAAAGCCAGCCCAGCCCTCTATAAAAGGAGCCTTCTTGTCTCTTCTCGCTTTCTCTTGCTTCTCTCCCTTGTCTTTGTTCTTGTCCCCCTGTTTCTCCTTTCTCCCCCCCCCTTTCCCCCCTTTTTCCATGTGGACATGGCCAGCTCTCATCTCTATTTTTTCTTTCTCTCTTTACTTCTCTATCTCTTTACTTTTCCTATTTCTCTACAATAAAGCTGTGAAACTATGAACTGTTTCTTCTTATCAAAACCCGCTATGAAGAACATGGAGCAGGCTTCAGTGTCTCCAACCCCAGGAAAGGACCCAAGGCTCTTCCCAGCCAGGCTTCCTCAATAGGTACCCAGGGCTGTACAAATGGTCCTGCCTTTGGGGCAAAGACCTCCCCACTAGCCAGGCAGCCTCTCACTCTACAGATACTCAGGTACCCACTGTCCCTCCCCTGGTGTAGTGCACAGGCCCATCCAGTTTCCTCTATGTGGACCCTGCCTACCTGTTTTCCAGGCCTTGCCCCTCAACTGATTGAGACAGAATCAGATACTCACACCTAACTAATTGTCTGAAGTCAGGGACCCCTGTGGTTAAATTAGGGAAAGGATGGAGGAAGCTAAGGAGAAGGGTGACCACTTAGAAAGACAAGCAGTCTCAAAAAAATTTGGACCCACCAAGATCTCTCAGACATCATCAACCAAACAACATACACTAGCTGGTCCAAGGCCCCTGACACATATACAGCATAGGACAGCCTGGTCTGGCTTTGCTGAGAGAAGACATACCCAACCATTGAGAGATTTGAGGGTCCCTGGAGTGGGGAGACCTGGTAGGGTGTGAGGGTCATGGGTATATGGGGACATCCTCATCCTCTTGGAGATGGGGGAAGAGGAAAGGGATGAGGATCTGTTGGAGGGTGGACGGGGAGGGGAATAACAACTGGACTGTAAAAAAAAAAGATTAAAGATAATAATAATAATAATGAAAACTTAAAAATATTAAAAAAGAAAAAACTGTTAAACATTCTTAATTGGCTAGAATTGTAGCTTAGAAATCTAGGATTTTCCTCACCTATGCAATGCTCTGAGTTTGATTTCTAATAGTACCATGGTGGAAAATGAAAAGAAGAAAAGCTTATATGGATTCGTGTTCCCTTGGAAGACATAATGCACATCTATACATAGAGTAGTTGGCTAGGTTCTTAGTACAAAAGCATGGTTTGCCTCTTCTTGAGTGGGTTTTGAGTCCACTTAGAGTTGACGATCACTGCCAACATATTCATGCTATCTTACTGTTGTATTACCATGCCCCTTATTAATATGGTTCACAGGTTTCATGGCTGGGTAAGACTGTCAGTTCTCTCTCTCTGTTTATGGCTTGCATGGTACTTTCTGGTACAATGAGAGCTTGTCCTCAAGGGGGCACATTTAGGTCAGTTCAGTTCAAGGGGTCTCTATGCCATTTTCCAGAAGTACATATTGCATTTAGCTTGAGGCATTTACCTTCTATCTCTGGAGGGAAACCTGTCTATCTATGGAAAGAACAGTCATGGATACTAAAGGGACATTTACAACTACTAGTTTATTAAATCAACATAACCTAACAATCATCTATAAACAATTGTCCTTATACTCACAGATAATTAGGGTCCTTATCCCTCATCAAAGAAACTTCTTTTTGCAATAGAAGACTACTATAGAAAAATAAACCAAGAATTCACAACAGAGGATTCTGGAATGTGTGAGAAGCGCCTGAAGTCCTTAGTGATCAGAGAAATGCAAATCAAAATGACCCTGAGATTCCACCTTGTACCAATCAGATGGCTAAGGTCAAAACCTCAGGTAAAGACACATGATGATGAGGATATGGAGAAAGAGGAAAACTTCTCCATTGTTGGTGGGATTGCAAACCAAGTGGTACAACCACTTTGGAAATCAATCTGGAGGTTCCTCAGAAAATTAGAAATAGATTTACGTGAAGATATCACTCTTGGGAATATACCCAAAAGATGTTCCACCATACCACAGGGGCATGTGCTCCACTATGTTCATAGCAGCCTTATTTGTGATAGCCAGAACCTGGATACAACCCAGATATCCCACAACAGAAGAATGGATACAGAAAATTTGGTTTTTAAACAATGGAATACTGTTAATAACAAGGACATACTGAGTTTTGCAGGCAAATGGATGCAACTAGAAAATATCATCCTGAGTGAGGTAACTCAGTCCCAAAAGGACATTCATGGTATGTACTCACTAATAAGTGGATATTAGCCAGAAAAATAAAAACAGTACAGAATATCCAAGATACAGTCCATAGACCTCAAAAAGCTCAACAAGCCAAAGTGCCCAAGTGAGGACACCTCAGTTCTACTTGGGAGGGAGAAAAAAGCAATCACAAGTGGAGAGGGAGTGACTGACTTGGGAGGGAAAATGGACAGAGGGGTGGAGGTGGGGGAGAGGGCAATCTGCTCTGGTATTGGGTGAGGGAAAAGGACTGAAACCCTGAGGGCTGGCAGAAAGAATGAAAACAGGCAACTTTGGGAGGTAGGAGGTTAGGGGACCCTTAAGAATCTACCAGAGACCTCAGAGTTGAGAGACTCTCAGGACTTAAAGGGTGGTACCTTAGATGAAATGCCTGACAATAGTGAGAGGGAACTTACAGAGCCTACCTCCAGCAGGAAGACCAGGCATAAAGTGAGGGAGGGGGTTACCATTCCACAACCAAAATTCTGACCCATAATAGTTCCTGTCTGATAGAACTGCAGGGACAAAACTGGAGAGGTGCCTAAGGAAAAGAAGATACAGTGACAGACCTGAAGTGAGATCCAACTTTAGGGGAGATCCCAAGGCCTCACACTATTACTTAGGCTATGGAGTATTCACAAAAAGGCACCTATTGTGACTGCATTCCAGAAGACCCAACAGGAAGCTGAAAGAGTCAGATGCAGATATTTGCACCCAACCAATGGACAAAAGCCGCTGACCCTTATGATTGAATTAGGGAAGGGTTGAAAGAAGCTGAGGAGGAGAGCGACCCTGTAGGAGAACCAGAAGTCTCAGTTTATCTGAAATCCTGAGATCTCTCAAACCTAGACCACCAAATGTGCAGCATACACCAGCTGATTTGAGGCCCCCACATATACAGCAGAGGACTGCTGGGTCTGTGATCAATCTGAGATAATGCACCTACCCCTCAAGTGACTGGGGTTTCCAGGGAATTTAAAGTTCAGTTGGGGTAGAGGTGGGTTTTGGGGACATCCTTATGGAAACAGGGTGTGGGAAAGAGGTATGACGTGGAATTATTGGAGGGTGGATGGGAGGGATTAAAATCTGGAGTGGAAAGGAAGAGAGAGAGAGAGAGAGAGAGAGAGAGAGAGAGAGAGAGAGAGGGAGGGAGGGAGGGAGGGAGGGAGGGAGGGAGGGAGGGGAGAGGGGAGAGGGGAGAGGGGAGAGGGGAGAGGGGAGAGGGGAGAGGGGAGAGGAGAGAGGAGAGAGGGGAGAGGGGAGAGGGGAGAGGGGAGAGGGGAGAGGGGAGAGGGGAGAGGGGAGAGGGGAGAGGGGAGAGGAGAGAGGAGAGAGGAGAGAGGAGAGAGGAGAGAGGAGAGAGGAGAGAGGAGAGAGGAGAGAGGAGAGAGAGGAGAGAGGAGAGAGGAGAGAGGAGAGAGGAGAGAGGAGAGAGGAGAGAGGAGAGGAAGGAAGGAAGGAAGGAAGGAAGGAAGGAAGGAAGGAAGGAAGGAACAAAAGAAAAAAGAATAAAAGAATGCAGTTATGGAGTCCAGTCCCAATGACTGCAAGTGATATCTACAAAGCATTCCCATACCTAAGTCTCTGAGAACATTGCTGAAGGGGGAAGAAATACCAGTGGATCATGTGGTTTACTGTGAGATTGTGACTCACCATCTTTACTGCCCAAATTTAAGCTGAAGAAGGACAGGACCAATAGCCACAATAAAGTGAGAAAGGAGAAGCCAAGGAAGCTGCCACCCTACAAAGAAGGAGGGGCGACCTAGGAATACTAGGGGCAGCAGTGGTGAGCTTCTCCAGGGAAGATCTCACCAACTGGTTATCTAAATTCTCATTCCTGAAAATGTACACACAAGTGACATACAAACTGAGAAGTTCATGTATCAGGAATTAATGAGAAATATTTAAATTGAAACAAAGCAAGAAGTATTTATGAGTGCATTTGAATGGAGGGAAGGAAGGGAGAATTACATTATAATCTTCAAAATTATAATTATGCTCTCAAAACTAAAAAGTCAAAATAATTGCTATATATTAAACATAAAATTTGTAATTATACATATATACAGACAGCTCTTTTTTTTTTACTTTATGGATTTGTGTCCTCTTTAAAGATAAACAGAATTTAAAGAGGATTTAATTAATTTACAGAGAATTAATTTCTAATATTCAGATGATGTATGTTTTCTCTATGCTGTTTATAAAATTCTTAATTATTCATATATTCACACAGTTCTTTATGAAATGCTTTGCTTTTCAATAATAGTCTGCATTCAATATTATTGCCAAACAGAAATTTCAATAGACTTGTTTAAAGTTATGAAGTACTAAATAAGAGAATGTACTAAAGACAAAGACTATTCCCCTAAACCTCATCCACTTTTTAATCAGATTTGCTTTCTTAATTCATAACTAATGACCACACATAATAGTACCATACCTGATAAAGTCCATCTGATTTGTAGCTATGCAATATTATTTTTACATATTTAATTTATTATTAAATTCCTAACTTTAACTACTCTTGTCCTCTTTCAGTGAACCAGTTCTTTGTTATTCATTTAATACTTGATATTCTTCTTCTTCTTTGTATAGTGATTGTGTATGCTAGGGTAACTGTCACTTGGGTTATAAATGCCTAGTTGAAATCATTCAGGAGGCCCTTCAAATCACTGTTTAGAATACAGAAAAGATTCATTACCTTTAAATTGGAAATAAATATACAAAACAGAATCAGCATCTGGGATGGAGGCATTGAAATATTTACTTTTCATTATTGAGCTCATATTTGGTGAATCTCACGATAGCATAAATGTATATTGATAAAGTCCATCAGTGCTTTACAACTTACTTCACGAATGATGAATGGGAAAGAAATGCAAAATTTAAAGTGCTTACTAGAACCATAAGATTTCCAACATAATTTTAATACTTGAAAGTTAAATAATTTAGAGACGATAAAGTTTAGCTAATAAAAAATCACTTTGACATTCAGTCAACAGGACCTCAGTCAGCATGTCTCAGAGACTGCATTTGTTGGCTTTATACTGTCAATTGTAATTCTACTTTCCTGCTAAGTCGATACAATTATATTACTACAGGGACTTCATTACAGCCTCAGGGAAGACAGCAGCTGAGGTATACAATTTTCTTCCTATGATGCAAGCAATACTAACCCATTATGGGAACAATGGTCTACAAAAGGCCAATAAAAGCAGCTGTCCTCAATATGTTATATAGCCTTAAATTATTTGACAAATGATAGCAAAGTCATTAAAAAATTTTTAAAAATAAAGTGCAGGAAAATCTTTCTTTCCCATTTGTTTGATTTTGAGAAGATTACTATAAATATGATATTTCTAGCTGTTCACTTCAGAGTATTTTTTAGTACTTAGTCTTTAGATTCTTAGTGTTTATTATAAGGGATCTAAAATTTATAAATTTGGATATGTTGCATATAAATTCTTAATGACAATAGCAATGACATGTTTTCTTGATTATATCAGTATTTATAATAGCATAAATTTCAAAACTAGCACTCACAGTCACATATTTTTCTATAGTATAGCATTGTAGCTTTCCTTTTGGACTAACAGCTTGAAGTGTATATACTAAGAATATTTTCATAATTCTGCTTTACAGCCTCCATGTAAATTTTTTTCAGTCAGACAAGTTTTATCTCCTCAGAATTGTTTCCTACCATTTGAGTAATGTGTCTCAGATCCGTTTTTAAATATTCAAATGCATACTAGACTTGACCACTTTTATTATTTTCTAAAGAAGCCATGGTATCTACAAAGCAAAACAACAAAAAATACCATTTTCTGAAAATAAAACAAAACAAAACCTAAGGACTAATAATTATAAAGTTCTCCTTACTTAAAATTCTAAGAAACCTTGATGAAAATCCTCCATTTTGTGATATATAAACATCACATTAAATTTTAATGAGTGTTAATTAGTGACCATGCAATAAGTTCTATACAAGGATTGAAACATTACTGAAAATGATATTATCCCAGAAAGACGCATAGAGCTCCACCAAAGAGATAAACCATTGCAGCACAGAGCAGTACACTTCACAGTGATCCTTACCCCAATTAAGTATTGGATTTCTCCATTTACCGAAAGTTTCTACAATGTATGGATCTATTAAAGAGTTTATTTATTTCTAACACGACATGAACACCTGAAGGGAGAACCAGGTGTTTGGAAGGGTAGACTATTGCCCAATATATACAGATAAACATCAGAACAGGAAAGTCAAAAGCATGGGACAATCCCTTAGTTGGAGGTAGGGATACAAATATACTGACTTCTGGACCTTCATGACCTCCAAGTATGGTAAGACAATTGATTTATGTTGTTTAAATCCACTTAGTTGTAATCTTTGTCATAATAGCATTCAGAAATTTATATGTCTGTTTTCAAATAAAACAAATTAATTTCCTTTGTTCTCACAATGTGTCCATTACCAGTGTGGAAGGTTGGTTGCAGTCCTGAATGTGCCTGTTTCAAAACAATGAAATGTCCTGAAGACAAACATTAAGCAACCTACACAAGATAAAGAATGAAAAATAAAAATTCAATATTGTTGAAAAATAACTGTCTATTGAATGATATGCTATTTGATAAGACAGTGGAGTAGATTTCATTCCTACATTTTGCCTTCAAGGGAACAGGCTGAAATCGACAGAAGGGTTATTATTTGATAAGGTAACACTTTAGGGAGTTGATATCTATAAGAATCACTTAGAAGTTTTTTTCGTAAATGCAGATGGCTGTCTGCTATCATCAGAGTTTAGAGTGAGACTCAAATAATTTGCATCTTTATAAGATTCTAGATGATGTTGACATGATCCCTCCCGGGAATACCCTTGAAAAACAGGGGTGGATTGTAGCATCAAGAGCATGCTACTCAGACGAGTTAAGCTCATACAGTAGTTCTGTCAATTTGTAGGCATGCTGTCTCCCACTCAGGCAACATTCACTCAAACAAAATGGCATTGAGAAAAAAAATTGTTTAATGTAAATTGTTGAAGAGAGATGAATTATTATTACTTTAGAGAAGTCTTGTGTACAAAACAAATATTTTGCCAGTTAGAGTAGAGGATATTTGTTATTTTCTCTCTCCTAGATTTTATCAATAATAAGCTAAAGAATAATATATCTATAGCACGTAAAATATAGCATGAACAATTTCTAAGTCAGAATAGTCTAAATCAAGACATGAAGTACTTGGTTGTCAAGTTAAAAAAAATGGAGTAATTATCATCTACAGAATCCTTATAGCATTTATGCACATACATACAGGACTAAACCTTTCAGGTATAGCCATTGCTTGCTTGTAAGTTTGGTGCTGCAAATTGAACTTAAATTCTTGCATGTGTTAGGGAAGCAATTTAACAATGGTGCTATATTCCCAGGCTCACATCTAACATTTCTTCTTACTTTGAAAAGTAGCCATGTATGACTATTGTACCTGAATATAGCCAATGATTATTTACTCCATCTGTGGACAGGAAACTATGAAGTAGCAAGACATCCAAGATGCTGCTCCCTTTTATCAATCATTGTTACTATGTTTTAAAATAGCTTTATGGATGGCAGAAGTTTTCACATGTGTTGAATGCTTGACATTCCGAACCCACTTCTAAATAGTAAATATTTCTTTATAGTTGGAACCTGATAGGGTATTAAGATAAGAATGTCTGTGAGACTGGGTATACTTACATAAATATAAATACATTCAGGCACAAATAGACCCTTTTGTATCCCTCCTCGGCACTTGGGAAGGCCAGGTTTTGGAAAGCAAAATTAAGTGTTCCTTAATCAGTATTGTAATTGGATAATTTGTCTGGAAGACAGAATTGTGGGTTCAATCAGAAGCCTGTTGACTTTAAGCAATTTCCCACTGTTACCCTACTATATTATACAGGTTGTCAAAAGCTTTAAATGCTAATACTGTTCTCTCTTTAATACTTGGTATTATTTGATACTTGATATTACTTGGACTCCCTAAGACACAAATAAGAAAAAGAAAGACATTTTTTTCTTCGAAAATCCTATTGGAAAAACAATGGCAAAGCCTTAGTCTCCAGCACACTAAACTATCATTCTCATGTTTTTGTTTACCTCGTTAATGTAACAATTGTACAAAACCGTATATAAGTTTTACTGAAGGAAGAAAATGGAAAGTTGTCTCATCTATTGAAAAAATAGAGCCACTCAAAATGAATGGAGTGTGCATGCTCAGGAAGCCAAGACAGCTCTTGGCTCTGCAGCTCACCAGTTCACGGTGTTAAATAATAGGAGGCATAAAACCTGCCGAGTTCAGATAGATGGACTTTGAATCCTCCAGACAGGTTGTGGTTTTATCTCACTTAGTATCTGTCATAATGATAGGTAGGTGTATGCCCAGCAGTGTTTGTAAGCCTTTCATGTTAATGGATTGATAGCCCCAGATACAAATCTTTATGGCTGGCTTCTAGCAAACAGTTTTATAGTTTCCCCAATTACATACAGGATGGTAAAGATGAGGCTTGCATTTTAACTTTGTTCTGTCTAGTACCTAGGACAGTGTTAGCATAAAGGACATCCCAGGAAGGAAGGCACAGATACATTTGGATAAACCGTTTTGATGAGAGATAACATAGCATCTATGATGAAATGCAATCGCGCCATTAATGAGTGACAATTAGTGCATCAAACATGTTTTATAAGTAGGGATTTCTGTGTGCTTTAAAGGATTAGAGAAATTATTTCTAATAAAGTGTCTGCAGCTTATTGGCTTTCCTCTTTGTGAATTAAAGCAGGGTAGTGTTGGATATAGTAGCAATAGCCACTTCAAAAACACAAACTGACTGCTTTACATAAAATATCTCATTTCAGTAATGAGCCAATAAGTACTGGAAAATCTTCATTTCCCTCCCCACACCCATGTAAAGCTAAACACTAAATCATAGGTTATCCAGCATTCAACGTAAATCATACCTGAGACATATGGTATCTTCCAATGTTCAGACCTTAGGCTTTAACCAGTCTTTAATCATTTAGGGACCTTATTAATTAGATCATCGTAATACTATTTTCTTGTTTAAATTTGCATTCTTAGGAAAAGATTTAAGACTTCACATGTCTGCTTTCCTTGCTGCTGCAGTCATCTGGCGAGCTTTTGGCCACACACATTTGTGCTTGATTGAGAATTTAGCCATAGGTTCACATCTATTAGTCTATTTCTCTCTCTAGGTCTCTCTCAGCTCTCAGTTGTTTCTCATGACACAGAAAGGAGAATCTAGACCTCCTCTCCAACAGTGTCTTTATTTAAATGATCATAGAAGAAACCTTGAAATAACTAGTGTCTTCCTTCCTACATAATTGAATTGGAAACAAATTTTCATCTTAACACTTTATCAGTTCTTTTAACTTTAAGATCATGTGACACATTTACTTCTCTCTGAGCTAATAGTACACTGCTTCTACCAACACCCCTGCTAATTCTGCAGGTAGATATCTGTGAGTTCATGGCAAGCCTGGTCCACATAGCAAGTTCCAGAATAGTGACTGCTTCACAATGGAGAAATCCTGTTTCCCCCCCCCCCAAAAAAAAAACAAAAACAAACTAACTTGCCAAGGTCCTGAGAGCAGGAGAACTGTCTCTGTCCCTTATCTACTATAGCATTCAAGAGAGCAGACATTGTATTTTGCCTGAGCAGCACAGTCAAGTTGGCCTTGGATGTGGGGTTGCAAGTAAGCTGTCCCAGAAGGCTTGAGTGCAGGAAAGACAGCCCTGTCTCTAGTCTGCTATGCCATAGTCAGGATGACAGAGGGGGACAGATGCCCTTCTTACCTCTCTTGTCCCTTGGAAGACAGGAGAGCTAGAACCTGCGTTGTGATAGTAGGAGACTGGCCCTCTTCCTCTCTAGCTGTACTACTCAAGAGAGCAGATTTGCATCTTCTTGCCTGGGTAGCAAGTTAGAACTGGCTCTAGTGTTCGATTTCAGGGGCATCAACTCAGAGCAAGAGAGCTTGTCCCAGCTGGTGTGAATACAGGAAGGCTGGATGCTGACCAATTCAGATACAGGACTTTGAATTGTCCCACTCCAACATCTACCCCATGGATGAACTGCTGGAGTTCGTGAAGGCAGTAGGCAGACAGATCTAAAACTATAGGATCTCCATGACACAGGGCAAGAACAGGAAATCAAGAGGAGTCCCAGTAAGGTTCCAGTATTGATAGTACAGCAGGGGCTAGAGGCTTCAAACCAGCCCAAGGACTCAATGCAATGAACATTTGCAACCAAACAAATGTGAACAAATGGTGTGCTGTGGGGTACACTGTGACACAGTACATCTTCCACGACATTTTTTTTTCACTCTTTTCTCTTTTGGTAGGAAAGTCGCAAGCGTGGAGGGTGAGTATGAGGGGTCCAGGAGATGATATTATAAAGGAAGTTAAGCATTCAAATGTCTAAAAACATGACTGTGACTTCAAGAATTTAATAAAACTGAGATGTTAAACCATTACTATTATTTTAGGATTTTTTAAATTAAAATCGTTAACCTCCATCTAGGTTCCTAATGTGAGATAGAACAAATGTCATTTATATATGATTGTTTTATTCCTTTTCACACAAATGTATGTGTTGTGTTAATTTTGAGACACAATGCATATTCTTCATTTGTAACAGGTTCTCAAAGTGAACTTTCAGCATATTTCTGATAAATTCTACTCTTTGATTTAATTCCCTGAGCTCAGCAGTCTAGTCCTGTCTTTGTTTTCTGTTTTCCTGCTAGGTGCAATTTTCTGTCAGTGTTCAACTCTATATAACAAAGTGATTTACAAATACACAACCTGCTGATCCTATTGTCAAACTAAGACTGTGAAGCACTTACATCATATTTTTCCTACTTTAAGAGAAAAGACAGTGTTAAAAATAATTCAATTACTTTCCTTGTCTGTCACCCCAACTAGAGCTGAGAAATCATATTGTTTATTTCCTAATATTATTTATGTCTACTGTTTAATAAAATGCATTATACCATTGACTCTTTAAGACTTAGTTAGTTATATATCAAAATTATTAAAGTTATATCAAGGATGTCATCTACAGTACTGAACATGGTACAAATTGATTCTTACAGAAGAGAAATGATAAACCACTACTATTTTGGCATCACATTCAATAAATTGTCAGATGTGACCTGTATTCTTCTCATTGTTGACAGGAATGTGGGTCCATGAGTGAGCTAGCCAGGAAATAATGCCAAGGTCAATTATTGATACCTTAGTGAGTTTAAAGGAGATTTGGATCACAATAGAGGAAACATGGATTTTCTCATCTGTGCAGAGCTTAAAACATGGAGTCAATTAAATTATTAAGAAATTACACAACAATGTGAGGATAGTATCATTCTGCTATAGTAATCTCTAAGAATGGTATGGATGCTAAGATTCCTCACTGACTGTCTTAGTCAGGGTTTCTATTCCTGTACAAACATCATGACTAAGAAGCAAGTTTGGTAGGAAAGAGTTTATTCAGTTTACACTTTGACACTGCTGTTCATCATCAAAGGAAGTCAAAACTGGAACTCAAGCAGGTCAGGAAGCAGGAGCTGATGCAGAGGCCATGGGGGAATGTTACTTACTGGCTTGCTTACCCTGGCTTGCTCAACTTGCTTTCTTATAGAACCCAAGACTACCAGCCCAGAGATGGTACCACTCACAAGGGGCCCTCCCATCTTGATCACTTTGAGAAAATGCCCCACAGCTGGATCTCAAGAATGTACTTCCCCAACTAAAGCTACTTTTCTTTGTGATAACTCCAGGCTGTGTCTTGACACACAAAACCATCCAGTGCACTGACTATGTGTTGTGGTGAGGTAACAGAATTCTGAAAGACCCACACTCCTTTGGAAGACCATTGCCAATGGAGTAGAATGTTACAATAGAGTGCATGTGTCTAGATTTAACCATTCTAAAGCAGACTATAAGAGTACTCTTAAATGAAGGAAACATAGCCCAGAGAGAATTATTTATACCTTCTACCCATTTACATTTTAATGTGATCTTTCATGTTAAAAAAAAAACCTACTTAAAAAAAAACAAAATCACAAAAATGAAACAAAACAAAGAAAGAAACAAAGAAGGAATGAAGGAAAGAAAGAAAAAATAAAAACAAAAATTCAGAGCCACAGATTGGCCTCTTTAACCTAATTGTTCTTTAAGTTCAGAAAAAAAATGCCTTGAGTCTAGAATGCTCAATGCCAAAGAATATAAAGGTCAAATTAACTAATAACTAATGTCGATGCTTTATTTGCACTATTAGATTGTAATTTAAGTCTTTTGTTGCCATTAAAATTATTTTTCCCCCAAATTAAACCTAACTCAGTTACTGTACCCTATTTAGATTATAACTTGGCTTGGTGTTTTCTTTTGAAAATGTTGATTGAGTCATCAAACTACTGGCCCAAAATATTAAGCAAAAGAATGTTTTGGTTACTTTTTTGGAAAATGACTTCTAGAAATGTGAATTCTGAGCCTAATGTGCAATGTTATTTCTGCAGGAAATAAAACATGCCTAAAAAAACCATGCACTTCTCTCACTTTATTTAGTATGATGGGGGAATGACTACATAAAGTATTTTTGTGGTTAATTCTATGTTTCTTTGGGATTCATCTATGAATTCCATATTATCTTCATCATACAATTGAAGAGTTAGCACTGAGTACTTGGCATATACCCAGAGGATTCCCCTGCATACAATAAAGACACATGCTCCACTATGTTTATAGCAGCCTTGTTTATAATAGCCAGAAATTGGAAGGAGCCCAAATATCCCTCAAAGGAGGAATGGATACAGAAAATGTGGTATATTTATACAATGGAATACTACTCAGCAATTAAAAATAATGAACTCATGCAATTTGTAGCTAAATGGTTAGATCTGGAAAATATCATCCTGAGTGAGTTAACCCAATCACAAAACAATACACATATAATGCAATCACTGATAAGTGGATATTAATGAGCCCAGAAACCCTAAATACTCAAGGCACAATTAGCAAGTCAAATGATTCCCAAGAAGAAGAAAGGAGAGGACCCTGGGCCTGAAAAGATTGGATCCAGTTTTGTAGACCCAGAAGAGAGAAATCATGGGGGGGGATGATTGGGGAATGGTTGGGGGGAGAGGAATTATGGGACATATGGTGGGGGGGGGGACTGGGAAAGGGGAAAGCCTTTGGAATGTAAACATAGAATATAGAAAATAAAAATTAAAAAAAAGAAAGCAGAATAGAAAATTCCCTTACCACAGATTAGAAAATGGATGATATTCACATTTTTCCTAAAGCAGAAAAGGAAAATGATGCAGAAGTAAATTCTGTAATTTTATTTATGAATACACCATTAAAACACCAAAGTTTTGCAAATGTTCCTAAGATATCAGAGAATTAAATACCATTCTTTCTAAAAATTTCTCCATTAGTACAACACACAATTTTATACTAGCTTATGTTACATATTTAAGCACACCAGTAATTTATAAATTGTATTTTAACCTTTTTATTGATACCTACATGAATTGCTTAAAGATGGCTTCAATACTGACAAAATAGATTCCACATCTATCACCCCTTTTACAAAATGATCCACATCTCCCATCCAATTGTTACCAATGAGTTTAATTTGTTTAGATATCAAGCTGGTTTTGTAAATTCCTTGATTTGTGTTCATCCAAGGTTGCAGTATTTTACATGTCTTATGAAGCCCTGCTTTGATGCTGTCTCTTTCCCCCTTGTGTTCTAAATTCTGACCACAAAGAATGTGCAGTTGTCTTATACTTTAAGGGGTTCTATGTCTTCAAGAACTTAGCTCATTCTATTGCCAAAGTCTGCTATATTCTTTTTTTTTAATTTTTATTTTCTATATTCTATGTTTACATTCCAAAGGCTTTCCCCTTTCCCAGTCCCCCCCCACCATACGTCCCATAATTCCTCTCCCCCCAACTATTCCCCAATCATTCCCCCTCCCCCCCAAGGTTTCTCTACAAAACTGGATCCAATCTTTATAGGCCCAGGGTCCTCTCCTTTCTTCTTCTTGGGAATCATTTGACTTGCTAATTGTGCCTTGAGTATTTAGGGCTTCTGGGCTCATTAATATCCACTTATCAGTGATTGCATTTCATGTGTATTCTTTGTGATTGGGTTAACTCATTCAGGATGATATTTTCCAGGTCTAACCATTTACCTACAAATTGCATGAATTCATTATTTTTAATTGCTGAGTAGTATTCCATTGTATAAACATACCACATTTTCTGTATCCATTCCTCCTTTGAGGGATATTTGGGCTCCTTCCAATTTCTGGCTATTATAAACAAGGCTGCTATAAACATAGTGGAGCATGTGTCTTTATTGTATGCAGGGGAATCCTCTGGGTATCAAAATCCCAATATATTTTTATTTCAATTTTTCAACATTTTGATTTTTTTCCTCCTTTTATGAACCCTGTTAGCTTTTATTTCAGAAGTTGAATGACTTTTATTAATTGAATACTTCTTGTCTATGTTATATTTTTCTTTTTATCTTCCATAATAATTAGTAATTGCAATATCAATAGGTTTATTTATTTTTTTATTAACCTGGTAGTCTTGATGGAAAGTTATACAGATGTGTAACATGATATATTATGGATGGCAAAAGGGGGACTAGATAGACAGATTGGGCAGCACAATGTGCAACATCTAACAAATGTGAAATAGTAGTGTTTGGATTTACAAATTATGAATTGCATAATGTTACTTATTTCCTGCTGCTGAGGTCATTAGTGAGTATGGTAGGTTCCTTTGTGTTTATGCTTGTATAGTAGAAACTTTTTCATATTAGAAGTATTTGTTACATTGCACAGATAGGTCGACTTCAGTGTGCAAGTCAGTTTCTTATGGAAATGCTGTTTCAAGTACTACATGGTACTGTTTGCATATGAGTCATATAACTAGGAAGTTGCAAAAATGGGAACATATCAATTTGTATTTTAGCAGTTCTAGATTTAGACTTCAATTGCTCTGTTCTTTGATGCTTGATTCTTTCTATTGCCCATTTCTTCATTTTTAAAATTGGGTACTAAATTCTAGTTTACCCTCCTTTCTTGACTACATGGTAAAATTTTAAATGCATACACACACATAAAATAACCAAATACTAAGAAGCAAATATATAGTATTTTATCTCTGGCATTTTCTGATAACAAAAAGTTATGAATCTTGTCTCTTTTTCTCATTAAATTATTTGTCTTTCAGATTTCAAATTTTTAGCAGTGATTTTTTTTAAACATATAAACCATGATAATGATAAAGAAAAATATTTTTTTTCTTCAGGGCCTATGAATAACTTAATTTCTAGTAACAATAATTCAATTAATTGAATTATTAAATAAAGGCTTTTGTCTGAAATAATACACTTTTAAACAAATTATTTTGCCCTCCCTTTTCACTATAACTTTTATGAAGAAAACTTTGGCAATAGTTAAGTTCTACTTGGCATTCTTAAATTCTGTCTAGTTCCAAAAAAAAAAAAGTCAATTATCCAAATGGAGTCTCTTCAAAATACTGTGTTCAGAATGTGTAAAAATTATAAAATAGGAAGAGTTAGTGATTCCAACTTGGGATATCTATAAGGTCAAGAAGTGTCCATTACAGTTTCAATCTATGTATATGGGATTGTCCTGTTATCATGACACAGATATTAAAATGTAGATCTGTGTGCTTGGGGCCATTCATAAACACATATGAAAACTACTAGTAGATAACAAAAGACTGTAAAATGTTTTGTTTTAAATATGACACCAAATACAAAGCTGCTTGCCACATTCAGTTATCATGTTGAAAATGGTAGTAGAAAGATTGCAAGACATAGGAGTAATGAGTTTTTGTAGCAAATCATTATTTGCTGGACTTTAGACAGTGATAGAACAAGAATCCACAACAGCTGTGTTTGCATGCACAAGATCCAGCCAGCAAAAATGAGGAATGAGCTCATAATCCTGATATCTGAGAAGCTATTGGAATTTAATGCCTGCAGGACCTGGGAGGGTAGGCTAGATTTCTTTAGGATACAGTTCCTGAGGAGCTATCTGTGTTCCAATGGAGAGTCTTATACCCATGTTCACACAGATAACACTGGGTGGAAGCAGTGAGTTAAAAATAAATAAAAGGAAAGAGAGATGTGATGGAGATAAGTGAGTGATGTAGGAGATAACTGAAGTAGAAAAATGAGGTTCAGTTCGATTAAAACATATTCAATATGTGCATTAAATTTCCAATAAAGAGTTTTGAAACTGAAGAGTATGCTAATAATTTTGAATTACAAATAAAAGTTAACAAATTTTAAAAGTAAAAGCAATTTACAATATTATTGTGCTTGTAAGTTTTGTCAACTTGACGCAAACTAGTGTCACCTTGGAAGAGGAGGCATTACTTGAGATTGTCTCCATCAGACTGGTCTGTGAGCATACTGGTTGATCATTTTCTGGATTGATGAGCTGTATGAAAGG
Source organism: Apodemus agrarius (assembly GCA_964023405.1). Classification (NCBI taxonomy): domain Eukaryota; kingdom Metazoa; phylum Chordata; class Mammalia; order Rodentia; family Muridae; genus Apodemus; species Apodemus agrarius. The sequence continues at coordinate 30,868,833 of OZ030023.1, forward strand.
GGACAGTCCAGTGCAGGCAGTCCACTCATGTTTTTGTAGTCCTGGGATTTTATAAAAGCAATCCAAGTAACAGTGAATAGAAATAATAATAAAAAAAGACCACAAATTTGAAGTAGAGAAAGGACTAGTATTTGTAAGGGTGGGGAGGGATAAATCAAAGAAGGACCTGATGACACTGTATTATAATCTCAAAAATTAGAAAAGGAAACGGGAGAAGTAGGGTGAGGGGAAACCATCATCATAATATTTTACATGAAAAGTTATTTCAGCAAAATAAAAACCAGTATTCTAAAGAGAAAATGGTAACATAAAAATAAAGATCAAGGCATGAAGAAAAAACTCATACTTAAGAGCAGTCCCTGATTTTCTGTGTTCCAACTCTGCCTCTTGGTTTTTCAGATTCTTTTCTTCCTGCCATGCCTCCTGCAGCCACTGACTTCTCACCCAGAAGAGTAGGATAAAATAACCTGTTTCCTCCTAAGTTGCTTTTGGTCAAAGTTTTATCATGGCAGAAGAAACCTAGCTAGGACAATTATTCAAAACTATTTAAAGACTGCAGCTACATCCTGATTTATACAGGAATCATTGTGTCTACTAAAAGAGAGGTCAGCTCTCTGACTATTCCAGGGAACAAAAGAAAAATTATGTGTTTCAAATAATGAGAACTAAGATTACAACATCATTGATTACTGTCCAGAATAAAAGCACACCCTTGTTCCTTTTCATGTGTGTTGTGAACACAAAAGATAATTACAGTAAAATAGATTCTAAAAAAAATGGTTTTCAAATGATTAAAATAAATGTTTCATATGAAAGAAAGGAAATGTGGCTGAGGATTGTTGCAAAATCTATTCAACTTACTAGTTTACTTTAAGGCCCTTTAAAGGAGCCACTGACTGGAAACAACATACACCTGCATTTGGATGTTTCAGTCCTTAAAATAATCACACACACACACACACACACACACACACACACACACACACATAACCTTTCTCAAGATTGTCAAATTCAAATTAATAATAAGAACTCTTTCAACAATGTATTTAAAATTACATTCAGTTGGATAAGGAACAGGAAAAAACTCAAAGTAAATAACTTTACTTTAAAATTCATTCTTTTAATGGATGGATTCATTCTTGGCATTATTTTGTGCAATGAAGGGATCAAATATTTCTTTTTATAATATATTTCTAAACTTTTGATGAATTATGTATTATTTTATTTTTAAGCTATCCAATTTGAAAATCTCATTGTTTGCTTTAGTTAAATATAGATTCCATTTGAGATTGAAACAATATGGAAAGGAGATTATTTTATGACTTGAATAAGTAAGAATTTTTGCCTATGGCAATATTTTCTTCATTTATTTACTTACATATGATTTTATTTCCATATTATATAATGTCGGAGTTATTGTTGAGATTAAAAAGGTACTGGCTTTTGTTGAAAATTGCCTGAGAACAGATTAGAATAATGATAACCTGTATTTTGAGTAATAGTATGTGACATTGGTTGTTTATAATTTATACCAAGTTTATTTAGAGGACACTATTAGGCATATGATAACGTTTCTTTCTTGGTAAATCTTCATCAGGCTTGGCAAAATCTGAAGTGCTGAACAAAATATTAAAAATTCAATTTAAATATTTGAGTTACATTTAATTCATTTATCAATACTAGAAGAGGTTGACAGATATTGGGAGAATAGTAACATGAGATCTAGCAGTTTAAAACCAAGGACAAAAATAGACTACAAGATTAAAAACGAGCAGGAAGGCCGGGCGGTGGTGGCGCATGCCTTTAATCCTAGCACTTGGAAGGCAGAGGCAGGTGGATTTCTGAGTTCGAGGCCAGCCTGGTCTACAAAGTGAGTTCCAGGACAGCCAGAGCTACACAGAGAAACCCTGTCTTGGAAAACCAAAAAAAAAAAAAAAAAAGAGCAGGAAAGGGAACATAGGATGGTTTTAGGTGGAGAGAAATAGAAAGGGAAAGTGATGTAATGATATTATTATCTTAAAAAATAAAAGAAGTAATAATAAAAATAATATGGATCTGTCAGCAAACTGAGCATTCTGATAAAACAGTGGAATGGTGGTAACCAGATCACCCACTGTTCTCTGCTTGAGAATGTGATGTGCTTTACAAAAGAGATTTTGTGCATGGAGTGGTAACCTAACTAGAATGATCTCAGGCCTTGTGGAGCCTACTGATGGAGCTTACCCAAATGTTTATGCTGTCAACTTGAATTTAAACATTTATATTTATATGGGTGGACTTTTGCTGCTCTCAACTTTTGTCAGAAAGTTCATGTTAGGTTGTTATATGTATCAGTTGGAACTGGGATCTGCAATTTCTTCTTTAGATTGGCTGTGCGTTTGTGCAGTTGTCTCTGTAGTTGTAAAGAGAAAAATCTTTGATAAGGAGTGAGGATTATACTTGTCAGTGGTTATGAGGATGTATGTTGAGAATGTAGTTGGGATTCCGGTAACTTAACAAAGTGGAGGTTGTAGACTTCCTCCCCGATCCATGAGACTTAACAAGCCCTGGTTTGTTTGCTATACTTTGAATACCAGGTGTGACTTAGGTATGGTTGAATAGATCTTAAGTACAGTTATGAAGACATTGCTTACATCCAAGTTAGGTGTACCAACTATACATGATTGTCATACGATGCAGACCTTAGGTATGATTCACTGGAATCATAGCTCAGTAGGACTATTGATTTCTTTGCTATTTTGAAAGCTTTGAGCACTCTGGTACTGGAGAAAACAAGGCCCAGGAGGAAGGATTTCAGTTCAGACCCATCTGAGAGCCTTTGAGTTTTGTGTTCTAAACCAAAAAGAACGTACTTCCTACATTGCAAAGGCAAACCTAAGTTAATAGCATTGGCCTATAATATTATGGATATTTCTTGTATAACCCTTATTAACAATTTAAAAAGAGGGCTTCTTATGCTTTTAGTTAGAAAGTTAACCATTTTGGGGGAAAGGAGTTATTGTTAGTCCACACAGAAAGTTTTTAAACCTTGTATGCATATGCATAAAATACTTACAAGTATTATAGATAATTTTAGGTAAATGGATAATAGTATGATCCCATACGATTTTTTGAAGGATCATTACTTGTATTTTATCTTCCTACCACCTTCTTCTCTTATCTCCCTTTCCCTTCATAGTAAAAGCCCATCACTTTCATCATTTTCTCTTTTAGATAACTGGTACCTTGCTATTCCCCTTTTTATTTATTATTCCATCCCCCTTCCCTGCAATGGCTCATTTAAAATTCCCTCATTCTGCAGTATTCAGGTTATATATGCCTACATGAACATTTGGAATCATTTTTCCAATGAAAAATAAAAATATATTTTCATTAAGATCATGGATAATGCAAATACACCTACTCTTTCCACTTCTACTGTTTCTCCGTTAGACAAATGGAAAGAAAATAATTTAAAATATAATAAAAGCAGTAAAAGTATCCCTTTTCAGATAGCAGATTTTATATGTGAAAAAGCTCAGAGTGTATAGAAAAATAAAAAATAAAAACTAAATTCGATGTTTATATGAAATAAATGATAAAAAATGTTAAATACTTTCTATTGTCATTAAACTATATATATAAAGGAATTTGAAACATTTACTTTGACCAAGGCCATTTTCATGGCCTTTATATTAGAGCTATTATTGAAACTTGGTGGTATCATGACCAAGTGCAGAACTGAAGGCAATAACTCCTCATTTCCATGAATATATGAATAGAAAGTACATCAGCAGTGAAGAAGAGCTTTCTGAGCTCAACTCTAGTCATGATTGACTGTTTAGGGCATATTATTCTGCAGATATAGTGCAATTATCTGTAGTTCCTGAGCACTTGTGGCTGCAATTACTATGTATTGCCAAAAAGAAGGCATTTCTCAACTCATCCCCCTGTCTGTCTTGTACTTCTTACACTCTTCCTGCCTTCTCTTCAAAATGTTCTGTAAAACTTGCACAATAAATGTCTTGAAAAAATCGAGAGATACGGGGCTATTCTTAACATAATAAATCAATATGTAATAAGAACACACCTGACATTATGATCAATGAAGTAAAAGGTTTTAACTATTTCCATCAAAATCAGGAAACAGGAGGATGTAAACTATCTCCCTCACTGTTCAATATAGTACTTGAAGTTGAAAAAAATCTTTAAAAATTCTTCACTATTTTTACTCATCAGAGATATGCAAATTAAAATTACTTTGACATTTAATTTTATATAAACCAGAATAACTAACAATTAAAAGACAAGAGAAAGCAAATGTTGGTGAAGATGTGAATAATGGGGGAGTGATTGACTGTTAGTGAGAATGCAAGCTGGTGTAGCCACTGTGGAAATTGGTGTGAAGGTTTGCTAATACTCTATGTTGTAATACAAAGAAACATGTACATCTATGTTTATCAATACTCTAGTCACACCAGCTAGCTTATATAAATGTCCTACATGTTCATCTGATGCATAGAAAATGGAGATGTGGCTTTTATATATAATTAAACTTTATTCAGCTATCAAGAAAAATGGCATTATAAATTTTCCAGTTAAAATTATGTATATTATATTTGTGTATATTATACTGAGTGAGGTAATCAAAACACAGAAAGGCAACTGACACAGATTCCTATTTATGTTGGAATTGTACAACTTGGATTCTTAGATTTGCATCTTTAAACTGGAGTAGTTACAGTATTCAGAAAACTAGAAAAGGATCATGAGAATAGAGGAAGATGAAAGATCTTGATGGAGAAGCAGTGAACAAAGATGCTATGGAGGAAAAAAATGTGAATAATAAAGTAAGAGTTGTAAGTGGAGAGAGGAATGGTTGATTATGGCAGAAGAAAAGTTTTGGTGAGGGATAACTGATACTAAGAATATTTGAGAAAGTCTATATGGAACCCTACTATTTTATGAGCTTCCTAAATTCACAGACACACAGACATACACAGACACACACACACACACACACACACACACACACACACACATACACACACACACACACACACACACACACACACTTACACCTATATACTTGTCTTTCAAGGCTTAAAAATTGTCAAAAAAAAAGGCTAGAAAGATTTTATGAACCAGAGGTTGGGGAAGATCAAGGTAAAACAGAAAACAGTGTCTTCTAGACATGAGGATATCTGTAATAATTAACTCACAGTAGCTGTGGCTGCTTGATCAAGACTTGCCCCAAATCAAGACAGTCAACATTCTAGCATGGAGTATGAAGGATTTCTTCTGATGGATGATTTCACCAGAGAGAGAAAGTCACTTTTCCTTATGGCAGTGGCTTCTTTTAGATTACCCCTACAACAATGGGTAGCCCCAAATCAAGACATGAATGGACAGCACAAGTTGTGAAAGATGGTTTATTATGTAATAAAAAAAAGAGTAAATGAATCAGGGGGTCTCCTGAGGGGCTCTGCCAGAGCCTGACAAATACAGAGGTGGATGCTCTCAGCCAACCATTGGACAAGGTCCCCAAAGGAGGAGCTAGAGAAAGGACCCAAATTCCTGAAGGGGTTTGCAGCCCCATAGGAATAACACCAATATGAACCAACCAGTACCCCCAGAGCTCCCAGGGACTAACCACCATCCAAGGAGTACACATGGAAGGAACCATGGCTCCAGCCGCATATGTAGTATTGGATAGCCTTGTCAGACATTAATGAAAGAAAAGACCACACTGTAGGGGAATGCTAGGACAGAGAAGCAGGAGTGGGTGGGTTAGTGAGCAGGGGGAGGGGAAATGGGAAAGGGGATTTTCAGATGGGAAGCATGGAAAGAGGATAACATTTGAAAAGTAAATTAAAAATATCTAATAAAAAAGTTAATCTGGAGGGATATAATGATAGTAGTTCATTAAAGAATTAAAGAGAGAAAACACCAGGAATATTTTCAAAGTACAATGAATGAAAATTTCAAATTAATTAATAAAATATAAAAAAGTCACAAAATAATAAAATGAAAACAAATATATGAGGAGTGTCTAACTTCCTAGGACTCTGAAAGAGTAATCAGTAAAATTTGAATATCCCCATTTTTATTTCTATGCTTACATCAGTTTATCTTGGAAACTCAAAAAACAAAACAGAACAAAAAGAAAACTCAACTGAAGTCTCCTCCACCAAGCCACTGATGCCTGTCTACAAAGTATAGGAGACTACTGGGTTTGGCCATTGAGTCTCAGGATTTACGAGTAAAAAGCACCTCTTTTCTGGATGAACAGAGAGAATAGCTAAACCATATAGAACAAAGCATGTTGAGGTTAGGGAGACATAAAAGAAGCTGTGGAGATCTTGGCAGATTTCAGCAGATGCTGTGGCCTTTGCATCTTCTCATCAAAAAGGATGAAGGAGTTTTGATTCTAAAATGGCCTAAATGTTATCATAAAGGCATGGATGAAACTACTCACCTAGTAACAACCTTTGCATCTAGACTGGTTATAAATGGTCAGTTTCAGCCAACTGCCACTGAAGCAGCCAGTAGTGAACACATTAAACATGTTACCAGTAATGTAAGAGACAGAGATAGAGTATACCCTGACCCAAAGAGATAGGGTCTCTGAAAATCTAATGATCAGCATCTGCAAAACACATCTTTACAACATTAACTGACACCAGAAAGAAGATACAGATATTGACAAGAAAAGTATAAAGCAAGTCACCGACAGTGTAATTTACCGCTGCACTTTTGTATAATTCATTCATTTCTCCAGCTCCTCCTTCTGCCTTTATGGTCCAAGTTGGAAAGTTTGCTTACATACTCTTTCACTGGAGAAACAGAGGAGTAATGGTCTCTCATTACTGGTAAAAAAAAAGTCTAACTATGTGTCTTTTGAGGGTAAAACCCTTTTCATGCTCTTTAGAGTACTTTCTTCCTCTGTTTCTTCTCTTGGTTTCCTCTTCTTACACCATGTACTATATCTTTATCCACTTGCAGTTTCCTCTGTTTACCCACTTTGGGAGCATGTCAAAAGTAGATATGAAAAAGGGAGCTTTATGTATTTTGTTGAGTTAGTTTGGGTTTGGGTTGGGATAGAGTATGGAGTCAAAGATAAAATGTTGTCACCCCAGCAAATACACGCAAACCAGATAAGCCACAAAGCAGCATAGCTACAATTAAGATTCACTTGATTTTATAATTTTGTTTAATATGTTGGTGTTTTTGACAATGAAGACCAATGCGAGGATTTTGAAGATTTCATGCATGATAATTAAGGTAGATGTTAGGCTATTGCAGTCTACTTTTATAAGAAGAATAAAAGAGATTGTGTTAAAAAGAGTTTTATAGAAAATTGGGAATAGCTCTATATCAGGACTCAGCTATATCACTCCTGAGAATATGGCAAACATATACCCTCTAATATTACAGGGATACTTGCTCAATCATGTTCATACCAGCTTTATTCATAATGGCAAGAAATTGAAAACAGCCAAGATGTCCCTCAACAAAGAATAAAGAAAATAAGTAATAAGGAAGGCACAAAGGAGGATGAGTGAATCTCACCCAGAAGTGGAAACAACATAGTCATCATAGGCAGATGGATGGAGGGAGCTGGTGGGACAGTGAGTGAGAAGGGGAACAGGGAATCGGGTGCAGGGAAAAGGGGTGTGAGAAAGGAATGAGTGTGAGAATGGCAATGGATGGGATGGATCTGTGGGAGGAACTAGAGATCTGAGACTGGAAATGGAAAGTTCTATGGATCCTATAGGAATAACCTTAGCAGGAACTCCAACCAGCAGCCGATATAGAGATGGAAATGATCACCTCCAATAACCAGGTGGGACTTTCAGTGGAGAGAAGGGTACATCAATGCACCCACAAAACCTTCAACCCAAAATGTGCCTACCCTCCAAGATGCACAGGGATAAACAGGAGCAGAGTTACTCCTCATGAAAGACTTCTATTTGCAGCAGAAAAAGACCATTGCAGAAAACTACAACTGATCAAAATGCAGAAATCATTTGATTGGGAGGTGCCAAAGCAAGACACCGAGAGAACATGATCTATTGAACTGAATAAGCGGTGCTCACATGGGCTCACAGATCCTGAAAAGATAAGCAGGAGGCCTCCGAGGGTCTGTACCAGTTCCTCTGTGTATGTTATGGCTGCTAGCATGTTGGTTTTGTGGGACTCCTAACAGCAGAATCAGGTGTGTCTTTTACTCTTTTTTTTCTGCTCTTGTTACTGTTCCTACTGTTGGGTTGCTTTGTCCAGCTGTAATATGAAGCCTTTTGCCTTGTCTTATTGTATCTTGTCTTGTCATGTTTACTTGGGTCTTGGAGGCTTGAAGGAGGACAGTGGAGAGAAAGAGAAAGTGTCTGTCTCAGAGATTAGTGTCCTAAATGCCTAATGGTCAGCCCTGCATACAAGCATATAAGCAACATTAAATCAGAATGCTGTATTTATATATTTATCTGTTTCAATATATATCTAATTCTATACACTTGTGCACCCACGTGCACATGTGTGTGTGCCGTGTGTGTGTGTGTGTGTGTGTGTGTCTGTGTGTGTGTGTAACAATAATAACTCCAAAGAATAGGAAGCCAGGAAGCTATCTTGAGAGAAAGTTGTAGAAGCTGGATGATGAGACATGTGATGGATTAGAGGGAAGAAAGATTAGTAGAGAAGTTATAGAATTATATATTGCTTAAAATAAAACTTTAAAATAAGAAAAATAACATTGGTATTTCTTGATGTTCTGGGGAAAATTATCTGTTTCATCCAAACTGGGGAGGGACATTAGTTTCCAAGACTTGGATCCCAAATTCAGGTTTTATAACATATTAGTTATGAACCTTGCTTTCTCATATGTAAGACCAACTGAGACCTCACTTCCTTTTTTTGTAAAATAGGAAAAAGGAGACTTGAGATGTATACTACACAGTTTGCATTATTAATGACACAGTGCAGTCATACATTCCTCACAGAACCATTGAATTTGAGCAATCCTTGGTTTGGTTTGGTTTGGTTTGGTTTGGTTTGGTTTGGTTTGGTTTGGTTTGGTTTGGTTTGGTTTGGTTTGGTTTTCAAAATAAAGACAACACAGGGATGTATTTCTAAAGAATGAAAATATTAAAGAGCAGCACAAACAGACAAATGAGTTCAAGTCTTTGCAGGACAGACTACCTCCCTATTTAGAGCTAGGGGACACAAGCAGAGACAGCAACAGCATCAGGCCGGAAGAGAAGAGACTAAAACTCTGCACTGAGCAATGGTGCTTCACTGATGCTCCCAGCGGGCCAGAGTGATGTTTAAGCTGGAATCTAAATTTAGGTTTTAATTTATCATTGCTTTTACAAGCTAGAGGTTTTAATTTTTTTTCTTTCCACAAAGTATACCTCAGATCATCTATTAATTTCATTTTATTGAACTGAATTAAACCGGGATTATCTGGCTATGTTTGGAACCATTCTTATATGAGTAATGAATGAAAGTGGTTCATTACCAATATATAATACTGCCTGTTTGGGTAATTAGTAAAGCATGCTCTTTGTGGGCCGCAGAATACAGGTAACTGAGACTGAAAGCACTGAATCACGATTTTATAATGATATACTTTTTCAAATACCGTTGCATTTGTCATTTGTTCAACGGGAACATTTTAATATGTTATTTCTAGCTACCCTTAATTATGGAAAACAAATCTCCTAAATCACAGTGTACAGACAATTTGCAACTGTATAGTCCATTAGGTGATTTAAATTATATGTAAAACACACTCAGTAATTATACCCAGAGGCAAAGAAAAAGTTTGTATAATTATTGGGAAAGTGCAAAAGCTACAATAAACTCTAAAAATCCTTCTAAAGCCCTGTTTAAATTGTGAGACTAGATCCAGCATAAAAGAAAACTGGCCACCCTCCTCTAAGATAAGGAAATAAAGGAACTAACATGGCACCAGCTCAAGGTTAGGCCAAGAAGCCAGCATTCTTTGCATGAGTAAGCATTGAGGATGAATAGGGGGCTGAACCTAAGGTCCATGTTTGTCCCCCTGGCTGTAGAGGAGACAAGCCCTCAGAGAGTGGTGGTAAAATCTCCAGCAAGTCTTCTTGAATCATTCTCCAATTTATAAAGTTTTGGAGCTATAAATAATAGAAAAGGTTATGGGTAAAATATGAAGTTGGAGTGGGATCTAAGGAAATTGTTAAGGGAATAAATATCTAGTGTGGAATGATGAACAGATTACATTATATGCAGGGTATCAAGTGGTGTTACCAAAAGCTTTGAGAAAGAATGCTAAAGAATTAAACAAATGCTAGCACTGTCTTTATTTTTTACTCAGTGGATTCTTTATATTTCAATACATGAAGGTAATAACATGATTATTCTTTTAGTAGCAACATGTTAGTTTTAAACTAAAGCAATTAAGTATAAAATGTCACTTCAGTCACTGGCTTCAGTATGTACAGGGAGGGAAGAGGGCTTATGGGACTTGTGGGGAGGGGGAACCGGGAAAGGGAAAATCATTTGGAATGTAAACAAAGAATATAGAAAAAAAGAAAAAGAAAATTCAGTTAGTTTTGTAACTGACACTAAATGCATTCCTTCTGATTCATTAAATTATGTCATTTGGAGGCTGGGTGTGGTGTTGTGTACCTTTAATCCCAGTCCTCGGTGGGCAGACACAGAGTTTGAGGTCAGTCTTGTCTACAAAATAAATATCAGGACAGCCAGAGATAGATACACAGAGAAACCATGTATTGACAGAATAAAACAAAGCAAAGCAAAACAAAACAAAACAGGTCATTTGGAACAACTAAGATTCCACCCCTTACCAGTCAGAATGGCGAAGATCCAAAACATTGGTGACAACAGATGCTGGCAAGGATATGGAGAAAGAGAAATGTTTCTCCATTTCTGGTGGGACTGCAAGATGGTAAAACCACTTTGGAAATCAATCTTAGTGCTTCCTTAGAACATTGGAAATAGTTCTACCTAAAGACCCAGCTATAGAACTACTGGGCACATACCCAAAAGATGCTCCAACTTATAATGAGGACACATGCTCTACTAAGTTTATAACGTTCTTAAAATTTTTAATGAGAGCAAACATTTTCTTAAGAAACTAGTGAGAGATAATTGCTTCTCTCCAATTGGAGAGAAAGACTCAACATGAGGGCCAGGAATTATCCAAGTAATGAGGATAATCTGGAAAAAGAAATTCATTTCAGTCTGTGAGATTTTTTAATGGTCCTGTCTATTTTTAATAGGCTGTCTACATCGGTGTGTGTGTGTGTGTGTGTGTGTGTGTGTGTGCACATGCACACACATGCATGTGTGTGTGCTGATGTATATATGTTTGCATCAGTGCCTTACTTTAAATTGAATGGCATTTTTTTTCCTTCTTTTCTCTTGTTCTCTTGTTGGAGAAGAATGCTTTCCTTCTCCATTAGTATCAACATTTTAGCTTTACATGTTCACCTAATAGATGTGAATGTTAAAGGAATCCTCTTGGATAACTTAACAAGTCATGTAGTTTCATGCAGTAAAGATCTTTTAATTCAAACTCTTTTATGTAGTTCAGGAAAAGTACTAAAACACCACTACCCAGAAGTCATGCTTCCTTTGTAAATAGTCTCAGGAAGAAGAATTCATTACTATATAAGGCATCTGATTGCTTTCCATGAATCTTTAGTGTAGTGCAGATGTAACAGCAGTCTTTTCATAAAACATATTCAGTAACCAATAAGCAATATTGATAAACTCCACAAAAAATGACTGTAAAGTTTTCCTGTTTTATTTGGTTGCCTTTGCATATCAGCACAACCCCACCTTGCCACCCAGGGATTTTATAATCCAGGTGGATGTAAATAACATGCCTGCATAAAGGCAGACTTTCTCCTGTCTCCATGCTGCTTCACACAGCAATTTATTTGATTCATTTTTCATAGTCATTGAATATAACCTATTGAATTCCCATGTTCAGTAGTACTAAGGGACAGATAATCCAGACATATATGGAAAGAAAGCACCTCCATATCAAATATACTCTAAGGAACATCTGAGGCTGATTAATAAAAAATTGTGATAAAAAGGAGCTTTTAATTTAACCTTTACTTTTAGCACTTAAATTTATTCACTAAACACTTTAAGAATACCAAGAAAGTGAAAGAAATTAGTAGCTGGTTAAATTCTTGGCATCTCTTATAGATAAAGTTAAGAAATAGTATATTTTAAAAATATATTATTAATATGTCATATTAATAATTATTAACATCTTATTAAACCATATTAGATACATCAATATATTAAATATATTAAATATATAATCACTTATTTATTACTATAAACTCTGTTAGGATCCTTGAAAACCCTGATGTGAATTTATAACCCCTTTTTAAAATTTAGTGAACTATTTTACTGTTCCAAGGTATCATTTTTTTAATCCATACTCTTATGATATCTCATTAATTTATTTATTTAAGCTGTGTTCCTGGTGAAAAATAAGATTCGACCAACTTGAAGACCCTGAGCTTTATGATGTAGTGTACAGAAATATATTTTGGCAAAGAGTCATATATTCTTGATTCTAAGCTTTATATGCCTAACCGCAAATGGACTTGCAGGTCAGAGTATAAGAAATAAATGCATAGTGGAAGCTCAGAGTAGAAGAAATGCATGCCTAGTGGACATTTCAAGGGGGGTTCCAAGTGATAGAAATGATGGCTTAAGAAGCTTCAAGGATGAGCAGTGCTAAGCTTTGGGAAATAAGAGTGCATATGGCAAAGAGGATAGGAAGATGGAAATTGTGAATGATTAAAATTGTCTTAAGTATGTCTACAGTAGTGAAATTAAGCACATAGGCAAGCATGTGGGACACAAAATATGCAACATATATGTATTTATAGAATATATGTGTATATATATAATCATATATATATATATATTATATATATATATATATAGTACTTACAATGAGAATGTCATAGTCAGCTCCAAGAATTTCTTCTATAAATATACAATTTTGTGAGAAAAAAGTGTGTTTTACAAATAAAGCTCTATATGTGCTTTATTTTGCAAAGTAAAGCCACAGTAGTCTATTAAATTGCAAATCAAATACGAATCTCCTGACTTTCCATATGCCCAACAAACATTTACAAAACAACCATTGTGGACCAAAAATTACTAAATGAACTGAAATATCTACCACTTTAACGGTCACATTTTATAAAATGAGTGTGAATTAGTTAACAGAATTTCAAAGTAAATGTTACAGTATGTCATAATGTGTTATACAGGCACCTTAAAGGAATTAAAAAGAGAAGGTTCAGTTTGGGTGTTAAGTTAGTTGACTGGCAGTTGACTGAATATAAGCCTTAGTATTATAGGTCAGGATTTGAACTCAAGACTCAAAGGAGTTCTTGAAGAATTGGGAAGGAAGAAAACAGGCTCAGCAAAGACACTTCTGCTGAAATTTATGGATGGTTATAGTGAAGTTGGGTAAAGAATATTAGTACAAAACTCCACAGAAATCCTGCAGAATAATAGTGAGCAGTAAGGCATAGGTATAGACCAATCAGTAAGACTATATTTGATTCTGCACAAAATAGTATCATTTGTGAAACTGTAGACAGGATCAGATTTAAGAAAATTCATCCAGAAGATTATCAAGTATTTCAGGAAAGAGATAATGGCTCTACATTCATGGTCAAAGCCACAAAAGGATATGAGAGACATAGTTTACTCTTTCATAATGTTGAGAGAGCACAAGATATAATTATTTGCAGGGAAAGTATAGCAAGACAGAATTATTTAATGATGAAGTCAAGATTTGACTAAGACAAACAGAGAAACTCAGTACTAGTAAAGTAAGTGGGAGACAAAATGGAGCAGAACATTTCTTGCGTGTAATAAAATCTAATGTTGCATTTCTTATGTCCAAGTGGGTATAAGAACATAGATTTAACAGAGAATGTGGGTGTGTAAATAATTTTGGGTTGGGGGATATCTGTTCAATAGAGTTTGTTTGGAGACATATCACTGGATAAGATTTTAGAACCTTGTAAATACACTGAAGGAAAAAGGCACCAAGATTCACCTACAGAAATCTCCAAAGGGACAATGCACAGCAGGAGGGGAGCTAGCAAAGGCTGGAGATGAAATAATTGGTAGACTGGAGGTACATGATTTCCTGACAGCTAAAAACAAAATGTATCAGAGGAACACCATAAGAACCCATCAAGAACAGTTGGTAGTACTTAAAGTTTTCTAACATAGAACAGACCACTGCATTTAAAAGCATAATCTTGCTACGGTAGTGGTTCTCAACATGTGGATTGTGACCTCTTTGGGGATCGAAGGACTCTTATACTGGGATAATGTAACTCACAAAGATTTACATCTGGATTCATAACAGTAGCAAAGTAACAGTTATGAAGCAGTAACAAAAATATAGTCGGAGGTTACCACATTCTGATGAACTGTATTAAAGGGTCGCAGTACTAAGAAAGTTGAGAAGCACTGCGCTATTGGTTCTTGGGGGCAAACCCGTAATCTTACTTACATCTTCTAAGTATTCTAGCAGAGAGTAAGGAATTGTGTGTTCTGATTTCAAATGCAGTGTTCTTTCATCGTGAGAATTAAGTCTCCAGTTGGAGAATTAAGAGAATTCTGAGAGGTTTGATTTTAGAACTATGTAAACTATGAGAAAAAAAAACAACCAAGTATTACATAAATAAATGATAAATCATTCTTCTATTTCATTACATTTTTGAGATAAAACATTTGATCTTTAAAAATAGTTCCTGCTGGGCAGTGGTGCTACAAACCTTTAATTCCAGCACTTGGGAAGCAGAGGCAGGCAGATTTCTGAGTTCAAGGCCAGCCTAGTCTACAGAGTGAGTTCCAGGACAGCCAGGGCTATACAGAGAAACAGTCTTGAAAAACCAAAACACCAAAAAAAAAAAAAAAAAGAAAGAAAGAAAAAGTTCCTAATCAGTTAAGACCATACTAAAATAGTTTATGTGATAGTGTTAGTTCTTCTCCTTCTCCTAGTCCTCCTTATCTGTATTTTCTCTTACTTTTCCTTCTTTATCATTCACTTAAAACATCACAAATCTAGCAATATCTTTAACATCACAGATGTAAGAAAATGTATGAGAAGTAAAAGGAGAATGACTTCCCTGACACTTTTGAGATCAGAAATTTCTCTGGGAACAAACTAAAATAATATCACAGTTATGACTATCATCAGGACTCTATTCAGTCACCCTGATCGTATCCATGTATACAAAAGCACATGAATACATCAGAGTGCAACATAACAATACTTATCTAACACAAAAAGATAGAAATTTATACCAAGCTTGATATGCCAGTGAAGTAGCTTCAAAGCAATATTCATAACATATTAGTGTTTACCAAAACATAAATTAATAAAGGCAAAGCCTATAAATAAATAAATAGTAATTGTATGGTTTTTGTAATCAAAAGGTATTCCTGTGGAATTCCTAACAGTGGGAGTAGAGGCTGCCTCTGACTATTTTGCCTGTTTGTGGGACTCTCTACTGGTTTGACAAGTGTGTTATTTGTGAGATAGCATGTTTCTGGTCTTAATGTCTTGTTAAGTTTTTTTTATTTTTTATTTTTTGGTTGATTTCCCTGGGAGACCTACTCATTTCTGAGGGGTGTTGGAGGGGGGGTAGACCTTGGGGAAAGGGAAGGTAACAGGGAGAGACTAGACAGATGAGGTGAGGGAGACTGCAGTTGAAAGGATGAGAATTACAGGCTAAAAATCCCCTGTGCCTAACTCTTAAATGATCCCAAAAAAGCCCGCTCTTTGCTAGGAAATAGGTGGACGGTCACATTCCTTGAGCCCGCACAGGAATGCACATGTCACACCTGCCTGCAGTGTCCAGCTACGAGCCGCAGGCCTGGGAAGATCCCCAGCGTCCTTTCCCGTCTTGCCTCTGCAGAGCAGCTGGGGTAAGGGCGAGTGGAGCTGGGCCTGCGAGATCACCACGTGGGATGTGGGGACTCATGCCTGGCAGGTGCTGAGGTCCTCAAGCTCCTATTACTAGTTGGGGGGCCTTTGAATATGTAATCCTTGCCCCGTAACAGGAAATGCATATGTGACTCTGTGTGTGACCCTGGCCTAATGAGCTAACTAGTTGCTACTTGGCTTCTATAGAAAACTGATTGGTCTTCACTGGAGCTCATGATGCTAAAGAATGATCAGTTTGTGATACGCGAGGGAGTCTTGTTGAAAACCTATAAAAGCTGCCTTGATTCTGCACTCATGGCTCACAGTCCTCTACCCATGCGTGGTGTATGACTGTGAGCCCCAGAGCCTCTGGAATAAAAATCCTCTTGCTGTTGCATCAAGACCATTTAGCACGAGTGATCTGGGGTGTCACCTTCCAAGGCATGGGGTGCTGGGGGCACCCTCGTTTTTCCTCAAGTCTTACACAGTCAGGATATGATATATGAGAGAAGGATAAAAATGGAAATGAATAAAAGAAATACTTTGTTTTATAATGCGCAATTTCAAGCAAGCATCAAGCAAATAATCATATACCAAACAAAGATGCAGAGCTCTCATCTGGGTACTTTCTCTATTTAAGTAGGAGTAATTAATATATTCTTTCAGGCAAGGAGGAATATATCACACTCTGGATTGTTAGGCAGAGATCTCTAAGTTTTTCTCAAATTCTATTTATTCTTCTTTTCCACAGGGACTCAATTGCAGTTGTGCATTTCAGTCTCTGTAGTTTCCTGCATCTGATGACTAACCAACGGTATGGATGATATACATTGTTAATAGTTTTATTGTGTGAAATGACAATTGCTTTTCAGAACTTTTACCTTTTTATCTTTTAGAAGTTAGAATATAGTTATAACTTCATCTCACATTTGCATACAGAAAGATGTATAATTTACAGGGTAACACCAGCGTTCTTATAAGCTGAGCATTTGAGTAGTCCCAGGATCATCCTGTCTACACTTCAGGTACTAGTCCTGGGCATTTCTATATAAGAGAACTAAACTTTTCTAACTGGCCACTGCTTTGGTGCTTTTTAATCTATCCTGTTTCTGTAACTTATCTTATGTTCTTGTTAATTCACACATAAGGTCTTAGCATAGATTTGTCGTATGAAATATTGACACTTATACTTTATTTAAAGCACATTTATGCCTTTTCCATGCACCTGGAACTTTCATGCCTCTTTCAGACCTCACAGGTCTACAAATGCCCATTCCCTTTTAGCGGTGTGGCAGAAGCACAGAGTAGACTCCCATTAGAAGCATAAAATAGCAAGTTGATCTCTGGTCAATAGCCATTTCTATTGAAAGCCTTCATAACTCCCTCAATGATGCTCACTAATTTTTAACTAATTTTTATTAAATATATTCTTTATTTACATTTTAAGGTTGTGATTTCTAGAAAATCATATCTCCAGAATCCTAATATAAATGTGTTACATTAATTGCTGTAAAATGAGAGTCCTTGGGCAGTTTTGAATAAAAATTTGGTGGGTTCTTTAAATTAAATTAACCACAGGAATAATAAATTTAGGTAAATAATGCAACTCAGTACACACATATTTCAGTGGTTTTTCCCAATACAGATACCTGAAGAGGGAAAAAAAACAAATTATTAGTAAACATAAGTAGCAATTTTGTCATCATACTCCTTCTTATCTTGTGAAAAAGGATCAACCCAGAAGGCACAGGCTGTTGAACTTTTGTCCTTAGACATGCTCATCAATGAACGGAGTCCCTTATACTCTGAGTTGTTTTTTTAAAATGTTTAACTCTATTTGCATTGCATCATGGTTTGATAAATGTTCTTGTCTTTGTCTTTGTCTCTTTTTTGGTGCATTTGTTGGCAGTTACATTGATAAGTCAGTTCTGAGACTGCACATTCTATGACGGCTTGCTGAGTCTGGCATCTGATAACTTAAGGATAAGTTATCATTCTTACAGAAGAACTGAAATAGTTGCTAACGCACCACGACAATACATCTTGATTAAATTGTCTTGCTTGAAACTTCATAATTGATTACTGTTTTCTTTCTATGGATCATCCTGTGACACGTTACAGGAGCAGGTTTGCCTCAAACACAGCCACTGGGTACAGCAGGCAAGCTTCTTTATGTTTATTTTGCTGTCTTATGTTAATATTATATTTGTGTTCTGGATCAAGCTCAAGGTCTCCTGCAACCGAGGCAAGAAGGCTAGCATCTTGCTACACTCCCTGCTCAGGCACCTTTAGAAGGGAAATCAGCAGTGTCAAGATTAATGCATCTTAAGACAGAAGTTGCAGAATACATATTTTAGGACATTATTATTTTTTCATCCTGTAATTTACTTACTAGTTTATGAGCATAAACTGGGCAGAGTGGTTGCGGGAGAAAATAAATAGCATTGAAGTTTCATATCATGAGGAAATTTAAGCAGTCAGTAGCTATCTATTACTCATAAGAAAACAGTTTTGGAACACATCCCAAAGTTGAACTTCTACATCCCATAATACTATCTCCCACAATAATGGCATAGATGAATTACATGTTCTTTCATTAAGTTTGAAGATGACATTCAAGGCAGCAGAATTACCATAACCTTAAAAGGTCAAACCAGAATTCACAGTAGTCTGGAATACTTAAAAATGAATTGAAATACATAAATTAATGTGAAATAAAAAGAAATGAGTTTAGGTAGAACAAAAAGTGAAATTCCATTTACAGAGAAGAGGTGTCCACTATTGTTCCAGCAGATGTTTGAGGAATGGTGTCTTATATTATATAATTTTAACACAAAGCCAAAAGATTCACTAATCACCAAGCCTTTTAGTCCTCACACCATCCTTTGAAAAATAACAGGGTTATTTTTTGAAGAATAAATGATGTGCTTTTATTATTTCAATCATGTATAGGATGTGTCTGCAGGCAGGTATGCACTCTGAATGAAGGTGCCTGCAAGAGGGAAGGACAGAGGAGTCCAAAGACCTGGAGCTGGAGTTGAAGAAGGTTGTGGGATCTGGTATGGGGTCTGGGAATTAAATTTAATCTTTTTGGAAGAAAACAAGTGCTCTGAATCAGGCCCTTCGGCCCCCAACATTAGTAAACCTATGTTGCATTTCTTTTATCTCTTAAGTTAGAAAACCACTTACTTTTATTTTATTTTATTTTATTTTTTGAGCTCAATTTAGCTATGTAGCATCAATGAGGATGGCCTTGAACTCCTGATTTCCCTTCGTCCATCTTCTATGTGCTGAAGATATTTCCTTACTCCCTTTTGAAAAGCCTGACACTAAATTGATGTTTGCTTATTCTGCCCTGGATTAATTTGTATCCTTTCTCCTCAAAAAAATCTCCTCCTCTGTTTTGTTAAAAGCCTTGACTTCCAGAACTACAGAATGTAAATTGATTTAAAAATAGTTTTTTTCTAGAGATGCAAACTAATTAAGTTAGAATGAGATCAAATTAGATTAAAGTAAGTTCCTAATGCAATAGAACAGTTATCTTTATAAAAGAGATATATTTGGAAATACAGAGAAAGGCATGGTGAGAATAGTTTGTGAAGATAGGAGTTTATAGGATAATGAATCAAAATACCTCCCCCCCCAAAAGATGATGGTAAATTATCGGGGAGAGATGTGGAAGTCATCCTTCTTCATAATCCAGTTAATTCTGAAATAATTTTCTGCTGAGAATTTGAGTTTGCATTTCAAATTTTCTGGCCCGTGAGGTAATAAACTTTTGTAATCCAATTCACTATTTTTAGTAATTTATTGTGTTGGAACGTTAAGCATTGGGTCAAAATATGTATCTATAAAATAATAAAAACCATTGTTTCTCTGACTTATGAAGAAGTAATAAAATGAGTACATGGTGTCCTAAAAAGCAAAGATTTCATTTTGAATCACAGATCTTAATGCCTTAGATAATGAATCTTTTTTCTTCAATGTTTTTTTAATTGAATATATTCTTTGTTTACATTTCAATCATTATTCCCTTTCCTGGTCCCCCCCCTCTTTCCAGAAAACCCCTAACCCCCCCCCGATTTTGTAAGGATGTTCCTCCACCCAACCCACTCCCACCTACCCTCCCTTGATTTCACTATGCTGGGGCATCTATCAAGCCTTCATAGGACCAAGGACCTCTCCTCCCATAGATGCCCGACAAGGCATTCCTCCACTACAAGTGCAGCTGGAGCCATGTGTACCCCTTGGTTGATGGTTTAGTCCCTGGGAGCTCTTGGGAGGGGGTTGGTTGGTTAATATTGTTGTTCTTCCTGTGAGGTTGCAAAGCCCTTCAGCTCCTTTAGTCCTTTCTCTAACTCCTCCATTGGGGATCCTGTGCTCAGTCCAATGGTTGACTGCTAGCATCTGCCTCTGTATTTGTAAGGCTCTGACAGGGTCTCTCAGGAGTCAGCCATATCAGGCTCTTTTCGGCAAGCATTTCTTAGCATTTACAATAATGTTGGGGGTTTGGTTACTGTATATAGCATGAATCCCCAGGTAAGACAGTCTCTGGATCGCCTTTCCTCCAGTCTCTGTTCTACACTTTATCTCTGTAATTACTCCTGTGAGTATTAAACAAGATATAATTCACAGACTACATGAAGCTCAAGAAAAAGGGAGACCAAAGTGTGGGTGCTTCAGTTCTTCTGATAAAGAGAACAAAATACTCACAAGATAATGACTCTTTAATAGACTGGAACAACTAGAAAATATCCTTGTCATGTAGAGGAATTTTAGTCAAGCAACAGTGCTTCTCTGAGCATAACCAGAGAACTCCTATGTCTGTTTTATCTGGCTGGAAGGCAGGCACACCCTTAGAACATGCCTTTACTCCATCTGACTGGAATCTTTTAGCACACACCTTTAATCCCAAACAATGCCATCTAACTGAGGGGCATCAAAGTGACAAATCAGAGACAGATTTGACAGAACCAGTCAGTGAGGGGATGTGCCTAGCTCTCAGGAATGTTTTCTGATCATCTTGGTCTGAGATGTTAGGGATTCCTCAAATAGCAATTGAAGAGCATCTTAGGGAGAAAGGGCTTAGTGAGTCTGCGAGTTGGGAAATGTTGGGAGTCAGTGCAATGACTATAGTGCAGTGGGGTTGAGTTGCTTCATGAGTTCATGCAGTTCAAAGCAGGTCAGCAGAGGCAGGCGAAGACAGAAAACAAGAAGCCAGTAGATTAGAACTAATTCCAGAGTTAGTTTGAAATCAAGCAGAGTAATTCAGTCAGCAGAATTCTAAGAGAAGCCACACTAAATCAGTCAGGATGGAGTGGAGCTTGAGCCAAAATACCTGAGATGAACTAGCCAGGAGGCCTATGGAAAGAGCTAGAAAGGGCGAGTTTAGTCAGCAGTACGCCTCCAAGATGACAATTACTTCTAGTGAATAAAAGTGGTTTATATAGTAATATTGGAACTGAAATAAGTTAAAATACGAATTATTTATATTCATTACCAGCAATACCTTGTTAAGAATCATTTCTGAATGTTGAAGTTTAATATGGATGTTCTATAATTGTGATGGTTAGTTTATTTTGACTAAACAGGCCGATGCCATTTTAAAGATGAGAGCATCATTGGAGAGAAATCATAAGATGGGTACTTAATCAAGCCTGTAGGGTATTTTTTTAAAATTAGTGGCAGTAAGGAAGTGTCCTGTCCATTGTATGTATGGTTGCCTTCGGGCTGGTAGCCCAGAGTTCTATCAGAAGACAGTCCAAGCAAGCCAAAGAGAACAAGTGAAGCAGCAGGTCCTCGGCTCCTCCTCTTTGGCCTCTTCATCAGCTTCTGCCTCCAGGTTCCTGCCATGTTTGAGTGCCTGCCAGTCTGCATAAAAGGGCTATCGATGGGAACTGCAGGGCTCTGGCCTAGCCAGCGCAGCTAAAGATGTGCAGCTCTGCGAGGGATCGCCCAAGCAAGGCAGGTTGCCTGGCCTCTTCTGTAGCCACAGATGTCGCAGGAGTTGGTGGCAGGCTGTAGGACACAGCAGATTGCTAGTAGTCAAGGTCAGGGAGCTACCAGGCAGGAAGTAGCTGTAACAGGCTTGAGCAGCTTCCAGCAATGAAGGCTTCAGGAGAGAATACTCCTCCCTTGAGCATTTATCTTTCCCTGGAGTGTTACAACTAGATAAAACAGGCACTCCTGGACCATCTTTGGTGAAATAACTTGTGCACCTTATTCCTTCTGGGTAGGATCTTATAAATATTTTGGGGTAGTTTGGGGTCTAAAGGCAGATGTTTTCTATCATCTTGGTCTGATTTGTTAGGGATGCCTCATCTTCAGATGTTGCCCCTACGTGGCTGATTGTCACAATCCTCTCCAAGGAGTGTCGTAGCCACATGTTTCAAGACAGGCACCTGGTTGGGAGTGGATTTAAATGCCTACCATTTTCGAATTTTGATCATTTCTGGGGTTCCTGGGTCTACATGACCTTACCAGGCTTTCTGTATGGTGTCACGCTCCACTGCCCCACAAGTTCCTGTCCTGTCTCCCTTCAATGATGGATCTAAGATGTGGAAGTGTAAGCCAAATAACTCCTTTCATCCTCAAGTGGCTTTTGGTCATTGTGTTTCCTCACAGCAATGATAAACCTAACTAAAACAGAAATGAAAATGTCTTATATTCAGAAACTTCCCTGACTTTCACTTCATCTAATGTCTTCTAAGGTAAAATTTAATAGAGTAGTTTCATGGAATATATTTGCACACAGAAATCAAGTGTGGCCATCCAATCCCATCAAGCTGGATCACTGTTGTTAGTTCCCAACCCTGTTTGAAGGGATTAATTATCTAATAATAATCACTAATCAGTAATGTGTTCCATAGATTGCACAGAGGGAATCTTGGGAAGATATTTCCTCTTCCCAAAAAGATTTACCTTGTATCAAGTTGATAGAAACACTAACCAGGATAATATCCATAGAGTTCATTATTTTCTTTTTAAATTGTCATCCTTTACAAAGGGTTGCAGATGAAGTCTATATTTGCTCACGGCAAAGTATGAACAAATCTAAAATTAAGTGCAGCATTCACTCCTCATCTTGAATCCTTCTTTACACAGTACCAGAGTCCATCATAGAAATCTACAACTGCTCATAATTCAGAGAAAGAATTACAATGGATTGCTCATCCTCAGTTGATACATATCACACAAAAAATAAGGTCTATACCTCAGACTCCTGGAGTATAGCAGAAGAGAAAGCAAAACCACATTGACAGCCAGAGGACTAACATGTCTTTTGGGAAACAGTGTCTTCTACATTTGGCAGGGAACTAAACTCATGAAATCTTAACACTATGTTCACATAAGCAAGACTTGAACAAGGATGATGTCCCAAGATGGATGGGATAAATAGCCCCACCTATAGATGGAGAGTTATAGGCAATTACTGTCTGCTAAGAGCCAACTGAGAGTTATCCAAGTGGTCATATAAAAACACAACACTACAAATAATCAACAATAAGTAGATTCAGCAAATTGAATCTCAATCTCTCACACACATGCACACACACAAATAATAAAGGAAAGGTCATAAATTTGAGAGAATAGAGGGAGACACAGGAGTTCTAGGGGGTAAGGGGACAAAAGGGGTCAAAATTACAATAAGACTGTACTTATGTATATAACTAACCTGAATTAATAAATGTAAAATACACCTATAGTATAAATTAACATCTAATACAAAGTTAATGTAATATATAGAGAGATGTAAATTTTTCTTGAACTGCTTTTTTATAGGAAAAGGAGAGCTTGTTTTCAAATGAATATATTAAAATACATATTTTCACCCAAGAAGAAAGGAGAGGACCCTGGGCCTATAAAGATTGCATCCAGTTTAGTAAAGAAACCGAGGGGGGAGGGGGAATGATTGGGGAACAGTTGGGGGGGGGGAGAGGAACTATGGGAACTATGGTGGGTGGGAACTGGGAAAGGGGAAAGCCTTTGGAATGTAAACATAGAATATAGAAAAAAAAAAAAGAGTACTGACTGCTCTTCCAAAGGTCCTGGGTTCAAATTCCAGCAACCACATGGTGGCTCACAACCATGTATAAAGAGATCTGACATCCTCTTCTGGAGGATCTGAAGACAGCTACAGTGTGCTTACATATAATAAAAGAAATTTAAAAAAAAAAACTCATCCAATAAGAAATTTCTAATATATTGTAACTAAATCTGTAAAGAATTCACAAAAAATATTTGTTCCAAGAGAAATTTGTTATATCAGAGCTGTCTTTCAGTTCTCAAATACAAGACAAAGGAAGCAATAGGCTTCTTTGATTGGGTTCCTTGTATCTCCAGACACATACTTCTATTAAACAGTTATTTTTTTAGGAATTATTTCTATTAGCAAAGACTATGGTCTCAGAACAAAGGAATATTAAATTAATGTTGATAGCTCTAAAATGAAGTTGCTTCCTATTTTGGTATCTTCTTCTAAGCCAACCACTAGATTTCTCTGCTATAACAAGGGTGTATATACATACGCACACCTATAACTTCAAGAGAGCATCTGTGTTTAAATCATTGCATGCCTATACAGCCTTGATATCTCTAAATGATTTTGAGAATTGCTGACTGCACTCAAGTGAAAATCAAAGTGATGGATGCTGACATGCTCTTTCATTTTGCTTTGGTGATTCAGTTCATATGGGAGTCAAAATCAATTTCATATACCTTCATACTTCAGTGTATTTTGTTTGCAAAAGAGCTAGCTAGCTATGTTTAATTTTCTGTAATTTCTTTCTAAGGAAAGTGACTAGAATTCACAATGGATGCTTTCTACGAATAAAATTATATTTGTCAGGTAAAAAAAATCTTTCTGGGATGGTAAGTATGCTGTAATTTTTGGCCTTCCAAAGAAGATTTAGGTTTCTGTTGTGGGAATGAGGCTGACTTGGTTTCACTGGTCAATTCTGCATGTATGGAATGATGATTGTACCTTAGTTTCTCCAATATCAAAAGGAAATTCAAAGGGCTTGACTCTCATGATCACTAGGAAAATATATCGTGCAACCTACTCTCTTCAAAATAGCTGTAGGTAATTTTTCTTATTGCTCTATTGTCGATAAAATAAGGTTCACAGGCAAAGTATAATAAATATAATTACTGAAAAATTATCTAAAATACAATGAAAATATATTATTTTTTACATTTCCCATATGAAAATTCAACCCTAAAATATTAAATTACTATACATTTTACATATCCAATAATAATTTATGTTCTGGGAAAAAATATCTAAAATATTGATGAGTCACTCATGAAAAGCCAGATTGCCTTCCAGTTTCAGTTTTGCCAGAAGGATTAATGGGTTAGTTATCTAAAAAACCCAGGTGGACCAAAAAGCACTGGCCAGGTAAGTTGATTTGATTGATAATGTCTGTGGATGCCTCTCATAAGAAATCCACAACCAATCTGACTGGTATCTAGCTCTTCCAGACTACACAGGAACTAGATGAATGTGGACATTGAAAAGTCCCCTTTTTCTATCCCACAGAATCCCAGGATCTCATGCCAAGCGTGCAGTATCACTAGTTTCCCTAGAGAAATTATATCCTGCTGGTGTTCTGGTTAAAACAATCATTCTGGGGTCTAACTTCTTGAGTTCTTTGTATATATTGGATATTAGCCCTCTGTCAGATGTGGGGTTGATGAAGATCATTTCCCACTTTGTTGCTTGCCGTTTTGTCCTTCTGACAGTGTCCTTTGCCTTACAGAAACTTTGTAATTTTATGAGGTCCCATTTGTCAATTCTTGATCTTAGAGCATAAGCTATTGGTGTTCTGTTAAGGAACATTTCCCCTGTGCCCATGTCCTCCAGGGTCTTCCCAAGTTTCTTTTCTAATAGTTTCAGTGTGTCTGGTTTTATGTGGAGGTCCTTGATCCACTTGGAGTTGATCTTAGTACAAGGAGATAAGAGTGGGTCAATTCGCATTCTTCTGCATGTTGACCTCCAGTTGAACCAGCACCATTTGTTGAAAAGGCTATCTTTTTTCCACTGGATGGTTGTGGCTCCTTTATCAAAGATCAAGTGACCATAAGTCTGGGGGTTCATTTCTGGGTCTTCAATCCTATTCCATTGATCTATCTGCCTGTTGCTGTACGAATACCATGCAGTTTTTAACACAATTGCTCTGTAGTACTGCTTGAGGTCAGGGATATTGATTCCCCCAGAAGTCCTTTTATTGTTGAGAATAGTTTTAGCTAACCTGGGTTTTTTGTTGCTCCAGATGAATTTGAATTGCTCTTTCTAGATCTATGAAGAATTGAGTTGGGATTTTGATGGGGATTGCATTGAATCTGCATATTGCTTTTGGCAAGATGGCCATTTTTACTATATTGATCCTGCCAATCCAGGAGCAAGAAATATTTTTCCATCTTCTGAGGTCTTCTTCGATTTCTTTCATCAAGGACTCAATGAACCAAATAATCCTATCAAAAAATGGGATACAGAGCTAAACAAAGAATTTTCACCAGAAGAAATGCGGATGGCCGAGAAACACCTTAAGAGATAGATGTTCACCATCATTAGTCATCAGGGAAATGCAAATCAAAACAACCCTGAGATTCCACCTCACACCAGTCAGAATGGCTAAGATTAAAAACTCAGACAACAGGTGCTGGCGAGGATGTGGAGAAAGAGGAACACTCCTCCACTGTTGGTGGGATTGCAAAATGGTAAAACCGCTCTGGAAATCAGTGTGGCGGTTCCTCAGAAAATTGGGCATATCACTTCCAGAGGACCCTGGCATACCACTCCTGGGCATATACCCAGAAGATTCCTCTGCATACAATAAAGCACATTCTCCTCTATGTTTACAGCAGCCTTGTTTATAATAGCCAGAAATTGGAAGGAGCCCAGATATCCCTCAAAGGAGGAATGGATACAGAAAATGTGGTATATTTATACAATGGAGTACTACTCAGCAATTAAAAATAATGAACTCATGCAATTTGAAGGTAAATGGTTAGATCTGGAAAATATCATCCTTAGTGAGCTAACCCAATCACAAAAGAATACACATGAAATGCAATCACTGATAAGTGGATATTAATGAGCCCAGAAGCCCTAAATACTCAAGGCACAATTAGCAAGTCAAATGACTCCCAAGAAGAAGAAAGGAGAGGACCCTGAGCCTGTAAAGACTGGATCCAGTATTGTAGACCCAGAACAGAGAAATCGTGGGGGGAGGAATGAGTGGGGAATAGCAGGGGTGGGGGGAGAGGAATTATGGGACATATGGTGGGGGGGAGCTGGGAAAGGGGAAAGCCTTTGGAATGTAAACATAGAATATAGAAAATAAAAATTAAAAAAATGCCCCACACAGGACACATTGCTATTCAAATAAAGATGTTATTATAATACTCATGAAATATTTCTAAAAATTAAAAATTCATTCTGCTTCTGAATATATCTGTGTTCTTCTGTTTATTTCCATAACACCTCCACTAATCCCTAAATAAGAGGTTGTTCTTCAAAGAAAATGAGGGGATGTGGTTCATTTGAGTCTCTTTGTATATGTGTTAATGCTTGATCTTCTTTTTTTGTTGTTGTTGTTTTGTTTTTTTTATTTTTTACTTTTTTATTTTCTATATTATTTGTTTACATTCCAAAGCCTTTTCCCTTTCCCAGTTCCCCCCTCACCATATGTCCCATAAGTCCTCTCCCGGCCCCTCCCCACCATTCCCCAATCACCACCCCCCCCACCATTTCTGTGTTCTAATACTCTCCTACAAAACTGGTCCAGTCTTTTCAGGAAGAGGGTCCTCTCCTTCCTACTTCTTGGGAATCTTTTGATTTTTCTAATTGTGCCTTGAGTATTCAGAGCTTCTGGGATCAGTAATATCCACTTATCAGTGATTGCATTTCATGTGTATTCTTTTGTGATTGGGTTGACTCACTTAGGATGATATTTTCCAGATCTAACCATTTGCCTACAAATTGCATGAATTCATTATTTTTAATTGCTGAGTAGTATTCCATTGTATAAATATACCACATTTTCTGTATCCATTCCTCCTTTGAGGGGCATCTGGGCTCCTTCCAACTTCTGGCTATTATAAATAAGGCTGCTATGAACATAGTGGAAAAATGTGTCTTTATTGCATGCAGGGGAATTCTCTGGGTATATGCCCAGGAGTGGTATGACAGGGTTCACAGGGAGTGTCATGCCTAGTTTTCTGAGGAAACGCCAGAATGATTTCCAGAGCAGTTTTAACATCTTGCAATCCCACCAACAGTGGAGGAGTGTTCATCTTTCTCCACATCCTCGCCAGTACCTGTTGTTGATCTTCTAACAAATACATCCCATATTTTTAATGAGGTACTACTATTGAATGATTTCAGCAAAATGGTTTTTGATCCTCTAGGAAAATAAAACTGCTCTCTGAATTAAAGTTATTCAAATAACAAAGTTTACTTTCCATTTATTTGATTTTAATTAATCATTTTAGAACTTCAAATAAGATATTTTAATCATATTTGTCCCTCCTTAACTTCTTAAAGATCCATCCTCACAGTCACAAACCCTCCCAAACTCCTGCTTTTCATTTTTTAATAACCCACCAAGTTCAATTTGTGGTACTCATATGTTTATGGGTATTGGATAAGCCACTGGAACATGGTGAATCGATTATTCATCCCCCCACCCTAATTCTTGGAATCAGTGATCAATGGAAAAAATGGAACAAGATCACTATAAGGGAAAGAGTTCTGAGAGAACCAGAACAAGATGCTGCCTTCTAGACAGGACAAGACAATTGTACTGCTAATTTCATGGTAACAATGGTCACCTGCACAAGATCAAGGCTATGAGAGTTCTAACATCAGATAGCAAGGGGTTCATAAACTTACAAACCTGAGGAGCAATTTACATCTGATGTCTTCTGGAGAAGAACAATTTTCATTAAAAGGTTCCTTTGGTCAAAGTATGGATAAATTTGTGTGTACATGTGCACACATGTACATGTGTACATGTACATAGTCACAAGGTAGACTAGAGGTTAATTTTAGGTATTATTCCTGAGGACACATTACCGGGTTTCTTGAGATGGTCTTTCAATCAGACCTGGGACTCACGAATTCTAGACTGGCTGACAGTTAACACAGCGCTCAATTTGTCTTTGCTACCCACAAGGAATCTAAGCTCCAGGGTCTTTGTGTATGTGGTTGATGAGTCTTGAACTCAGGTTTTCTTGCTTATGTAGCCAGTAGTTTACTAAGCTAATCTCAGGTCCCAAGAAGTCAATTTTTTTTTTTTTTTGCTTGAGACCTTGGTAGAGAACCTGATTTTTACCTGAACATAAATAATAGAAACCCATATGATCATATATTTGTACCATTGAAATAAACCTCTATCCTAGGTAATATAGCTAACTGTTATCAATCTGAATTGATACTCTAGTATAAAGTATTCAGATATAAAAAAGTATGAAATATTATTAGCTTACCACTTTATTTCTCTGAGTACTATTTAGGATTATGGTTTTATATTCTTTCCCCTCCTCAGTGGATGTATAATTAATTTTATAAATGCAAGGTGATGTGTCAGTATTGGTTTCAAATACATATAGTCATTAGTTCCAAGGTGCTTAATAAATGAGGTCTGATCATTTTTATTTTTATCCCATGGCAATCAGAATCCATGTTTAAATGCCTGTATTCTGTTAAAGAACGTTTATGTTAAAGGAGCTGTTTTACAACTAGGACATGAATAAAAATGCCTCTCATGATAAATATAATTCCTTATTTATTTATTTATTTATTTATTTGTATTTAAAAGCAAGATGAGTTTCATGTAAGATTATTTTCATAATTTTTCAGCCAACAGTATGCATGAGGGATGTTATTTATTGTGACCTCTCTAATCTAAAGAATCTTTACAACCATGTTGTTCCTTATTGATCAGGTTACCAAATCAAACAAATTATTAGCCAGTGTTAAAGTACTAATTGTATAAATAGTGCATTATCAATAATTCTTTAAAACAATATTCTCCAAGAAATAGCATAATAAATCCTATGATGAAACTGGTAGATAATTACTCAAAATATCCAGCTGAGCACTTTCCTACAAGAGAACCAATGATACAATGCTGGTAGCTGGAAGCTGTTTAACGTGTTTATGCCACAGACATTAGCATGCCGTTCAAATCATAGCCTTTCTTTGGTACCACAGAATTGATTTGTAGACTTCTGTAAACTTTCATTTTCTTCAATAATAGGCATGAGGAAAGATTCAGATAAAGGAAATCAGAACATTTCTGATATTTATGACAACCTGGTATTTTCTTGAGAGATTCTATGTTAAATAGTGCTATATCATATTAGCATTGATAATGAAGTAAAATAGTTTTATATACAATTACTTATTTGTTATAACTGATTGAGAAAAATATTTTCATATGTTTAATCATTATTAAGATATTTAAGTGAATAATACATATATGTATTATTAAATGAATTAAGTGAATACATATATATATATATATTATTCACTTAAATATCTTAATACTAATATGTATATATATATGTGTGTGTGTTTGTGTATGTTTGTATATTTTTCTTTTCTTTTTATATGTTTAAGATAAGACCTTTTACTCTAGCTGAGAGTGCTGTGGAATTTATGTTCTTCTTGACACTATATTCTACATTTAGGATCACAAGGGTTTGCTACTTGCTTGGCTTAATATGCTGTTTCCTATTCAAATATGTATGTTAAGATATTGAAAACTAAAACAAGTTTTGGGTTTAAGTATCATGTTTGCCTGTGTTTATTTAGGATGGCAAATTGTTCAAGTCACGAAATGCTCTAAGATTGCATTTTCGAAAACCTTATCAAACCATTCTGCACCAAATCAGTAAACTATGCTTTACCACCTCAAACTTTTATTATGTTTGGTATTTTCTTCTTTATTGCAGAAACATTCACTTTCTAAGCTATGATGAACACCTTCAACTACATTTATAATCAATCAGACTCTTATTTTATACATGATCTTTCAGAATCCTTATACTTCATCATATAGAACAATTTCTTTCATTCAATATATTCAGAAAACATGATTCCAGTAAATAGTACTTTCAAACCATATTGTTGCTTGTAATCAACTGTATGAAAATGGACACATTTATGCCATTTGAAATTAATATTATATTGGCATATCAAGAAACATAAATGATCCTGTTGATATATTATGAGTATTCACAGGTTTGTATGTACATTGACATAGTTGTGAAATATTTAAGGATATTTTGTATCCAGTCAACACAAGCTTTCAGAAGACAAGACAAATAACCAGAGCATGAAGAAACATTTATTCACATAATTAACTGAAATAGTAAACAACAAGATCTGGAGATTAGTAAAAAGCTTTAGGACCTAGAATCTTAAATTTTATTCAGTTAGATTGCAAAGGGAGAGAGGAGTTATAGTGAAAGATAAATCTGGAAGAATAAGCAGATTTCAAGGGTATGGAGTCTTGTGGTTTTAAGAAAATGGCTTATTTCATGAACAGGGAAGAGAGTACAGGACAAATCTGGCATGTGGCACCTTCACTTTGTAAAGATTACTTTACCTACAATTAGAAGGTAAAGACTACAAGTTTCAAAACCCCAAAATAGAACCAGGTCAGATGCCTGTTGAAACAGCGCTGAAGGAGTTTGGCAAACTAACTCTTCCCTTACCTCCCCGTCCCCCAAAAAAGTAAAAGTGGAGAAGAAATCTAATGAGTGCAGGAAAGTAACTGTCCTGTTAATGAATGTGTGTGAATGGAGAAGACAAAGAATAGTTCTTGCTGCCAGAGTTAATGCTTGAAGGAGTGTCTGTCAGCAGGTCTGTAGGGTGGAAGTTGTGGTTTGGCTGACTTTGATTCAATCCCATTGAGAGCCACAGTGGGGATTTCTACTTGATAGATGGTCCAATTATCAGAAACTCAAGAATAAATGTGCTTTGAGTAATACTAACTTGAGCATCACTAGTATATAAAACATTTCTTAAATCTTAGAATGGACTGAGTGGGTGACTTTTCATGAGAAAAGAAGCTACATCTAAGATGGTCTGAATAAATTGTCTTAGCAAAGGACAAAGGACTTACTAACCTAAAACATCAATAAATACTAGTATCACTAGAAATAAAAAGGATGAGACACACATGGATGTATATTTTGACAATGATAATATTTAGCATTTTGGTCCTTTCTTTTCTCTATTAATGCTTTTATTTCTCTTTGTTTTCTTTGGCTTTATGTCAAGCTCCCATTTCTTCAACAATATACTCAAGGTTTTGTGTTGTCCACCTCTATTTACAATGTCATGAGCCTTGCTGTGTTTCACATTGTTCTGATTCTAAGTAACCCTGTCTGCTGAAGAGTTGCATATTTATTTCACTGCTATACGCTTCTAAGCACTCAGGTCACTAAGTCATCTGTACATATCATAGAAAATCAATATTTCTATCATTATCTTGATTTTCTGAGTCCAGTTAATTAAGTCAGAATGATTCACAGAATGCTGAAGGTAACTTTTGAGTTCTACCTTCCACACCTCTTTCCCAGAAAGTTACATTAATTTCAGTGAGTGGACTTCCTGAAGTAGCTTTGGCTGACTCTGAATTTAATTTGTTAAAGCACTTTTTTAAAGTTAACCTGTATTTCTCTATGTGGTGGTTTGAATATAGAAATGTCCCCCCATAGGTTATAAGAAGTGCAATATTATGAAGTATGTCCTTGTTGGCGTGGATGTGGCTTTGTTGGAGGACATGTTTCAGGGGAGGGAGAAGGGCTGCCTTTGAGGTCTTACAAACTCAAGTGTGACCTATCAGCTCACTTGAACGTCATACTGCCCACAGATCCAGATGTTGTGCTCTCAGCTGCCTCTCCAGCACTGTGTCTATCTGTGTGCCACCATGCTTCCCACCATGGCAATAATGGACTAAACCTTTGGACTATAAGCCAAACCTCAAATTATTTTCCTTTATAAGAATTGTCCTGGTCATGGTGTCTCTTCATAGCAATAAAAACCATGGGTTGAACCAGCACCATTTGTTGAAAAGGCTATCTTTATTCCACTGGATGGTTGTGGCTCCTTTATCAAAGATCAAGTGACCATAAGTCTGTGGGTTCATTTCTGGGTCTTCAATCCTATTCCATTGATCTACTTACCTGTTGCTGTACCAATACATGCAGTTTTTAACACAATTGCTCTGTAGAACTGCTTAAGGTCAGGGATAGTGATTCTCCCAGAAGTCCTTTTATTGTTGAGAATAGTTTTAGCTATCCTGGGTTTTTTGTTGCTCCAGATGAATTTGAGAATTGCTCTTTCTAGATCTATGAAGAATTGATTTGGGATTTTGATAGGGATCTCATTGAATCTGTAGATTGCTTTTGGCAAGATGGCCATTTTTACTATATTGATCTTGCCAATCCTGGAGCAAGAAATATTTTTCCATCTTCTGAGGTCTTCTTCGATTTCTTTCTTCAAGGACTTGAAGTTCCTGTTGTACAGATCTTTTGCTTGTTTGGTTAGAGTTATGCCAAGGTACTTTATGTTGTTTGTGGCTATTGTGAAGGGTGTTATTTCCCTAATTTCTTTCTCAGCCTGCTTGTCCTTTGAGTACAAGAAGGCTACTGATTTGCTTGAGTTAATTTTATAACCAGCCACTTTGCTGAAGTTGTTTATCAGTTGTAGAAGTTCTCTGGTGGAGTTTTTTGGGTCGCTTAAGCAAACTACCATATCGTCTGCAAAAAATGATAGTTTGACTTCTTCCTTTCCAATTTGTATCCCTTTGACTTCCTTATGTTGTCTAATTGCTCTTGCTAGAACTTCAAGTACTATATTGAAAAGATATGGAGAGAGAGGGCAGCCTTGTCTAGTCCCTAATTTTAGTGGGATTGTTTCAAGTTTCCATTTATTTTGATGTTAGCTACTGGTATGCTGTAGATTGCTTTTACTAAGTTTAGGTATGGGTCTTGAATTCCTGCTCTTTCCAAGACTTTTAGCATGAAAGGATGCTGAATTTTGTCGAATGCTTTTTCAGCATCTAATGAGATGACCATGTGGTTTTTTCTTTTAGTTTGTTTATGTAGTGGATTACATTGATGGATTTCCGTATATTGAACCATCCCTGCATCCCTGGGATGAAGCCTACTTGATCATGGTGAATGATCGTTTTGATGTGCTCTTGGATTCAGGTGGCAAGGATTTTATTTAGTATTTTTGCATCGATATTCATAAGAGAAATTGGCCTGTAGTTCTCTTTCTTTGTTGGATCTTTTTGTGGTTTAGGTATTATCGTAATTGTGGCTTCGAAGAATGAGTTGGGCAGTGTCCCTTCTGTCTCTATTTTGTGGAATAGTTTGAAAAGTATTGGTGTTAAGTCTTCTTTGAAGGTCTGGTAGAATTCTGCACTAAAACCATCTGGTCCCGTACTTTTTTTGGTTGGGAGGCTTTCTATAACCCCTTCTATTTCTTTAGGGGTTATGGGACTATTTAGCTGATCTACTTGATGCTGATTTAATTTTGGTATTTGGTTTCTGTCTAGGAAATTGTCCATTTCCTCCAGATTCTCCAGTTTTTTTGAGATTAGACCTTTGTAGTAGGATCTGATGATCTTTTGAATTTCCTCAGTTTCTGTTGTTATGTCTCCCTTTTCATTTCTAATTTTGTTAATTTGTATACTGTCTCTGTGTCCTTTGGTTAGTCTGGCTAAGGGTTTATCTATCTTGTTGATTTTCTCAAAGAACCAGCTCCTGGTCTTGTTGATTCTTTGTATGGTTTTCTTTGTTTCTACTTGATTGATTTCAGCCCCGGGTTTGATGATTTCTTGTCTTCTACTCCTCCTGGGTGAATTAACTTCTTTTTCTTCCAGGACATGCAGAAGAATGCAAATTGACCCACTCTTATCTCTTTGCACTAAGATTAACTCCAAGTGGATCAAGGACCTCCACATAAAACCAGACACACTGAAACTATTAGAAAAGAAACTTGGGAAGACCCTGGAGGACATGGGCACAGGGGGAAAGTTCCTGAACAGAACACCAATAGCTTATGCACTAAGATCAAGAATTGACAAATGGGACCTCATAAAATTACAAAGTTTCTGCAAGGCAAAGGACACTGTCAGAAGGACAAAACAGCAACCAACAAAGTGGGAAAACATCTTCACCAAGCCCACATCCAACAGAGGGCTAATATCCATTATATACAAAGAACTCAAGAAGTTAGACCCCAAAGAACCAAATAACCCTATCAAAAATGGGGTACAGAGCTAAACAAAGAATTTTCACCAGAAGAAATTCAGATGGCCGAGAAACACCTTAAGAGATGTTCAACATCATTAGTCATCAGGGAAATGCAAATCAAAGCAACCCTGAGGTTGCACCTCACACCAGTCAGAATGGCTAAGATTGAAAACTCAAGAGACAACAAATGCTGGCAAGGATGTGGAGAAAGAGGAACACTCCTCCACTGTTGGTGGGATTGCAAAATAGTAAAACTGCTCTGGAAATCAGTTTGGCGGTTCTTCAGAAAATTTTGCATGTCCCTTCCAGAGGACCCTGGCATACCACTCCTGGGCATATACCCAGAGGATTCCCCTGCATACAATAAAGACACATGCTCCACTGTGTTTATAGCAGCCTTGTTTATAATAGCCAGAAATTGGAAGGAGCCCAAATATCCCTAAAAGGAGGAATGGATACAGAAAATGTGGTATATTTATACAATGGAATACTACTGAGCAATTAAAAATAATGAATTCATGCAATTTGTAGGTAAATGGTTAGACCTGGAAAATATCATCCTGAGTGAGTTAACCCAATTACAAAAGAATACACATGAAATGCAATCACTGATAAGTGGATATTAATGAGCCCAGAATCCCTAAATACTCAAGGCACAATTAGCAAGTCAAATGATTCCCAAGAAGAAGAAATGAGAGGACCCTGGGCCTGTAAAGATTGGATCCAGTTTTGTAGAGAAACTGTGGGGGGAGGGGAATGATTGGGGAATAGTTGGGGGGAAGAGGAATTATTGGACGTATGGTGGGGGGGAACTGGGAAAGGGGAAAGCCTTTGGAATGTAAACATAGAATATAGAAAATAAAAATTAAAAAGAAAAGAGTACAATGAATGCTCACCTGCACGATCTTTACTATGCCTTTCAGGAGCCCAGCTCATGGGAGTGTGCTGCCCACAGTTAAGGTGGATTTCAACCCCTAGCTTAATCTAGGCACCTCCTCACAGCCATGGCCAGATGCTGGTCTCCTAGATGATTCTACCAAGATGATGAGATCAGCCATCAGAAGGTTTGAAAATTTGCATTGCGGGGCCTGGAGAGATGGCTCAGTGGTTAAGAGCACTGACTGCTCTTCCAGAGGTCCTGTGTTCAAATCCCAGCTCCCACATGGTGGCTCACAACCATCCATAATAAGATCTGATGCCCTCTTCTGGTGTGTCTGAAGACAGCTACAGTGTACTTACATATAATAAATAAATGAATCTTAAAAAAAAAAAGAAAAAAGAAAAAAAAAACATGGGTTGCTACAAAATAAGGTATAAAACCTAGAACATAATTTTAGATTTGCAAGTTTTGACATAATGCCCTAACCTCTCCAGAAAGGAAAATCCCTTCCTTAGGTCAGTAATTGCCTGTGTCTCATCAGATTTATCTGTTCTCATATATGCTCAATAGATGTTTTTTCAAACCCTTCAAACACCTGAGTATTTCTCTGTTGTGCTATTATAGTTCTTATGGATAAATGCAAACAATATTCCTCATGTTTCTGAATTTGAGGAATACTATTTTTTAAATGAACATCAAATTTCCACGATTTAGAAACAAAACCAAAATCATAGTAGATATTCAACAAATATTGATATTGTAAAATGATGTTGGATTTTCTAGGGAAATCTCATAATTCATCTGTTTTCTACTTTGCTGTTATTGTGATAAAACTTTCTGAACAAAAGCAACATGAGAGAGGAGGAGGTATAATTAGATCATACTTCCAGTTACCAGTCCATCAATGAAAGGTCTCAAGGCAAAAGCCTGATCAGTAAATGAAGCAGAAGCTCTGGATAGATGCTGCACAACAAATTTTATCCTAGCTTCTGATAAGTTAGCTTGCTTTTTTTTGTTTTGTTTTGTTTTGTTTTGTTTTTGGTTTTTCAAGACAGGGTTTCTCTGTGTAGGCCTGGCTGTCTTGGAACTCACTCTGTAGACCAGGCTGGCCTCGAACTCAGAAATCCACCTGCCTCTGCCTCCCAAGTGCTGGGATTACAGGCGTGTGCCACCATGCCCGGCAGCTTTCTTTTATTTAATACTAATTCTATTTCCATGTGTGTATCTGTGTAGGCATATGTCCCACTTCTGCAGTTTCTCATACAGGTCAGAAGACAATATTGGATCCACTGAATCTAGAATTACAGGTAGTAATCTATTACTCAACGGGAGCGTTAGTAAGACTGCCAAGTGCTTTTAACCTCTGAGCCATCTCTTCAGCCCTCAGTTATCTTTGTTAGATAGTCCTGTCAAGATAGGACACAGGTTCAGACCCCCTTACCTCACATATCAATCAAGAAAATGTCCCATGGACATACTCACAGGCCACCTAATGAAGGTAATGCCTCAAGTGAGACACTCTCTGATAACCCTCTCCTGTGCCATATTGGCAGATGCACCTAACTTGACCATTTGCATTAATAGTAACATACTCAAAGGAAAAACAATGATATCTTACTACAGACTCTGCATCATTAGAAATATGACACCAAAATAAGTGGGATCTCTATTAATAAAAGCTTTAAAAAGGACTAATCAGTGAACATCGTTTTAAAAGTCACAGGATGTAGTAAGCCACTTCTCTTACCACTAATATATGCTTTCTAAGAGCTATCTCAGAAGGCACATTAAGGATGACTGTTTTCTCTGGCTCCCGCTATTCATGATAAGCACACAAATCGAAGAGCAGGGAAAGCTTTTAAGGGTCATATTCTTTAACAAGGGAAACACATGACTGAATGAAGATTTTCAGAATTATCATGGTGGTAAATCTATGCAATCTAGCTGCTCGTCTGCTGCTGTTCTTCTTAAAAATGTCAACATAATTCAAGCTATAACCCAATAGTCTAGTGGGATTGTGTGTTTTGAATGTTCACTGCTTTTACATAGACTCATGTGTAGTATCATTTTATTTTCAGATTATCCATTATCTAATATCGAATTCAAATACAACAACCTGAATATTGCTCTCTACATATAAATCTGCATTTAACTATCCAAATAACACCAACAACAATTTCTATGTTGAAGTAGGAAATTAAGATTTTTTAAATAATAAGTAAAGAATGAGGGAACTTGAGAGAACACAGAGAAAGCAATTATATTCAGTGACCCATTAACTAGAATGGTAAGTTCCATAATGAATGCTTAATGTTAGAAATGCTGGTTCATACCAACCCCAATTAATAGTGTCTTTTTCTCTTAGGTTAGTATTTGGCATGCACTTGGCAATAACTGTGGCTTGACGTACAAGAGATATACTATGCATTTTCTTTTCTTTTTTCTTTGTCTTTTCTTTTTTCTTTTTCTTTTTCTTTTTTTTCTTTCTTTTTTTTTTTTGTTTTTTTTTTTGTTTGTTTGTTTGAGACAGGATTCTCTGTGTAGTCCTGGCTGTCCTGGAACTCACTCTGTAGACCAGGCTGGCCTCGAACTCAGAAATCCGCCTGCCTCTGCCTCCCAAGTGCTGGGATTACAGGCATGCGCCACCACGCCCAACACATTTTCTTTTACTTTACAATTTTTCTCTTTTTTTCCATAATAAATTGGAAGGAAACACACACACACACACACACACACACACACACACACACATACACACAAAGTTTATTTTTTCACCTAAAGGAGACCCTTGGCAATTCTTATCTGGCATTCACAAATTATCAGGATTATAACTCTAGTGCAAGAGTTCTCAATTTGTGAGTCAAGTCCCATATGTTGGCAGGGTGTCAAAGGGCTTTTGCACATGAGTTGCATATCAGTTATTTATATTACAGTTCATTACAGTAGCAAAGTTACAGTCAAGAAGTAGCAACAAAAATTATTTTGTGGTTGGGGATCATGACAACTTGTGTAAAAGAGGAACAGCAAAGGAAGGTTGAGAACCACTGGTCTAGTGACGTTGAAAACATTATTGAGTAAATCGACGGTCACATGAATTCAAGCCCTGTGATGCAATAAGTTTAGATCGGATATTACTGATGACAGTGGGTAGTATGCACACTGTGACTACAAATATGCCATATACCAAGATGAGATTTGGGTAAGGTGTCTAAACATCTTCACTATTCAAAGTTGCTTTCCATACAGGCTGAACTTTATGTATTTATATTTACTATTTATATTACGTTTTTGAGAGTATAATATAATTACATTATTCAATCATCCCTTTTGTCTAAGGACTTCCCTTTTC
Organism: Apodemus agrarius; assembly: GCA_964023405.1. Lineage (NCBI taxonomy): Eukaryota > Metazoa > Chordata > Mammalia > Rodentia > Muridae > Apodemus > Apodemus agrarius. The sequence goes on from OZ030023.1 coordinate 30,908,316, forward strand.
TCTAAGTGCTTAGATATTATTTTTGCAGAATTAATATGTGAGATTTGAGAATGTAATACATATTTTTTATAGATGAGCATAATTTCTTACAACACAATCCCAAGGTTCTAGTCTCAGAGGTTCCAACTCCATAGTCTTTCAATGCACTTAATTATTGTGTCAAGACCTTGAGGGAAAGGACACATTGTATTCAACACAATACTCAATAGTATTTGGGAGTCACTATCTACAATATTCAAAACACTGATTTTCATTGAAAAGTACTTCATTTGATGTGCTCTTTTGAAGGACTTTAGAGCTATAGCTCTGATAATAGCTGCTCATTAAAACCACCTGCATCAATAATGAACTCATTTTGAAGCCTTCCAGCTAGTAAGATTGTAGAGTCATCTCCCTAGTCCTGTAATTCTTACAACTACAGAAATAAGAATTACAAGTGAATCTATTCTACTGTAATTCTACTTGTTGAAAGTGTGGAAGTAAAAATGAACACAATCCAAAATACCAAAGATGATAATCACATTAAGAGTAGCTTCCAGAACTAAAGCTACCTACTTCCAAATCGTGAAAATCTGCATAGGAAGGACCTGAGGGATTGACCTTCAGAATCTCCGATTAACTGTTGTATAATAAATCGACTTATTAACAGATTTCATTACTTTTGAAATGAAAGAGAGAATTGTCATCGTACAATTCACAGTAGAGTTTAAAAAATGGAAGAGCACCAAGGTCATTAGCTAACAGTAAAACTCCAAAGTGAGAGCTTCATAATGTTTTGTCAGTTTGGGAACAGATTGGAACGATAATGGAATAAAATCATTTAAAGGTATTTTATGGCTATGGAGTTGGCTCTGCAGTAAAAGGTGGCATAAGCCTGAAAAGCTGAGTTAGACCCTGCAGCTTATGTAAACACCAGATACGATGGCAAGTCTCTGTAATTCTGACACTCCTAGGCTGAGACGGGTGCCACAGATACTATGGATGATTGCTGGGAGCTCCTAGGTCAACTAGCCAGGAGTGTAAAATTCAGAAAAATAAATAGAAAATCTGTTGTGACATGGTGAAAGGAATGAACTAATTTCAAATGTTCTCTTTGAACCTAAGTATGTGTGCTGGGACAGGTAACTCTCTCTCTCTCTCTCTCTCTCTCTCTCTCTCTCTGTTTGTGTGTGTGTGTGTGTGTATGTGTGTGTTTCTTTCTGACTCTGTCTCTGTCTATCTCTCTCACAACATATGCACAACTCTCTCTCTCATATATATATATATATATATATATATATATATATATATGTAGTTTGCACTAGTGCAAACTCAGTTATTATGGAAATCAATATGGTTTAAGCTTCCTCTATAACATATATATATATATATATATATATATATATATATAGAGAGAGAGAGAGAGAGAGAGAGAGAACCTGAACACACATGAAGACCAAATCACTTTATCAACCACATTATCTTCTCAAAACACTCAAAACACTTCCACTAAAATCAGCATAGTACTTTAGGAGCTAGATAGAACAATAAGACAATTAAAGGGTATGCAACTACAAAAGGGAAAAGTCAAATATCCTAATTTACAGGTGATATTTTATACACAAAAGACTCCTCACAGAAAATTTCTATAGTTGTTAAAGTTTTCATCAAAGTAGGAGAATATAAAATTGACATTTGTATATATCCTTCCTATGTACAAATGACAAAACTACTGAGAAATGAATCAGAAAAAAATAATAGCTTTTACAATTTATGAAATAACATTAAATAAGCTAATGAAATATTTGTGTATTGAAAATTAAGACATTGAGAAAGAAATTGTAGATGACACCCCAGACAAAATGCTAAGAACAGTAGAACAAATGACAGATCACATTTTTGAGGACACAAGAAAATGGAACACTTATTCATTGCTGGCACTAGTGCAAACTCAGTTATTATGGAAATCAATATAGTTTAAGCTTCCTCTATAATCTAAAAATAGATTCATAGCCAACCCAATTACACTACTCTTGGGTAAATTCTCAAAAGATTCCACATATTACTGTACAGATAGTTATTTATCCATGTTCACTGCTACCATGTCCATACTGCCAGGAATTGGCTCATCAACTGAGGAATAATTAATGGAAAAGGTGCTACATTTAACAGTGAAACATTACTCAGCTGTTAGGATGAATACAATTGTGAAAGTTGCAGATAAATGGATGGAGCTCGAAACACCCATCTTGAGTGGGATAACTCAGGTAAAAGAATAGTGCATGTTCTTTCTTATATGTGAATCTTAGCTTTCAAACTTTAAACGTGTATATTTTGATATAAATAATCAGAGTAAGTAAGAACCATGGAGGAGCGGTTATTCAAGGAAGAAAACTATGATACATTGCCATATAGAGATACTGGAGAAACTAGGATAGGATTAAATGGGAAGATGAAGAAGAGCAAATGAGAAAGGAATGAATGTGGGAATGGATACATAAAACTGAAGGCCCTTTGAAAAGCCACATAGACACCTCTATACATGAGGACACAGCAAGACTTCCAAACTGGACCATTCTATCAATAAAAAGAAAATTTAACTTGGGAAATCAAACTGCCTGGCTGTCACTCAGGAGGAAGAGAAGCAGCATGGAGCAGAGAAAGCTCTGCAAGTTTTAAGGGGACAGGTAGTGGCAGGCAGAGAGATTTGAGCCAGAACAGCATGGGATTTAGCATAGGGCCTTTGATCTGGAGAGGCTGTCCTGGAACTACATGCCCTTGCCAGAGGTATTGGCCCTTCTGGTTAACAGAAAACAAATTCAGAAGATTCCTGAGGAATGCTGAGTTTTTAGGCTTAACAATAACAATCCTTCTATTTACAAGGTCAGAGTCTTTCTGTTTCGGACACTGTCACCGGTTGTGCCATTTTTGGAGGCCATTTTGTTGTTAAACACATTAGATTAGTACATCACTCCAACGTCATCAAAGAAGTTTCTTCTTTCAAAATATTATATTTAATATAGGAACCAAGAATTTGTTAATGTATAAAGTATATTTTAGAGCACCCAATATTCACTTGCATGTCTTTGTTTTTTTTAATATATTCTTTATTCACATTTCAAATGTACCCTTTTCCAGTTTCCTCCCCTCCCAGAAGATCTCCAACCCATCCTCCCATCCCCTGCCTCCAAGAAGAAGTGCCTCTGCTTAACCCACGCCCACCTACCCCCCTTTATTTTCCCATGCTGGGGCTTCTATCCAGCCTTCATAGGACCAAGGACCTCTCCTTCCACAAATGGCCAACAAGGCATTCCTCCACCACAATTGCAGCTGTTACCATGTGTAGCACTTGGTTGATGGCTTAGTCCCTGGGAGCACTGGGATATTTGTTTGGCCAACATCATTGTTCTTCCCATGGGGCTACAAATCCCTTCAGCTCCTCCAGTCCTCCCTCCAATTCCTCCATTGGGGAACCTTTGCTCAGTCCAATGGTTGGGTTCTAGCATCTGCCTCTGTATCTGTAAGGCTCTGGCAGGGCCCCTCAGGAGACAGTCATAACAGGCTCCTTTCAGCAAGCACTTCTTGACATCTATAATAGTGCCAGGGCTTGGTGACGGTTTATAGTATGAATCCCCAGGTATGACAGTCTCTGAGTGGCCTTTCCTTTGGTCTCTGCCTCACACTTTGTCTCCATAATTTCTCTTGTATTTTGTCCCTTTCTCAAAAAAAAAAAAAAGCATCCACACTTTGGTCTTCCTTCTTCTTGAGTTTCTTGTGGTCTCTGTGTTGTATCTTGTTTTTTTTCTGAACTTCTGGGCTAATATCCACTTATCAGTGAGTACATAAGATGCTTGATTTTTTTGTGATTGGGTTACCTCACTCAGGATGACACTTTCTAGTACTATCCATTTGCCTAAGAATTTCATGAATTCATTGTTTTCAATAGTTGAGTAGTATAGTACTCCATTATGTAAATGTGCCACATTTCTATATCCATTCCTCTGTTGAGGGACATCTGGGTTCTTTCCAGCGTCTGGTTATTATAAATAAAGCTACTATGGACATAGTGGATCATGTCATTATTACATGTTGGAGCATCTTCTGGGTATACCCAGAAGTAGTACAGCTGGGTGCTCAGGTAGTACTATGTCTAATTATCTGAGGAACCACCAAACTGATTTCCAGAGTGGTTTTACCAGCTTGAAATCCCATCACAAATAGAGAAGTGTTCCTCTTTCTCTACATCCTTACCAGCATCTGCTGTTCCCTGAGTTTTTCATCTTAGCCATTCTGACTGGTATGAGATGGAATCTCAGTTTGTTTGGATTTGCATTTCCCTGATAACTAAGGATACTGAATATTTCTTTAGGTGCTTCACAGTCATTCTAGTTTCCTCAGTTGATAATTCTCTGTTTAGCTCTGTACCCCATTTTTAATAGGGTTATTTGACTCTCTGGAGTCTAACTTCTTGAGTTCTTTATAGAGCTAGAAGGAACAACCTGAAAATTCATTTGGAATAACAAAATCCCAGGATAGGAAAAACTATTCTCTACAACAAAAGAACTGGGGGAATCACCATCCCTGACCTCAAGCTCTACTACAGAACAATAGTGATAAAAACTGTACAGTATTTGTACAGAGACAGGAAGGAAGATCTATGGAATAGAAATGAAGACCCAGAAATGAACCCACACACCTAAGGTCACTTGATATTTGACAAAGGAGCTAAAAACATCCAGTGGAAAAAAGACATAATTTTTAACAATTGGTGTTGGATCAACTAAAGGTCAGCATGTAGAAAAATGCAAATTGACTCATTCTTATCTCCTTGCACAAAACTCAAGTCCATGTGGATCAAGGATCTCTACATAAAACCAGATACACTGAAGCTTATAAAGGAGAAAGAGGAGAAGAATCTTGAACACATGGACGTAGAGGAAATTTTCCTGAACAGAACACCAATGGCTCATGCTCTAAGAACAAGAATTGACAAATGGGACCTCATAAAACTGCAAAGCTTCTGTAAGGCCAAAGACACTGTCAATAAAACAAAATGGCAATTAACAGATTGGGAAAAGATCTTTACCAATCCTACATCAATAAAGGGTTAATATCACTTGGATGTCTTAAACAGAACCCTAACCTCAATTCTTAGGTATCTATAGGAAAAAGAGGTGGAGTGATCATAAGAGCCAAAGGCAGTGGATGACTTTAAGATAATAGTGTCTTTCATACTTAAATACTTATGGAGTCACAAAAACCTCTGATAGCATACACAAGACCTGCACAAGTTCAAATCAGATAAAATTCTATCACACAGATGAAACATGGACACGAACTCTTAAGAAGAACATCATTTTCAATTGGTATCTGTTGAGAAATAATCATTAATTTCATCCATGGTGTGTCTTTGGATATATCAACCATGCTCCAGGGAATGGCACTGTGCATGGGAGTAGTTGGCCAATATAAAATGGACTCAATATTTTTGTTTGCCTACTTGCTGGATTATTTTCTGACTTTATGTTTCAAACATTTCTCCCTTGTTTGCTTTGATTTTCATTTATTTTGTTTTTATTTTGAGAGAGAGAATATAAAAGTTGGGTAAGTATGGAGAGTTAGAAGACCTAGAAGGAATAGGAGGAACAGAACACAACTAAAACATAATGAGCAAAATCGTCAAATTTAAAATATGATTAAATCATTTCCCATTTCCATTTTCTACTCAAAACTCATCTCTTGCCAGATTTGTTGATCAGTTTCCTTGCTCCTTGTTCCTCTCATGTTGATAACATCAATTAATTTGGTTATTATTCTTACACATATCTTGTATGTTTGTAAATGCATATATATATGGCTAAATATATGAATACAACATTCTGAGTTCACTCAGTATGCCTTGTCTGTATATGACTTCAAGGCTGATCATGTTGTACCAATTACTGAGCTCATTATTGGGAAAAGCTAATTCTCCATTTATTAACAGTCACTAGATGCCTAAAATTCTTTATTTACTATTGAACTTTGTGCAATACCCCTCTTCCTTAACATATCTATTGATTTTGTCATTAATTATGCCTTATTTAGAAAGCCATATCATTTACTTGACAGATATTGCATGTCTGTCGTTTCTAGGAGATAAAACATTCCACTAGGTTTTCTGACATTCTGACATTTACAATTGCTTTGCTTCTCTTCTGCCATGTTTCATGACCAATAGAAGGAGAAGTTTTGGTGTTGATAAGTCTCATAGGGCTCAATTTCTACAGTTCACTGATATCTGCATTATAACCTGTTGTGCTTTTCTATAATCATCACCATTTACTCTGACAAGAATCTTCAATGAGAAGTTAGAGCTTCCCTTATTTGTGTGTACATGGTTAAGTGTTTAGAATTCAGTTAGGAATTATATTTCTCTATGAAGTGGTGGTTGGGGGTTCTCTAAGATCTTTGCCCTTAATAGATCTGGGAGGATGGCTAAGAAAGTAATCAATAGGCAAAAGTCAATAGTGCTACCAGCAGCAATGCCTATGAACCACAAAATAACCAACATGGATTGATTTTCCTAAAGATATAGTAGTGGTATTTACAACTTGGTGGTAATCAACATATCTAACATGTACTTAAAACCTACTTAACAACTGCATTCAAACAATTAATATGGAATAGAATCATACCATATCCTTAAGAAGTCAGAATAATCGTTAACCTCACAGGACTATTCACTGATGTGTGCAATCTGAATGAATGAAAATCATATCAATTTTCATTATCTATAAAGATAAGGTATTAATTAAAGTCTGTGAAGGTTTATTACCCAATAGTTATTGTAGAGAATAACTCATTAGGGATTTGTGTATTTCTTCTACCATGGTGACTTGAAGCTTTTAATACATAAAAAAATACTATTTGTATTAGCAGCAACATGCCACTATTCACCAAATGCTGTTATATAAATAACTTTATTTAAGTCTTAAGCTCCCTTATCTAAAAGTCAATATTGACACCATGAATTTTTATCTCACTTTGTAATGCTAATAATTAATTCTTGGCTCCAAATAGAAATGTATCAATGAAAATGAATTCTATAAGCTAGTATACTGAAGAAAAAATGATATCAATAGATACTTCAGGATGATGATGAAAAATAAACATGATGTCTGAACATTGTAGTTTATACGTATTGTTTGTCAATCAATACACTGACAAATGTTCTAACATTTGGAAAGATTTGAATGTGTCCTTGTATGTTTTTCTCATGTCTTGCTCATGAAAGTGACTGATTCAGTGGGTTTATTTCCATTTCTCCTCTACCATGGAGGAGGATACATTGTATAGTTAAATATCTACAGTGAATTTAAGGCAATGAGAGCAATAAATTTCTCCTGTCAGTTTGTTATCACCAAGGCAACCTGTTTTACCTTGGAGTGGCTTCATTGGACTTCCCACTCTGGGAAGTCAAGTTGAAGACTGAATTACTTAATTCTGTGGGGGATTTTTTTCTCCATGTATTTTTTAGTCTTTCTTGGTGTTTTTTAAAAACTGATTCCTGGTATTCTTCAAAAGAAAATGTTCCACTTTGGGAAACACAGAGCCATGGATGTCCTGGATTTTGTATATGTGTATGCAGTATCACTGAATTAAAACACAGGTTGATATTTCTGCTTCATTAACAGATATAAAGCAAAACCTTTGTAATATCAAAATGTGCACAGAACATATCCAATTATACATCTTTAATGCCTATATTTTGACTCTAGCCACCCCTGCCATTTTCTATAAATCAACAACACTGTACTATGACTTTGAATGGCAACATTTTATTTTTTTCATATCTTTGGTAAAAAATAACTTTAAAGATATATTTAATTAAATATAATAAAATACTCACTCCCTTATCTTTCTACCTTTGAAACCCTCCTATGTTTCAACTCTCTATCCCTATGCCTCTCCCCCCATGACTCCCTATCAAATAGCCCCTCAAAGAGATGAGTCCCCTAGTTTGTGTTTCAGTGCAATGTGGTCATATAGGAAAAAATATATAGATGTGTATGTATGTGTATAAGCATGCATATATACATATCAACCTATATCCACACATATATATACATCTATATACATATAATATATATAGGTACAAATATATAATCATATATATATATATACATATACAAATTTTATTTTATATACACATATATAATTATATATCTGTATATATTCAGTTATGGAAATATTATTTTATGCATGCACACATACAAACTCAACAATATTGGCCTCAGCATATTTTACATGTGTGTGTATTTGTGTTTGTACATGAAATAGTAATAATCAAAGGAAAAGAAGCTAAATAAAATTTTTAAAGGAAATGAAGGCCTGAAAAGAGTGTAAGGTAAATCAGAATTTCTTTCTGCTTTTGGAGAGACCTCTGTCTTGTTCTCAGCCTCTCTGGTCCAAGCTCCAGTTGCAGGGTATACAACGTCCTAGCAGATCTGCAGGACATACACTCAGATGTAAACACCTATACACAGACAGACACTCAGACACATGATTAAAAATAACAGTTAAATTATTTCTTAAAAATAAGATTAATAGAAAATGCGGAAGAAAAGAGACTAGGGAGATAAATTAATATAGTGGAAAACATGGATCCTTTCCTATGAACAGAAATGTATGTCAGGAATAAAGGCATGATGAGTCCATGTGGCTTCAATGGAAAAAATACTTGCTCATTTTAGTGTGCAATAAAATTTTTCACTTGACTTTTAACTTTCGTGTAAAAGTCTTATTTACACTCACAAATGCCACTGTTATAAATGTGAGTATCTTTGAAGGTAAAGATATAATTAATTATTTCTTTTGATTATGATGTCTCTAAATTTACTTGCAACAAGGTAAGTGACTAGACAAAAGGATTTCTTCCAAGACAAACATGGGTGGACTAAGAATATCCTTTTATTAAGACAACCAGATGGAAAACTGATGCAGCTAGATCTTGCAATTGCAGCGTTTCCCAAACATTGGAATGAAGCTATAAAGAGGGACCTGCTCTTTAGCTCGATATTAGTTGTTTTGATTTTATGTGTCTATAATAAAATACATTAAGACACAGTAGCTTATAAAAATATAATTCAAAAGACTACAGAGCCCACAAAAATGGGATGAAAATCAATGGAGAATCTTTGTGTTGCTTTACCACATTTCATGGGTGTGAAATGGTGAAACAGACCGAGGATGCCAAAGACTCATTTTATCACAAAGTCACTCCCTCAAACCCTATAAATTCACTCATCCATTAGTGTTATTACTCACTGCTCAGCCTTTGATTTATTTATACATTCATCCATGAATATGTTAATTCATTTATGAAAAAAAAGAGTTGTTATGACCCAGTCATCCCCCACGTTCCACTTCCTCTTCTCCATGAGGTGATTTTGAATATTTAGCACATTAAATTTGGGGTAAAATGTGAAATGATGGTAATTTCTCATTCCAGGATGATTGTTATGTGTGGAGGAACTTTAGAAAGGACCATATACCCTGGATCTAATTGGCTATTTGTTCTTAGAAAATGTATTAAAGGATATAGTCCTTATAGAAATGAAAGATAAGAAATATATATTGATTGAGTGATGATAAGAGATTCAGAGCTTATTATTATTATGGGATGATAACAATTTGGAAGCTACGGAGATATTTCTGCAGTTAAAGAATGATATTTACTGTTTTGGAGGACTGAAGTTCCCTGAACTCATATCTGGCACCTTCCAACTACTTGTAACTTCAGCTTCAGGGGATCCAATGATTTATTTTATCCTCTATGGACACTGACACCCCCATCTCACCTAATTACACCATATATTTTACACACACACACACACACACACACACACATATACTTAAAGAACAAAATAAACACTTAAAAGAACTTATCACAGCTGATCTCTCTATCAAAATAGTGCAAAAAATCATTGAATACAAAAGTATTAGCTTTTTTAATTCTTATTTTAGTAATTCAAACAGATCTAGTGACCAAGGACAACAAATATATATAAGTAAAAGACTTTAGGCTGTCTAATATTAGATAAAATTGACTTTCAACCTAAAGTCATCAAAAGAGACACAGAAGGTCACTTCTTACTGGTCAAAGAAAAAATCCACCAAGAAGAATTCTCAATACTGAACATCTATGCTCCAAATGTAAGGGCACCCTCATTCATAAAAGAAACTTTACTAAAGCTTAAAGCACACATTGCACCTAACACAATAATTGTAGGTGACTTCAACACTCCACTCTCCTTAATGGACCGATCAGGAAAGCAGAAACTAAACAGGGGCACAGAGAAACTAATTGAAACTTTGGACCAATTGGATTTAATATATATATATATATATATATAAACATTTCATCCTAAAGCAAAAGAATATACTTTTTTCTCAGCACCGCACAGTACCTTCACCAAAATCGATCATATAATTGGTCACAAGACAGACCTCAACAAATACAAGAAGATCGAACTATCAGATGACTACAGAGTAAAAGTGGTCTTCAATAGCAAGAACAAGAGAAAGCCCACATACACATGGAAACTGAACAATACTCTACTCAATGACACCTTAGTCAAGGAAGAAATAAAGAAAGAAATCAAAGACTTTTTAGAATTCAATGAAAATGAAGGTATGACCTACCCAAATCTATGGGACACAATGAAAGCAGTGCTAAGAGGAAAACTCATAGCCCCGAGTGCCTCCAAAAAGAAAGTGGAGAGAGCATACACTAGCAACTTAACAGCACACCTGAAGTCCCTGAAACAAAAAGAAGCTAATTCACCCAGGAGGAGTAGGAGACAGGAAATCATCAAACTAAGGGCTGAAATCAATCAAGTAGAAACAAAGAGAACCATACAAAGAATCAACAAAACCAAGAGCTGGTTCTTTGAAAAAATCAACAAGATAGTTAAACCCTTAGCCAGACTAACCAAAGGGCACAGAGACAGTATCCAAATTAATAAAATTAGAAATGAAAAGGGGGATATAACAACAAAAACTGAGAAAATTCAAAGAATCATCAGATCCTACTACAAAAGCCTATACTCAACACAACTGGAGAATCTGGAGGAAATGGACAATTTCCTAGACAGATACCAAATACCAAAATTAAATCAGGATCAATTAGGTCAGTTAAACAGTCCCATAACCCCTAGAGAAATCGAAGGGGTAATAGAAAGTCTCCCAACCATAAAAAGTATGGAACCAGATGGTTCTATCAGAATTCTATCAGACCTTCAAAGAAGACCTAGCACCAATACTCTTCAAACTATTCCACAAAATAGAAACAGAAGGAACAGTGCCCAACTCGTTCTATGAAGCCACAATTATGCTGATACCAAAAGCACACAAAGATCCTACAAAGAAAGAGAACTACAGGCCAATTTCTCTTATGAATATTGATAGAAAAATACTAAATATAATTCTTGCCAACCGAATCCAAGAGCACATCAAAACAATCATTCACCATGATCAAGTAGGCTTCATCCCTGGGGTGCAGGGATGGTTCAATATAAGAAAATCCATCAATGCAATCCACTACATAAACAAACTAAAAGAAAAAAAACCACATGGTCATCTCATTAGATGCTGAAAAAGCATTTGACAAAATTCAGCATCCTTTCATGCTAAAAGACCTGCAAAGAGCAGGAATTCAAGGCCCATACCTAAACATAATAAAAGCTATATACAACAAACCAGTAGCCATCATCAAACTGAATGGAGAAAAACTTGAAGCAATTCCACTAAAATCAGGGACTAGACAAGGCTGCCTCTCTCTCCATATCTTTTCAATATAGTACTTGAAGTTCTAGCGAGAGCAATTAGACAACATAAGGAAGTCAAAGGGATACAAATTGGAAAGGAAGAAGTCAAAATATCACTTTTTGCAGATGATATAATAGTATACGTAAGTGACCCAAAAAACTCTACCAGAGAACTCCTACAGATGATAAACAACTTCAGCAAAGTGGCTGGTTATAAAATCAACTCAAGCATATCAGTAGCCTTCTGGTACTCAAAGGACAAGCAGGCTGAGAAAGAAATTAGGGAAATAACACCCTTTACAATAGCCACAAACAATATAAAGTATCTTGGCGTGATTTTAACCAAACAAGTGAAAGATCTGTACAACAGGAACTTCAAGTCCTTGAAGAAAGAAATTGAAGAAGACCTCAGGAGATGGAAAAATATTCCATGCTCTTGGATTGGCAGGATCAATATAGTAAAAATGGCCATCTTGCCAAAAGCAATCTACAGATTCAATGCAATCCCCATCAAAATCCCAAACCAATTCTTCATAGATCTAAAAAGAGCAATTCATCTGGAGTAACAAAAAACCCAGGATAGCTAAAACTATTCTCAACAATAAAAGAACTTCTGGGGAAAATCAATATCCCTGACCTCAAGCAGCACTACAGAGCAATTGTGCTAAAAACTGCATGGTTTTGGTACATAGACAGGCAAGTAGATCCATGGAATAGAATTGAAGACCCAGAAATGGACCCAAAGACTTATGGTCACTTGATCTTTGATAACGGAGCTACAGCCATCCAGTGGAAAAAAGATAGCCTTTTCAACAAATGGTGCTGGTTCAACTGGAGGTCAACATGCAGAAGAATGCGTATTGACCCACTCTTATCTCCTTCTACCAAGATCAACTTCAAGTGGATCAAGGACCTCCACATAAAACCAGACACACTGAAACTAATAGAAAAGAAACTGGGGAAGACCCGGAGGACATGAGCATAGGGGGAAAGTTCCTGAACAGAACACCAATAGCTTATGCTCTAAGATCAAGAATTGACAAATGGGACCTCATAAAATTACAAAGTTTCTGTAAGGCAAAGGACACTGTCAGAAGGACAAATCAGCAACCAACAAAGTGGGAAAAGGTCTTTACCAACCCCACATCTGACAGAGGGCTAATATCCAAAATATACAAAGAACTCAAGAAGTTAGACCCCAAAGAACCAAATAACCCTATCAAAAAATGGGATACAGAGCTAAACAAAGAATTTTCACCAGAAGAAATTCAGATGGCTGAGAAGCACCTTAAGAGATGTTCAACATCATTAGTCATCAGGGAAATGCAAATCAAAACAACCCTGCTATTCCACTTCACACCTGTCAGAATGGCTAAGATTAAAAACTTAAGGGACAACAGGTGCTGGCGAGATTGTGGAGAAAAAGGAACACTCCTACACTTTTGGTGGGATTGCAAGATGGTACAACCACTCTGGAAATCAGTCTGGCGGTTGCTCAGAAAATTGGGTATGACACTTCCAGAGGACCCTGTCATACCACTTCTGGGCATATACGCAGCAGATTCCCCTGCATGCAATAAAGACACATGCTCCACTATGTTTATAGCAGCCTTATTTATAATAGCCAGAAGTTGGAAGGAGCCCAGATGTCCCTCAAAGGAGGAATGGATACAGAAAATGTGGTACATTTATACAATGGAATACTACTCAGCAATTAAAAATAATGAATTCATGCAATTTGTAGGCAAATGGTTGGATCTGGAAAATATCATCCTAAGCGAGTTAACCCAATCACAAAAAAATACACATGAAATGCAATCATTGATAAGTGGATATTAATGAGCCCAAAAACCCTGAATACTCATGGCACAATTAGGAAATCAAAAGATTCCCAAGAAGAAGGAAGGAAAGGACCCTGGTCTTGAAAAGACTTGATCCAGTTTAGTAGGAGAGTATCAGAACAGAGAATTGGGGGGAGGGTGATTAGGGAATGGGCGGAGGGAAGAGGACTTGTGGGACATATGGTGAGGGGGGGACTGGGAAAGGGAAAAGCCTTTGGAATGTAAACAAAACATATAGAAAATAAAAAAAGAATTTTTTTAAAAAGAAGAAGGTAAATGGTTAGACCTGGAAAATATCATACTGAGTGAATTAACCCAATCACAAAAGAATGCACATGAAATGCAATCACTGATAAGTGGATATTAATGAGCCCAGAAGCACTAAATACTCAAGACACAAATAGCAAGTCAAATGATTCCCAAGAAGAAGAAAGGAGAGGACCCTGGGCATGTAAAAATTGCATCCAGTTTAGTAAAGAAACTGAGGGGGGAGGGGGAATGATTGGGGAATAGTTGGGGGGAGAAGAACTATGGGAACTATGGTGGGTGGGAACTGGGAAAGGGGAAAGCCTTTGAAATGTAAACATAGAATATAGAAAATAAAAATAACTAAAAAAAAAGAAGAAGAAAAGGAAGTGGAAAAAATAGGTAAAAGACTGGTCAAGCAAGTTGTAGTAAAAATATTTCGAAGAGGTAAAGCAATATAATGTACAAATAGTATAGAATTATAAATGGGATAAAGAAAGGGGAGATTGCAGAGTGATATTGATAAATATGAGAGAGAGGCTTAAAAATTTAAGGCATTGTGTCTGCCTCCAACCATTTGACTAATAAAGAATGCAGACAGAGAAGTTGGGGTTCACAGGTTTATTTCTCAGAGTTTCTTCTGTCACTCTTTCCAAGACACACACACACACACACACACACACACACACACACAAAAGAACCCTCAAAGCTCTGATGACTTAAATGCAAACTCATCCAGCCTTGCATAACCAATGCCAGCATTTTAATCTTTCAAAGAAATGACATTCTGTATTGACGGTTGCCCCTATTTTGATTTGTAGGAATCTGCTTTTCACAGAACAATGTCATGGAAAACTTGAGAGAAAAGTTTAATCAACATTAAGAAATAAACTCTACGGGTGGTGGTGGTGCATGCCTTTAATCCCAGTGCTTGGGAGGCAGAGGCAGGCGGATTTCTGAGTTTGAGACCAGCCTGGTCTACAGAGTGAGTTCCAGGACAGCCAGGGCTACACAGAGAAACCCTGTCTCAAAAAAACAAAACAAAAGAAAAACAAAAAACAAAAAAACAAAAAAAAAACCAAACAACAACAACAACAAAAAAGAAATAAACTCTATGTTATAATCTTTTTTGGTGAAAGAAGAAATGCTTTTTATGAGTGAAAAACAAAGCAATAACTTTCTAATCCTTACAAAACCATATAGATTCCTGTATGTAAGATCTTGAAAATAAATTAATAAAATGGGGAGGTAGAGGATTTAGCTTTGTAGTGGATTATTCACCTTGCTAGTGAGAATCCCTGGGTATTGTGCCCCAACCTTGCTAATGATCATAATGACAGTAATCCACCTTAAGAGTTAATGGCTTTCAACCCACTGTTTTTGGGATGCCTAATACTATGTCTTATGTTGTGCTCAGTCTAATGTTCCAGATTGTTTAATTTAAAAAAAAAAACAGCCTATGATAACTTTGTTGGTTATTTTTCACAGCTCTGGAAGTGGAAGGCTCACAAACTACAGGTGGGAACTCCCCACTTCCCGCCCCCCCAGCTCCCTCCAAGAAAAGCCTTGTGGGCCACAATAATGACTGTTCTGATATATACCCTGATGAAATCATACCACAAAGGTTATAGGAATAACTAACTACTCCATGATGGACGTGAGTCCTTCTCCATAAAATGGAAAATTATCTGATACTATTAACTGGCCAAAAACATATTAGTTCCTAAGTATTAGAGGGAAAGCTGCAACTATTATTTTGCTAAATGGACATACTAATAAAGTGAAGTTTTATCCTCACAAAAGAACTTTAAGTGTGGATCAGAAAAGTTTCTTTTTACTTTCTACAATGGTAAATAATACAGAGACCCAATACAGAGACAGAAAATCTTCTGTTGCACATTTGACCAGTAGCCTTCTAAAGATGTTTTTCTTCAGAATATTCAGAGATCATTGAAGAAGAAAGGGTGGAAAGATTATAAGAACCAGAATCATGGGACATCTGCAACAAAACATCCTTTGCCTCGCATGACAGTGTTGCAGAAAATATTAAAAAATCAAACTGGCTCATTCCCGTCCTAGTGCTGGCAACTCTCAGCCTCAGCGGCCTGGCCAGCCATGCACTGGAGGGCAATGGCTGACCTGATTTTATCTCATGGAGATTCTGACTCTGAACTCCACAATCTCTCCATTCAGGTTGCCAGGTTTCCACTGGCGAGTTGCTACCAAGCCAATCCAATGCTTCAAATTCCTCATGGCCTTTGTCGAGCACCTCAGGCAAACCCATGCTTGGCTGTTGTACCTTTCTCTCTTGAACCCAGACCCAGACAAGCTGCTATGTGAAGGAAAATGCAACACAAACTTAGTTCTGGAACAGTGGTAACTCAATCTCTAGGCATAACAACTAAAACCTAATCTTATAAGCCTTATTAAAATCTGGTTCCTCTGGTGGTGAATCCTTGTGGCCATGATACCAGGAAATTCTGGCAGCTACATCTTACCTCTCGCTGTCCCCTTTCCAAAAGTACCTAACTCACTCCTGCTTCCTCTCTTCCTCCATCATACCTGGAAGTCCTGCCTACTTGCCCAGTGATTGGGTCCTTTAATCATTAGGGGATTAGATCACAAGAACAGCACCAGGCCCATCCACAGCATGACAGGATCATTGCACACATGTACACATGAACTGACAGTGACTGTGAATATAGGGTCAAAACCCACACAATATTCAGTCACCAAAAAACTACAGTGGGGGCAGGGGAAGGACTCATGAAGGCCTACCATTAGCTGAGGAGTTGCAGCCAATCAATGGCTGCTGGTGAAGCAAACATCACTTTTCTTCATGATTGTGACTCCAGAGAACATACACATGCTCCCGAAGATGATTCTACACACTTACAATTTATAATTTAACAAACAACACTAAGTCCATTCAGTAACTTTGAAACTAACTGCATATATCTATGTGTATGTCTCTATATTTATATTTAGTTCCTAGTAGTATTTTAAGATATGGAACGTATGCCTAAAACAAATCAAAAGTTTGAAACCGGTATTCAGCAACAGATAAATTCCTCTCTGAAACACTGGATTCCTTTTGCTGAGTAAGGATTTTACACGTTCTTTTAATACTTCAAATTATCCTCTAACAATGCTCAGTTTTCCCATAAGTTGGAGGAATTAGCAAGGAAAAGGGATTCTATCTCTGTGGGGATTGGGGAGGGTAAAATATTTACAGCATAGTTCAGGCTTCATTGGCATATTAATGTCAGTATTAAAAATGACAACTTTTATGCCATATAGTGGCAATTTTATTGCAGACAAGTTGTATATTTATTACCAGCATAAATCTTTGGAGAAGCCATTTGAAAGAATAAATTATGTCTCAACTGGGAAATATTAGAGCTGGTAGAATATTTTCTGTCTCCTTTCTCTTATGAAAGAGTGAATGTGCTCCCCCAAGTAGCTGCTGTCATCTGTGGCACACAAGGATGGACACAACAGCTACAGCTAGAGCACTGTGGAAGGAAATTAAATACTAGAGTATTAATTTCCACAGTAAAAAAATCATCCAGGAGTGTCAGGTAGAATGTATGTACAATGATTTCTGAAAGAAACAATGAGAAAATAAGAAAAAAACCACTTTGAAAAGCAGTGATGACAATGGTTTGTCTTGTTGCAAAAATCTCTTGGTTTTCAGTGATGTTCTTTTATACGCCACTGGGCTTCATCAGAGATAAATGTAGAACTCTATTTCTAAAAGATTTTCAGATTAGTGAAGCCCTACATCATTTCTCCCTCATATTATTACATGTATATCAATAACAATGCATGTCATGAAACTAAGTAGTTTTGTCCAGTGTGGTGGTTTCAGTGTAAATGATCTCTATAAGGACATGTATTTGAATACTTCTTCCCAACTTGTAGTGTTTGGGAAAGTTTGGAAATGGTGGCCTTGCTGTTGGAGGAAGAGTATTATGGAATAGCACACACCGGAATTTGAAAAATACTTTGTCATTTCCAGTGTCTTTCTCTCTGCCCCATGGTATGTCTCACATAATACAAAATCAAAACAACCTTGAGATTCCACCTCATACCTGTCAGAATGGCTAAGGTTAAAAACTCAGGTGAGAGCAGATGCTGGTAAAGATGTGGAGAAAGAGGAGCATTCCTCAGTTGTTGGTGGAATTGCAAGCTGGTACAACCACTCTGGTAATCAGTCTGGTGGTTTCTCAGAAAATTGGACATAGTACTACCTGCGGACCCAGATATACCACTCTTAGGCATATACCCCAAAGATTCTCCAACATATAACAAGGACACATGCTCCACTATGTTCATAGCAGCCTTATTTATAATACACAGAAGCTGGAGACAATCCAGGTGTCCTTCAACAGAGGAATGGATACAGAAAATGTGATATATTTACACAATGGAGTACTTCTCAGCTATTAAAAATGATGACTTCATGAAAATCTGAGGCATATGGATGGAATTAGAAAATATCATCCTGAGTGAGGTAACCCAATCACAAAAGAACGCACATGATATGCACTCACTGCTGAGTGGATATTATTTCAAATCATTCTTAATCTACCAATATGTTTTCATAAAGTAACACAGTAGTAACAACAACAACAAAATGCATTTTGAACCCAAGTAAATCATCCTATGCAAATTAAAAAATTGCTTTGTATGAGGCAAATTGACTCAATTGTTATATATGACCAATAAACAGAGCAATGAAATACATTAGAATATGATTTGATTATCTACCTGCTGACATATGGGGTATGAAAAATATGAGGTTGTTCAGTACTTGAAACTGGGGCTTTCAAAAAAAATATTTAATCAGTTTCTCAGCACTAAAGGTTAAGGCTCCACTAAAACATTTATCCTGATATTGGATGGACTTGATCAGTGAAGACCCTGATTCAGTTGGTGCAAATATTATGAGCATATGATTGCCATGGTTACATTATTTATAGAAGATGACATTTGGTAACCATCTCCATATCTTTTGTCTCTGATGCTATTTTTGTCCCTCTTTCCTCACCCCTAAATGGGTGGCATAAATGTATTTTCTGTAAATAAGCTCTCAATAATCTTTTATTCTTAGCATCTTATATAGTTATCTCATTCATCTGTGTAGACTCCAAACACAGACTCTATTGGTTAAGGCATTTGTCTATGGGTATAAACATAGAAATTTGGAAAGGAGTTTTACACCACATCAATTTAGCTAAGTAGATTCTAAATAGAGCTTAAGAATTATGGTTCCATTCTCTAATGTCCTCATTGTATATTGGACATGGACTCTCTTTTTTTGGAGTTGGGTTTCCTTTCAATCTTTGAGTGAATGGTTACACCTGTAAAAGATGGGTTGTTTTTTATGCCAATGTGCACATTTTATATACAAGATTAGTATTATAGTTTACAAAGTTCAAATCTGGGTGAAAACATGGATAGCTTCATTCTTCCAAACACCAACATAGTTTCATCAAACACTACGAAGGCCACTTGTTTGGGAAGAAATTTCCATATTATTTCTAGCATTTTGGTTATGTAAATCAAGCCCAAGATTTGTGTTGTCTTCAATTAATAGGATTCTTCACTTTATTTTTAAAGATTTATTCTTTGTAGATATGAGTGTTTTGCTGTATGCAAATATCTAGTACCCATAGAAGCCTTCAGAGTATGCAGGATACCCTGGAACTACAGTCAATGGTGATTTTAAGCTATGATTTGCATTTTTGGAATTAAACCTAGATCCTCTGCAAGAGAAGCAAGGGCTCTTAGCCACTGAACTATCACTCCAGTCCCACAAATAGGATTTATCAACTCATTCAAGTGGACAACCCAGAGGAATAAAAAGAAAATCTATTTTCGAGGATTCTCGAAACATTCTAACCAACAACCTTTTAGAAGCATCCTATACTTGGCACTGGCCTTTGTGTGAGTATCTCATTACTTCTAGACCCAGCATTGTATAGCCATGTACGTTTCCTGCCTTTTAACTCTTTTGTGTTTTTAATTGAATTACCAAATAATTGGTTTGTGGATGGCTTTTTTTTATACATTCTTCATTTTGACAGAGACAGAGACAGTTTTATCAGGACAGTTTCACAGAAACAGGTTGAGGTAAAGATAAGAGTGAGCCAGTGTATAAGAAGGATACAGAAGATTAGAATAGATTGCCAGATTCAGTTTAATGACAACCAGAACAATTCAAATCCATTTTAAATTAGTCATCTTGTAGAGGCCTTTGGACCAGAAGTACTGATTTGAAACATAAAGAACCTGAAAAGATGAGTTTACTTAACAGTGAGCCTTCAAGATGACAATTCTGGTAAATAATGGTTACATTTACAAGTGTCAATTCACCTTACTTCATCATATAACATCATTAAGATAATTTTAAACTTAGTTTTTCTTCTTTTATGCAAAATGGAAGCAAAATGTAAAGCTATGTAAAAGGAGTATTTGATTGATGTCTTC
This sequence comes from Apodemus agrarius, assembly GCA_964023405.1. Classification (NCBI taxonomy): domain Eukaryota; kingdom Metazoa; phylum Chordata; class Mammalia; order Rodentia; family Muridae; genus Apodemus; species Apodemus agrarius. The sequence goes on from OZ030023.1 coordinate 30,928,687, forward strand.
TGAGAGAAATATATATTTTAAAATTAAATTTGATCACATATGTTGTAAAAATCCCCTTATAATTTTTCTTCTTTTATGCTTAGTAATGGAGTATTCATAAATAATCATATAAAGTAAAGACAGTAGAAAATGCTAGCAAGTATTAAAGAAAAAGGTATACATCAAGCAAAGAAGTATGTATCATTAATATTACTTTACACACATTTTGTATTTAAAGAATGAAGACATTGTAAATGACTTTAAATATTTACATCTGGAAAAGAAAATAATACTATCATTAAATTATTTGCAATTTGGTAGTACAGGGAAATTTTAAATCCTATATTAGACTATGCTTTTATAACAAAAAAATTTAAAAAAACACAGAAATGTCACACAGAAAGAAGATAGTCATTCTTTTTGGCCACAAAACATTTGAAATGGTAGTAGTAGATGTGTCTTTAAAATATGAAATTACAAAATTACTTATGGATAACTCCCTAGACAAATATAATGAGATTCATAAATTTCAAGATTGAAGTAGTCAGCCACAAAATTATATACTCAGAGAAAAAAACCAAATGTACACATTAGATTACTAGTTGTTTTATGTAAATACCCATACATATACATACATACACACAGATATATGTGTGTGTATGTATGCTTGCATTTACATTTATTTGTAAGAAGAACAATTAAGGAAAAGAAAACCATGAATCTGAGAGAGACTAGGTAGGAAACTACATAGTGAGGTTGGAGGGAGAAAGAGAAGGGAGAAATCTGATGCATTAATTTGAAACATTAAAATGTGTATTAAAGTATTATAGTTAAAATAATTTCATATAATGCCTTATAAAAATCTATCACTGCAATATTATAAAGAGAAAGGGCTTTGAAACAAAAATTAATACAACTCAAGTTCCCCATAGAGAAGAATAAAATAGACCTGAGAATGTTTTGATAATTTTGTATTCTGCAAGAAACATTTAGCATCATTTTCCTGAGGACCATCTTATCAGTCCAGCAGGAAATTAAAAGTTAACTTTTGCCGTATGAGTTTTATCCCTGGCCCCTTGGATAAGGACAAAAAAAGGAAGCAACTGGCCACAGTTTCTAATACAAAATTGCCCATCTATAATTCCACTGAATATTCTGTGTTAATATTCTGGTGTTAGCACCTGAATGTCAAGTTATTATCCCCATTTTCATTTATGGAATACATAGAAGTGGAGAATTTAGAAGCTGAGTTGAATTTTCAAGAGGAGTATTTTCTAAATAGAATAGTCAGAGTTCCCTGACATAGTCTTTTGGTGAATTACTTTCTCCTCATTTTGGTTAAGGACTGGTATATCACCAGAACTATTTAACAACATCATTTGTATGTGGATTTATCTGGTGTACCTTGAATTGATTGTCATCAGAAGTCACCCTTATGGAAGGTTGTCCAGTGTTTGGATGGCCAAGTAAGAAACAATTAACAACAGAACAAACTATGTTCCAACCTAAGGCTTTCGTGGGCCTTCTCCAAGGGGCAGATTTGGTTTTCTAGGGAAGATAAATATCTCCAGAATTGATGGACAGTATAGCAGTAGTTTCACTCTAGTAGAGAATTTGCATGATTCTGAATCAATAAAAGAAAAAAATTAGAGTGATTTATCAATGCTTGGAGTGCAAGACACTTGGAAGAAAACTACTGGGAAATACCAAGTATATTTAATAAATCCCCTAAGGTACCTTATTGCCATATATATTGGGGAGCAAGTACCTGCAGCATATAATCCGTAAAGAACTATGATGCCAACCATTCATAAATTTTTAGTTATGTTTATTATTTCATTTATTATCTCACTTCTTAAGAAACAAATGGGCATCAATAGAATCATCACATTTTGGATCATAAATGAAACAGGAATTCAGTTACAAAACAAAATACAAGTGGCTTCCCTACATCTAGTCACTAGAGTTCAACCTTGGTCAAGAGACTGGCTTTCAGTGAGAGAATGTTTACTTTGATACTTCTTTCTCAGAATGTATATACTCTGAAAATGCATCTTTTTATATATTAGTGTAATAAATCTAGGGGCTCTACCTAGAAGATAGTCCCATTTAAAAAAAAAACAAAGTAATAAACAAGTAAGAAAGACAATATGAGCAAAATTAGCATGCTTGTGGGTTGTACTCTATTTAATCTAGCTCATTAGTCATGAAAGTTCTATTAGCATTAGAATAAATGTTAATACTGCAAAATATAAAAAGGAGCCATGTTATATCTTAATAAAGATGAAATCCTGTGATCTATAATTGTGTTTAAGATGACAAATATTTATGTCAGACTTCAGTAAAAATGACATAAAAGAAATTACCTTTTTCAAAAACTATATACTATGCAACCAAATCTAATGAATGCATATTTATTTACTGTTTGCAATTATCTTTAACCCTAGACATTTTCATGAATCTGGATAATTAGCAGTTATTTATCAAATTTTCATAGCCCATAGTAATCATACATATGGCTAAGAATATTACCACAGTTAAAGCACACTCTTCCAAAGCTTAAATTTAAATATAAACTGTGTATAAAGTGAGCAAAATATTGCTTAGATATGAACTGATTTTCAGAGTTTGACCCTATCTATATAGCAATAAACTGAATTTAAAAAATATTATGATGACAGTTTGGGGACAAATTTCAGTATATTATTTATTTAAATGCACTTTCAAATATTATTTTGTAACTGATAAAACTTTCCTTAAATAGTAGAAGAATAAAAAGAATTTGAATTTACACAGTTTTGTAAATGTTTTGATTAATACATTCTCAATCAAGCAATTATTTAATCTCTGGTCATTGCCTTTTCATCTCTATCTCTATTTTCTTTCTTCCTTCCTTTCTTCCTTCCTTCCTTCCTTCCTTTCTTTCTTTCTTTCTTTCTTTCTTTCTTTCTTTCTTTCTTTCTTGTCAAATGAACTTCAGAAGTTCTAATATTTATTTTAAATCTGAGTGTAAATTTTTCCTGTATGTATTCCTATGTACCACATGGTGCCTCATGCCTGTAGAGGCTAGAAGAGGTGTCAGTTTTATGTTTCCTTTCCTGTAATCTGGGGTAGTTTGAGCACATGGAGATTTAAGGACTCATCCAGGACAAGAATGATAAAAATGAGGATTCTCTGTGTTACATACAAAATACCATATCTACAATCTGATCTAGGAGCCTCAGTAAAATTTATATTAAATTATATTTTTAGGAAAGGGATGTTAATTTATGTTTGTATTTTGGAGATTAATAGCATTTTGACTTCAAAGAATAATAAAGCCAATGTACTAGATTGATAAAGTTAAGCCAAGCAATCTTGCCATAACATAGAGACTAAGATGGTAGTAGGACTAGGCACAATGAACATCTAGTTTATATTTATGTAGGCTATAAGTAAGCAGATAATTTCTACTGTTCATGTCGTAACCATCATATCTGGAATGCATGGCTTCCATGTTTGCCATATAAATGGAGCTTCTTTGTGACAGGATTTTCATTATCCAATCATGCTAAAATGTTAGGGCAGCAGGAGGCCAGTAATAAGACAGGGAAAAGGAAGGCAGAACTAAGAGTTGCAGAGACAGAGTAACTCGGGAGAGAGGAGAAGGTCAAGATGAATGTGATCATGAACCAGTGTGGCTTTAACCAGCCCCAGGTAGTTATGATATCATAAGGTTAGAATAATTGTGATAAAGCTTTTATCATTATCAATTGGTTCTGAAATTATTGTATTGGCTTCCTGTAAATTGAGAATTTATTGATACATAAATCTGGTTAGTTAATATTAAGCTTCAAGAGTTTTGTTTATATTGGGTAAATGGGTGTTTTGGTGGCTGACCATAGGATAGATGGTTATTGTGTGGGGCTAGCAGCAGAGATCCATCAAGGTACTCAGAAGCTTCAGCCCAGAAAGACCACCGAGTTGAGATCACCCAGCTGGAGCCATGTGGTCCTCCAGTTGCCAGCAGTAGTGCAGGAAGCCTGCTGATCCATTTTTAATATTTCCTGCAGCACTTCTTTATAAAGCACACTGACTTATAATCGCAACCAGAATGGACACAAGTCCTTTCACACTGCTTTGGCCAAAAATGTCTGCATTGTCACTAGCCAACTGAAAAGGAGCTCAGGAAATCAGTGGAGCTCCAATATCAGTAACTCCTCACTGACACTACTGAACCAGTTGAATAAATTAAATTATTAATTTCAGATTTAGAAGGCTTTTGTGTCATCTAATTATCTCTATATCATTTTACTTATTAATAAACTAGTGTTCTATTGTAATTTTAAGTATTAGTTAACAATTGATAATATTTAAAGCCATTTGAAAATTCTTCTTTGGAACTGCTCTACAGCCACACTATTGCTAAATGTAGCTAATGAAACTACTTACTGTTGTTAACGATGAGAAGTCAGGAATCATTTTTACTGATGTCTTCCAAAGACTACTGAAAAGATACTAAGTTCATTCACTTCCAACCCAGACACCTCTTTTATAACTAAAGCTTCCCTCCTTGTGTTGAAGGTTTCTATCTATTATCCTTTGAAGAGTTGGATTGGTGGAACAATATTGTGTAAATTTGGTTTTGTCATAGAATATCTTGGTTTCTCCCTCTATTGTAATTGAGAGTTTTGCTGGGTATAGTAGCCTGGGCTGGCATTTGTGTTCTCTTAGTGTCTGTACGATATCTACCCAGGATCTTCTGGCTTTTAGTCTCTGGTGAGAAGTCTGGTGAGAAGGACTACTTGATCTATTCCCCTTACTGCTTTTAATATTCTTTCTTTGCATTTGGTATTTTGATTATTATGTGACAGGAGAATTTCTTTTCTGGTCCAATCTATTTGGAGTTCTATAGGTTTCTTGTATGTCCATGGGTATCTCTTTCTTTAGGTTAGGAAAGTTTTCTTCTATAATTTTGTTAAAGATACTTAATAGCTCTTTAAGTTGGGAATCTTTGCTCTCTTCTATGCCTGTAATAGAAATGTAAATAAAGAAAATAGGAAATAAAAAAATTAAAAAATATGACTAATGCCTTTTCTTTCTGAAATAAATATATCACAAAACTCAACAAATTATCAAAATTTACCAGAAAACTTTTGGGGACATTAATTAGTTAATGACTTCTAACTAAGGCAAAGTTTTACCGCATTTAGGATTGTGATAGCTCAAAACCATCATTTCCTCTATGGGAAATATATTTTAGCAGGGCTTCACTTCCATATAAATTAAATTATTGCTCTACCAATTGATACAACACAGAAAGTCTACAAATACACATTACTTACTCATAATCCTAATGTGCATATATATTTGAGTAGATAGTACATAGTAGCTTGTTGGGATACATGTCATATGTTGCTGAAGGTGGTAGTATTATGAATTGCATCATGATTTGACAGTAGGTTTCATTACTTTGACTATCAGGAGGATGACTCATCAGACATTAATGTACTTATCCCTTTCATCTAAGAGTTTAGAAGGCTACCTTTTTGTTACTGCATTATCTTTACAGTAATGTAGAAAATGAGACACATATTTTTCTTCTGCTCACAAGACACACAATTATAGGCAGGTTTCAGTTTTGTGTTGGGGCTTTTCATATATATAGGCACATTTTTAAATTAAAAAATTACAGACATTCAATTGTCTGATGTAAACACAAAGAAAGATTTTAAGGCTCTATTTAGAGGAACAATAATTTGTACCATTATAGGTTAGAAAGGAGTAAAAGGTATTATACATTGTTCAAGTCCTTGAGAAAGTGAGGGTCAAAGGAAAGAATAAAAATATTGATGTAGTAGTTGAGATTAGTTATAGAATAATAATAATTAATTTTAAAATGTATATAAAGTTTTATGTAGAATTCAGAATTATGTGATTTATTTATGAGAATTTAAATTCTGGGTGTGTACAGTAAGATTTAGAAAACAGAAATAGTTCAGTAGTTAAAAACACTGGCTAATTTTACAGAGGATATGGTAGCTAACAACTATAATTTCCTAAGAGTTTGCCTTTCCACTGGAAACAAATTGTATTAATTAATTTTTAGACTATATCAATCTAACTTATTAAAACAAATATTCAATTTATATTTAATTTATCTGCACTAATTAATATATTGATTAAAGAATAAAAACTAAAACCAAAAATGAATTTTAAACCTTATCCATATGCTAAAGAAATCTGAAACTTTTATATCTTATTTCAGTTCTGATATTTAAAATTTGAACTTATAAGAAAAAAATAAAAGATGGAAAAGAGGTGTTTTTGTCCCCTCTGAACCGAGTATAGTCTTACACTTTGACTCACTTATATTATAGACCAAGAAAAAACAGAAACTTTCTTTCAAACCAACTGTTTAAACACAGTAAATAAATAAATATTTAAAAATCCAAAAGAAACTGAAATTATGATTATTTTGATTATCATCCTGGTTTGATTGAACCATCCACCTGGTAGATTATTAAAGAATATTCTAGGAAATTTTTCTGAGAATTAACATCCAATGGTGGAGGTTCAGGAGGGAAAAAAGATGGAAAATTAGGACAAGGGAAAAGGCTCAATAGGCAAAACACTTTCCTATTGTATTTTAATCCAGAGTAGCCTTTAAAGCCAAGCACAGGAGTACACATATTTAATATCATTTTTTAGTGGAAAGATAAGAGACAGAGATGATGGAAAAATCCCCCAAATTGTGAGGGCCCCACAGCCTGGCTTATCCAGCAATGGACAATAAATGGACTGATTCAAACAAGGAGGGAGCTAGAATCAACAATTCAGTGTTTGCTGACTGTTTGTACACCTTAAAACACACAGGCATACTCACAGTCACACAAACAGGAACAAACATGCACACACATGCACACAGATTGAGATTAGGAGAGGGGAGAAAGGAAGGGAAGGAGGGAGGTAGGGAGGAAGGAAGAGGGGGATCTAGAAAACACATATTCCATCTCTTATCTCCATAGCCACCATGGTGTGGAATGCTTCACTTAAGTACAGCTTTCCAACATGATGGACTGAAAACTGAGTCTTTCTTTCTTTCTTTCTTTCTTTCTTTCTTTCTTTCTTTCTTTCTTTCTTTCAAGTTGGCTTGTCAGGTATTACACCTGAATGTCTAGATGAATAACTATGATAAAAACATACAAAGAGTTATGCATTCCCCTTCCTCACATGCCTAAAATGAGAACTTGAATTACTCTTGTCCTGGTCTGGTGTCTCCTATGGAAATATGGAGTCTTTCAAGCTTTCTAATGGTAAGCCTTGCAGTCTTTGTTGCTTCTCTTCTCCAAATCTCACGACTTCCATAGATAGGCTCAATTACTTTACTTAGGTAGAACTTAATGGGACTCACTGCTGTCTCACTAAATGATGGCTTCATCCCATGATCCCAATAATTTCCTAATTCTCTGAATGATGAAGTAATGTTGCTTACTGACTTGCTTCCCAAGTCTTGCTCATCCTGCTTTCTTACAGGATCCAGAAACACCAGCCCAGGGATGGTACCACACACAGAGTACAGGGCCCTCCTCTTTCAATCATTAATTAAAAACATTGTTCTTCAGGCTTGCTTGCATTGTGATTTTTATGGAGGCATTTTCTCAACTGAGGCTCAATTTCTCATCTGTAGCTTATGTTAAGTTGTCATAAAACTAGCCAGTACAGTTCCAAAAATACTGTTAAGACCAAGTATGAAGAATGAATTCATGCACATTCATGGTAGCAAGTGTGTACCTTAAATATATAAGAAATATCTGTTTATTTTATATGATTAATATAAAATATAACATTATAAAATATAAAACATCATGACAAATGTTTTTTTTTCCAAACATACCAATGAAAATAATTTCCCCTACAACTCATAATGTGAGCTTAAAAATTTCTTCATGGGTAATACCATCAATTTCACATCTCAGGGAACACCATAGAAAAGAATATTAGAGCACACATACAGACCTGTACAGACACAAACATGTACAATGACCACTGACTTCTGGGGCATAACATGGCTGTTGCATACATGACACCAGTTATAGTTTCTTCAAATAGTTTACACACATGTGGGCATAGCATACTTCTCTCATAGAAGCAGAAACTTTGATAGGTCCCCAGACCTCATGGAGGATTCAGACAGATAATGGTTAAGAAGGGAGGGAAAGGCCTTTTCTTCAGGGTAAACTTACCACTGGTAAGTTTAACATGCTTCTATAAACATCCATAATAAAGCTAATTCACATATACACACATATACACATACTCAAACACACATGAGCACATATTCATATATATACACACACACATATATACATATTCATGCAAACACACATGCATACACACATGCACACCTACACATACACATAAAAGTAAAAAAAACTACTTGAGAAAAGAGGGAATTGGTAGGGAATTAATAGATATAATAAGGGTACAAGTAGTTTTCTGGAGCAAATAAGGTAAAAATAAGTTAGTTATATCTATGAAAAACATCACAATTAAACCCCTTATTACATATAGTTCATATTGTAAATAAATACATTACAATAAAATTTAAAAACAGAAGTGTATTCATGGAAGCATCCTAAATATTCAAGATGACTGTAATTGCTATTCTACAAGTTAGGAAGTGTATTCCAGCTGATGGACTCTTATACAGTTATTAATTGCCTGAAGTGGTGTATTAAATTACTAAAATAGGGACTAGAGTGATGGTGCAGTGGCTAAGAACACTTGCTGCTTTGCAGGCTTCTGCAACTTGGTTTCTGGCACCAACCGCATTTCACAATCACATGTGAATCCAGCTCTAGGAGCTATGATGCTGTCTTCTAATATTCATAGGCACTAATAAGCACATGTGTGTCTACACACACACAAATAAATAATTTTTTAGAACATGAACCAGAAGAGATTATAGTACTAAATCATAAACATGTATTTGTGTCTAAGTGAGTATTTCGACTCTAGAATAATAACTGTCAGAATTTGGTAACAAAACATGAACTATTACCATTGTTTCCTCTTGCCGTTAAAATGTGCCTGAAGGTAAAATGTATTTTGCTAGAGTGAATTAATGTCTCAACATATGCCAATGTATAAATCCCTTTCAAAAATCCTAAAATCTGAAGGAAGAAACCTGGCATTGATACAGAATATAGAAGCACATAAACTACAGGTGTTTGAAAATAATTAAAATTCTTAATTCACAAATATAAACCTCAGTTAAAGTGTCAGTTCCTGCTGAGAAATGTGCACACCCAAATTTAAAGAAAGAAGTAGCTATGACACTATATTCTTTAGTCTAATAAAAATTGATATCCTACATCAGATTTAAAGATTGAATTTAACTATGTGACTTTATAATATTGATTGAATTTTTACTAGTTAGTTTGTAAGTGAAATAACTAGCCCCATTTCATTGTGCTGAATTCCTTGCATAAATGAATGAATATATAATTCATAAACAAAATCTCATATACAATAATTACCTATGTCAGAAGGCTCAGTGTGAAGTCAACACCTCCATTCCTCTACCTCTTTGCCTGTTTCTCCAAATGATTGCTTCAGATACATCTAAGGTTCACTATAATTTTTTCCTCTGAAAATTTTTGCTTATATGATCTCAAGAAGTTACATTACCAAAATCTTTTCCATATGGCAAATGAGTTGCAACTTGGTCCCATAGTATAATTGTTACCAGAGAAGAGATTTAAAAACTAAGAAAAAAAAAAACACAACATAATTTCTGGTACATATGAGGAGCCCACCTTTCTGACCTGTGTTATTCATTGCAGAATGCCCTTTCATGTCAGAAATAATTGGAAGAACGTGGGGCCTGGGGTACTCTCAGTGGAGTGTTTCTACTGTTTGGATAGATTGTTTCATTAGGCTCAATTTCAATGGACCTTCAAACCTTCTTTTCCTACTTTTGGAACCTGCTATTATGTTACAATATGCAGCAATAAATAAACAGATAAATAAATAAATAAGTAAATAAACAGATAAATAAATAAATAAATTATAGCAGATGAAATCAAGGTTGTGAAATCCTTGAACCTAGACAGAGCTATGATCCAGCCTTGTCTACAGGGCACCATATGAATCACAGGGACCATAAAAGAGGAACATGGAGCAGATGCTGAGTCAGCTTGATGCAGTACAAGGCCCCTCCTGGCCTCTCCTGACTTTGCCTGTAGGTAGAGCAGTGAATCGTGGGAAGTAGGGTATCTAAGAAAGGGATGGCTCTAAAGTGTCAAAATCCAGGAAACTAGAACCTCTCTCCTGAAATCCCAAAGATATCAGTTCTGTCAAAGACCCACAAATGACAAGACTACAGATCTTTCTCTAGAATTCACTATAGGAAATATAGCCCTATTAACAACTTCACATTTTGTAATAAATTTTAGAGTTATGATAATGCCTGTGCTATTTAAATCCATTGTTTCTGGTGAATTTTCACAGCAGTAATATAAAATTAATGCAATTTTATCATGAAAAATGTTAAATAGTAACAATTATAGTTAATTGAAAAGGATTTAGAAAACCTGACACGAATAAGTAGCTCAATAAAAAAACTAGTCTTTATTTTACTATCACATTATTCTGATTTGTTTCAATTCCACAGGCAGCTGTAGATAACAGTTGATAATGAATGATGTTCTAGGTTAGTTAGCTCACATTTCCTGTATTATCAAATGTCATTACAAGTTTCGTTTCCCAGTTCACTGGCTGTAACACTTGGGTCAGTTGCCTAGTCTCTATTTGTATACAACTTATCTCAAATGAACAAAATTATAATAATAAGCCTTCTATCAACTTGGAGTGGTTCAGTGGCATGGTGTTTTCAAAACATGTACACAGGACATAGCATATTGCATGAGCTCATTATAATGAGTTAATTTTAGGTTTTCACAGGATTTTATTTTATTTTGAAATCAAATAATATATCCCTATATGTCATGATATTATATGGCCATAGTTTTATTTCACGAGAAACCTTAAAAATAGCTTTTAGAGAATTTATGCATGTGAATGTGATGCATCGTAGGCAAATAAAACTATGTACATTGGCTGGGTGTGGTGGCGCATGCCTGTAATCCCAGCACTTGGGAGGCAGAGGCAGGCGGATTTCTGAGTTCGAGGCCAGCCTGGTCTACAGAGTGAGTTCCAGGACAGCCAGGACTACACAGAAAAACCCTGTCTCGAAAAACCAAAAAAAAAAAAAAAAAATCAGTGGTGGGGAGGACTTATGAGGGGAAAATGGGAAAGGGGAAAGCCTTTGGAATGTAAACAAAGAATATAGAAAATACAATTAAAAAAATCAGTATTTAAAAAAAACAAAAAAAAACAAAAAAACTATGTACATTGGCTCTACATAAGCTGTAACCCATGGCTCTGGGTCCTAGGAGCTGAACATTGTCTTCTTCAAGAGTAAAAAGGCTTTCTAATAGTTGAAATATCTATCCACAGGAAAAAATTCTATGTTTTATTAAACTTTATTATTTTATGTTTTATTAAACTTTAATTTTAATGTGTATTTTTCTAAAATAATTTTTATATGATATATTCTGATATTGAGAGATAAATATCCTCTGACTATATTTTGTTTCCTTCTTTAACCTAAGGACATTCCTGAGCCCTAAGGTTATGTCTATCTCCAAATCTAACTCCTAAATAAACAACAAACTTTCTTTGAAAGAGGATTAGTGGCTATAAGAAAATAGGAGCTAGACCCTTCCAACTTCTTTTGTGTGTGTGTGTGTGTGTGTGTGTGTGTGTGTGTATGTGTGTGTGTGTGTGTATTTTTTAATTAGATATATTTATTATTTACATTTCAAATTTTTTCCCCTTTCCTGGATCCCGCCTCCTCGAAAGTCCCATAAGCCCTCTTCCCTCCCCCTGTTTCCCAAACAACCCCTTCATGATTCCCTGTCTTAGTATCCGACTTCCTAATGCCCATGTGCATCCACCGCTCAGGGCAGACCATTGAAAAAGCCATGGAACTTATCACACGTATGGATGAAATTACTGCTGCAGAAGACTAGGAAGCAGAATGACAAGCTGCAGCAATGGAACCTGAAGCATCAGACACAACCGTGTTACAACTGCAAAATGTGCTGTGCCTAAAGAAACAGGAGCCGGGCACACACCTTTAATCCCAGCACTTGGGAGGCAGAGGCAGGCAGATTTCTGAGTTCGTGGCCAGCCTGGTGTACAGAGTGAGTTCCAGGTCTACAGAGTGAGTTCCAGGACAGTCAGGACTACACAGAGAAACCATGTCTCAAAAAACCAAAAACAACTAAAACAATAGAAACAGGAAAAGGTGGGGCAGTCTCAGGATGACTCCACCTGGGGATTCATCGCATGTACAGACACCAGACCCAGACACTATTGCAGATGCCAAGAAGTGCTTGCTGACAGGAGCCTGATATAGCCATCACCTAACAGGCTTTACCAGGTATAATACAGAGGGGAATGCTCACAGCCAACCAATGGACTGAGCACAGGGTCCCCAATGGAGGATTTGCAGCCCCATAGAAGGAACAACAATATGAACCCACCAGTACTCCCAGAGCTCCCAGGGACTAAACCAACCAAGAGTATACATGGAGGGATCCATGGCTCCAGTTGCATATGAAGCAGAGGATGGCATTGTCTGGCATCAATGGGAAGAGAGGCCCTTGGTCCTGTAAAAGTTTGATTCCCCAGTGTAGCAGAATACTGGGGAGGGGAGGTGGGAGTGGGAGGGTAGAGGCATACCCTCAAAGAAGCAGGTGGAGAGGGGATGGAATAGGGGATTCCGGAGGAGAAACTGGGAACTGGGATAACATTTGCAATGTAAATACATAAAACATCCAATAAAAAAAGAAACAGGAAAAGGTAAAAAATCTCAAAGGCCCTACATTATTCTGTGACTGTGACTTAATAGAAGCACCAAGTGGAAACATGCCTGTTTTACATGTTTCTGATATTCAGTCTCAGCTAGAAAAGCTGACCAAAAAGAATTACTTTCTCCACAAGTCTGCCCGGGAAGCACACAGGTCCTAGATACCAGTACCTCACTTCTATTCCATCAAACAGATCTTTAATGTGAAAAATGCAAATAAATTTGCCTCAGCTCCCACTGTCTTTAGTTTTTGTTTTTGTTTTTTTCTTATTATTATTTTTATTGGATATTTTCTTTATTTACATTTCAAATGTTATCCCCTTTTCTAGTACCTCCACCCACAACCCCTTATCTGATCCCCTCTCCCCCCACTTCTATGAGGGTGTTCCCCCACCCACCCACCCAGTCATCCACTCCTGCCTCCCTGCCCTCTAATTCCCCTACATTGGAGCATGGAACCTTCACAGGACCAGGGGCCTCTCCTCCCATTGATGCCTGACAAAGCCATCCCCTGCTACATATGCAGCTGAGGAGTACACATGGAGGGACTGTCTTTAGGCTTTAAGGTCTCTCCTTTCATTGATGTGGACATGAGCAGCCATGATGGCAAGCTTAAAGAGATGGCCATGGTGGATTCAGCTACCAGAAAACAAAGAAAGAGGAGACACCCAAGAACTTGAAAGACATCGGCAAGAAGAGAGTAGACTGCAGGAAATTCTCTCAAAAAGAGGAATGGCCTTCCATGTGAACTGCCTTTGCCCTTCCTCAGGGCCCCCTCACCCTGTTTAAAAAAGGAAATTTTTATCACTTTTAGGATCTTTTTGTCTTTACTATGACAATAATATTTTATTTTTAAATATTCCCATGAAACAAATTATGTCCTTTTATAAAACAATATGGACTATTTTTCCACCTCATATAAAACAAAGCAGTCTTCATGGTACCAGAGTCCTTTAATACAACATGAGAGCCATCCATAGAGCTAAATAGTATACTTTCACACTTGACATATGTAATGAGGAAAAAAGGGTATAGATTATTATTCAAATAGTCCAAGCCTTCTTTTAGTTATAAAGGCAACTTAGCTGAAGTATGACTTAAACTCAGAAGCAGTCAGTTTGTTCATGTCATTGAGGACAGAGAAGGCTCACTCATTAAAGCTGGGAGACACGGGTCATCCTGCCTCTGAGTCATTTACTACCACAGCTTGAAGTCACCAGGAAATGCATTAGTGAACTATAATCATGTTAGATTCCCCAAAGCAGTGGGCCCTTCTTTATTCACCTTGTGTTTAGAACCCTGTCAAAAATGAAATAAATAGTATTTATTTAATTGGATTCCATGGAAGTAGACAGCATTTAGTAGAGTTCACAAGATTAGATCTAAGCATCTATGAATTCAAGCAGAAAATGGGAGTTTAGTGGGCAAAGAAATTGAGCTTTTATTGAATCACCATGACCTTACTGAGAATAAGCTCTCCAAACATCAAATGAGATGATTCTAAGAGAATCAGTCTGCTACCGACTAGTATAAAGGTGGTTTAAGTGAATTATTCCAGAACAGGCTATCTAGCTGGCCTTTCTACTAGTGTAAATTCAGACCATTAAAATCTGAGAGTGAAAATTTACAACCAGTTATTGTTTTGTTTGTATTAATAATTGGGATTGTACGAGCTAAGCACATTGAATGATCTGCTCAGCAGAACATGTTCAAAGAATAGCAGTTACCCTCCTCTGTTAAATGGCCAGTCCACCGCTGGTCCAACGTTCTCTGCCATATGGAGCAGGGACAACCAATCTGCCTCTGGAATCAAGTCACCTTGTCCATCTGCCTGGCATGGGATGTCTTGGCAAGATAGCTTTAAAATAATTTAGATTTTCTTTTGGAGGGCAATAAATGACTTATAAATCTAGTAGCACAGTAGGTACCATGTAGTAACTGTTCAATAAACATGTATCAGTTACAATAGTATTTCATAAAACAGTATTTTCCTAGGACCTTTGCTTAAACCAACCTTAATGTTAGGTTTTTTTTTTCTGTAGATTTTTCTGGGTCTCTAAATTTAATAAATTGAGCAGAAGAAAAGAGGTGGATTGCATTTCTTTGTTCTTTCATTGAATGTCTATGGGTGAATCTCTACTAGTAGCTACTTTTTGATTAGATATTTTCTTTATTTACATTTCAAATGTTATTCCTTTTCCTGGTTTCCCCTCCAAAAAACACCCTATCCCATCCTCCCACTCACCAATCCATATATTCCCTCTACCCTGTCCTGGCATTCCCCTATACTGGTAGCTACTTAAGAGACAAAAAAACTTGAATCAAATTAAAGGATTAAATGCTCTTCAGAATGAAAACTTGTAGGTGACTAGGGTTTAAAAGAATATGCTGCTGCCTCTTACTACCTTCTCCTGATTAGGTCTTTGACATAAACTAAGTGAGACATCCAACCCCTGGAGACCCTGGCCTTCTGTTATCAAGACAGGTCGTTACATCCAAATCAAATCACAAAACAGAAATGTTCCACTGTAATTTTGCCCAATTTAAGCTGTACCGGGGTAGAAATTCCAGCAAAAGGACTTGAGGGAGGGAATAGAGAGCAGACCATCTCCATCATTAAGAGAGCAGGGACATCTTCATCAGTAAGACCTGGAAGCAGTACCAGCGAGAAGCTGACTCTGTCCACTGACCAAAAACCAGTTTCCCCCTGCTTTTGGTATTCTATGGCTGCTTCTCAGCATCAGATGTTTCTGCTAAATATCCCTTTGCCTGCATCCAAATCCCACAAAAGCATCCCATTACAGAAATGACTGCTGGGCACAAAAGAAAAGCAGGCAGTGTCATAATAACATCATAAATAACTCCTCTCCTATTGCTAATTTCCAAATTGTTCCTTCTGTGAGTCCCAACACCAGGTTAATGAACTAACAAATCACACACACACACACACACACACACACACACACACACATACACACACACACACTGCAAATTAATTAGTAATTTTTAAATTTTATATTCAATTGTAACTTGTAACCAGCTAAAGAGTATTAAAAGAAAATGTTAGTGCCTTTTCAATCTATCAATGTTTTATCTGATAAACAACAACAACAACAACATAGCAGGTATTCAAGGCTCTAAAAAGTAAATCAGAAATAATATGTCAATCATATCTTTTTGGCACACAGATAAGTGCACACGGATTTTTGTCTGGCTTTGGGGGCTGATATAAGCCAAAACATGCTTATCAGGATTTTGGAATTGAAAAAGAGAGCACAGCTATTTTCTCAGAGCCAGATAGAGAGACAAGGACATGTCTTCACTTCTAAGTTTTTTGGGGTGTGGGGACATGCGGGGATGGAATTGAATTAGAGTATAAGTTTCTGAGAGAAGAAGATAACAAAACTTGGTACATTTAATCAGTCCCATAGCCTGCCTCAGAGACTGAAGATTACATCACTGTTCAGATGGACAAATTTGGGGCTATTGGTTGCAGCTCTCTTGTCTAAACTCCTTAAAGAATAAAGCCCAATAAGGTCATGAGGAAAACAGCCTGTAATAAACTCTAAAAGATCTGTTTCTGTCTCACTTTGTCTCTCTCTCTCTGTCGTCACTATCTCTCTGTGTGTTTGTGTGTACATGCACATGTGTGTGTGTGTGTGTGTGTGTGTGTGTGTGTGTAAATATTATAGTACTACCTTTAATGGTTAGTAGTAAAAGCTTTTCATGATGTCATATTTAACTCAGTCTCATCTCACTTACTAGGTGAAAAAGGAAATCACAACCACATGAACCTGGGTCTTCTGGTGTCATTAAGGTCCATCACTACACACAAGTAAACTTCCAGAAATATATTTTAGATAAAATTTTAAAATACAGATAATGGTAAATACCTATATTTCACATTTATACAGACAAAATAATACTAAAGACCATAAAACTTTAGGCTTCGGGTACTGTATATCTATGCATTGTACATACCAGAAAAATACATCAAATTCTGAAATTATTTGATTTTTAAAATGGCAGTATGTTGAATTACCATCACTACTGGACATATCTTTGGTTTGTATTATGAATGGGGAAGGACCTTATAATTTTAAAAAAATAAGACATAATTCAAATAAACAAAATTTGGTCCTGGAGACCAGAGAGATAAGAAGGTAGGTGGACAAAAAAAATTAAATTATTCCCAGTTGCTTGCTAAATATTTTTGTAAACATAAGTTTAAGAATATAAAATAAAGTTTTTAAGACAGCCAACATTCATTTTCAAATGAAATTAATCTTACTAGTCAGCAAAAATCTGTTATAATCACATTGAATTCTTTAATATATAATATCTTCTACTTGAAAAGTGACAGTAGCCTTGATTTGGTTTGATCATTTCTCTTTTTTCTTTGTTATTACCCATCTTTTTAGCCCATGTTCTTCAGTTTATGAGATTAAAATTGTCATGATATATATGGCCATTTGGTGCCTTTTACAAGGAAAATTAAGGATTTAAATCCAACCTCTACCTATAATCAGCAATGTACCCTTAGCTCTATATGACCTTTAGAACTTATTTTCAATATACAAGGTTTATCTACTATTTCACATATGTATTATAAAGTAGATTTTCCTTTTCACTAAAAATAATATATCATGTCAATGCCCTGGAATTCTCCAGAATATGAACATTTTATATAGTCCTTAAACAGCAAAGAGGTTTAGTTGGAAGAATTTGCAAGATACCCTCAAGGTATATTGTTGCTATATTGTATTCACTATAACATTGTGTAAATTTTATTGTTGCTGTTGGGGGCTATTTGGAAACTAAGTAGTACACATAGTTACTGCATGCAATTTCATGAAATACATTGTTAAATGATCAAGTTCTAGGCCACTGTTGGGCACTGGTGAGCTTAGCTCATTGCCCCCAGCTGAGCGATTTGCACAGGTTTCCTGAGAGCAAAACATCCTCCAGCTTAGCTTGATTCCTGTTTTTGTGCCCTGTGTGGTAGAGACTTCCCATGTGCTTGACCTATGGCCATGATTGTTTTTCCCTGTTGTTTTTCACCCAGACTCTAGTATATATTGCTGGCCCCCCAGTAAAGTTTCAGCATTCTCTTTACCCATGTCTGTGTTTTCTGTCAATCTCTCAGGCCTACGCGCGATACTCGGTACCGTGGTAGTGCGGATGCTGTCAGGTCACATTTTATTTCTCATGTTTACACTCTTATGTACTAGCTTTTCAGAGTGCACTTATTGTGAAGAACTGAGTGCTTGTGTCCTTTGATTGATATCTGTGTTTCCTTGTCCTAACCCCCAACTATCTCAATTCTATGATCTGTTTCCTGTGAGGAGTAAAGGGAAGGTTATATTATGTAGGGGAAGAATATATTTTCAGTAAGTGGAAAAGAAAGACTGAGCAAAGGATAAAGGGCAGGAACAGTATACATGCTACATTATTTAACTTATGAGCCCTAGTTTAGCTACTGTAATATGCAGAACGGCATTCATGAGCACACTGTAACCCCAAACTCACCTCTTCTATTCCAGGTCACATGTGTTATACAGGTTACAATTTTAAAGTACACAAAAAATTGTACACTAATCTTGGACCAGGTTGTTTTCAGCACCAAATGGATCTCTCTACATAATCAGATCTTACATCAACTTTAGTGAGTAGAAAAGAAATTATGCCATGCAGGAAGAAAGGACACAGTGAGAAAATCAAGTATGCATGCAAACATAATGTTATCAGAGAGCATATTCTCCATGCGTTACTGGTAAGAACATATGCCTCACGTCCAGGAAGGAGTAGCAAGGGAAAATTCAAATACTTTCTGTTTCACGAACAGAGTATTCCATGTGGAATTTTGAATAATGCACTTTATCAGGTTACTCAAGGTTGTAATGAGGGAAAAAAAAACAGTTCTTCACATTGGCATAAATGCTTGGTAGAAGGTCACGGGCAATTTGAAGCAATAAATTAGATATGTTTGTTATCATCCATTAAAATAACATGTATCTCTGTTTGTTGTATTATATGTTTTCTTTCAATATCAGCAAAATAGATAGTATGTCCAGTTAAATTAAAAAACAGACAAGCAGCCGGGCAGTGGTGACACACTCCTTTAATCCCAGGACTTGGGAGGCAGAGGCAGATGGATTTCTGAGTTTGAGGCCAGCCTGGTCTACAGAGTGAGTTCCAGGACAGCCTGGGCTAGACAGAGAAACCCTGTCTCAAAAAAAGTAAAAAGAGAAAGAAAAAAGAAACAAGCAAGCAAAGCAAATCAACAATGAACACGGAGTTTACCTTGTTCTTATTTCAGATTCTTTCCTTAGTTAGTCATAAACTAAACATATATGTTTTTAGTGAGTACAGAGAATAGAGGCATAAAAGCAATTGAACATAAGGAGCCCGCACAGGGATATAAAGATACATAGACCTGCATTTATCTTTCAGTAAGAAGCCCACACATTAAATTTCCTGTTCTTCAGGTCAAGCAACTCATACTTTCTCTGAACCTGTCTCTATTCAGATTCACAAAGCACTGACTGACTCGTCTGTAAGACTCATTCCTTCTGTAGCTCCTATCTGTGTTTGCAAATGTATACATGAGAATCTGATGGCTCCCTGGGTGGCGCAAGGGGTCATCAGTCACCTTCATAACCTCCTCTACCCTTCTCTGCAGTGACATTTCATGACAGCTTCAATTATTGAGACCTACTTTATTTAACAGGCATCCCTTATCATGTGTGAAAGTAAAGCTATTTTATTATTAAAAGATGGTATGGTATAATTTGATTTTAATTTTTATCCAGGAAAGTAAAAAAAAAAAAAAAAGAGTACTACTTTGAAATGCATCCTATATTCCACTATGCCTATTTTGACAAATTACGAGGCAAGTTTTTGAAAAGGATTAGAGGGCAGAGCAAACACAATTAAATTTCCACAAGGAGTACTTTTTTTATGACTTTTTATTACAGACGCCACATGAGGGATTCCTGCTGTGATAAGGCAGGGATTAGAAAGACCATAATTAAGAAGGTAAACATGAAAACCTATATATTAAGCATGAGTCATTTATATCCTTAGTATAAGATGCCTGCAAATTTCTATCTGAGTCATATTCTTCCTGATAAATGCATTGGTATGATGGCAGTAAATATACCTTGAATTATTCTAAAAACAAATCACAAGCAAAAGAAAATTAAAAACCCAGGCCAAATAAATACTTTCTCTATTGCTTATAAATATACATTGCATGGCACCTCCTCCCATTTATTCTATTCCCAGTGTAAGTTTTCTGAGTATTAGCATGTTAATATAATTACATCCAGAGTGTTAGATTCCTTGGGATTTCAGTTATATAGGATGATAAACTAACACAGGAATGCTGGAAACCAAACCTGGGTCCTCTGAAAGAACAACCGTTGATCTTAACAGCTGAGGAATCTCTCCAGACTTTAATTTACCATTCTTAATAAGGCAGTTGTAAACATTTGTTGATTTATCAGTTTTACTATTTTTAGTACATTCCTTGAAGAAACTTTAGGCAAGTACCTTACAGGAATTTGTAAAGTTGATATAAAGTTATTCAACATTCATCATTGAAGTGCTACTCTTGGATAATGATTCAAAGTCAAATGAGGTTGTTGCTTTCTTTTACAGCAGGCAATTCCCCTGTAAGAGCCCCATTAAAAAAGAACCAATAAAAAAGCTTTAGCAAGAAAGATTTAGATGAATGGGAAGATAAATGCAGGACAAGCTTTGAGAAATAAACAGTTCCAGGGTGAAGGTGGTGGCTATGTCAGCCATCTGTCCCAGAGATGTCTAGGCTCTTCACTTTAAGCATCTCCATTTCTTCTAGTTTAGTCTCCAAAACTTTTTAACATTCTCCCTATATGATGATTCTCTCTCTCACACTCTAAGTATTACCAATATCCCACTGCTTAACAGTATAAGTAAATGGCTTATATCAGGGATCACATCATTAAAGGGCAAACAACAAACACTTTAGTCTCTCTGGGTCCCAGAGTGCTTCAAATGTTCCACTTTGGTTTTATACAGAGAAAGGAGATAAACAGAAATAAATTAGTCTGCCTGTGTTCTAGCCAAACATAATTTACCAAACACAGACAATAGGAAGAAATTACCCTGAAGGCTCCCTGTCCCCAGGACTCCTCTAAAAGTGCACTTTCTAGACTATAGGTTACAAACTTAGAGCATTCAGAGACTGAATGTGAGGACCAAAGAAAAAAGTGTGGTAAGGGTATCATGAATTCTCAAGCATAATAAATTCTACATAATTCAAAGTCAAGTGTGTAGGAATCTGAGGTGCTTCTGGCAGGGTTGGCCAGTACTGCATCATGCATGCTTGGTTGTGAATATATATATATACATATATATGTGTATATATATATATATATATATACACACATACATACACACACACATATATATATACACACATACACACACATATATATGTATGTATATATATATATACATATATATATATATATACACACACACACACACACACACACACACACACTTGCAATGTGTGTGCCCTGACTCCACATAGCATGACCAAACACCCTTAAACACTCTGTCTAAACTTCACACCATTGTTCCCTGTGAGCTGCACTGTTTGCTCCTCCGGTAGAAGCAGAATGTTCTGTGTGTGAAATAAAGACAATATTTTTCTTCAGTTATTCTTAGCATGTAAAAATATTTGGGATAAAATTGTTCTAAGTTTCTCATTTAAATTTTATAAAAAAAAGTGTTTAATGAATATTTGCTTGAGATTAGAAAACAATTTGCAACAGAATTTCAATGGTCCTAAACATAACTCTGCTATTTTTAATCTTAAAATTTATGTGAAGTATTCTTCTTAGCATTGACAATGACAAGATCAAAATATTGATAGACTCTGGGACACACTAAAGATGCCTTCCATCCTGTCATATGAAATACTCAGCCAAGATTGAATGTATGAGGCAAAAAAAATAAACAAGGATATGCATATCATTAGTATGCAAATATGCTCTGGTCTTTAATAAAATATATAGATCTAGTGAAGTCCTGAGGAATTGCAAGTGAATGTGATTGTTTGACATGAACTGGCCGTGTAAAGGCTCAAGGCCTTGGACTCATGAAAGATTGGCATTGCCTTTCCCCAGGTGAAAGTGAGAAGAGTGCAAAGCCCTTCTTGGGTTCAAGTGGGAATGTGGACAGTGTGTATAATTCCAAGTACTGACTAACAATTGACCATTGTGTACAAAACCGAGCACAACAGCAGCACCTTCCTCCTGGATGTCTACAGCCTGAGACTCTTCAGTGCAGTGAACTTCTACTAGAACTATTCAACTCCCCCCTGTGTGCTGTACAAAGCAAACATGCCGAGCTTCCAGCTGTGGAAGAGATGGTGCCACTCCACCTGAGTCTGCACAGCGCACCTGAGCACAGCTTTTCGATTTTTTCCATCTCTTGGCTTGCTTCATTTCTTCACCACCCCTAATCAGGTTTCAAGGACACAAGCCGCTTGGTACTCAGTAATATAACCTGAAGTTGTATGTATATAAAAGAATTTGTTAAAGTGTACTTGTCCACCATTTATCACTAAATGATTGACATGCTGTTAAGAAAGGAAACACTTGGGAGAAATAATATTTTTTTAAAAAAATTAAGAATATTTACACTGGATTAGGTGCAATGTCCCGAGGTGGTACATCTTTATCTACCCTTTAATTCTATCATACCATGCCCTATATATTTTTATTATATGTCAGGTTACATACTATATTAATATTATATCAATATTATATATACATATATATATATATATATATAATGTAGGCATTAAGTTCTGACTTATTTACCTTATGTCTGAAGAAATAGTGTACTTAATATGTATAAAACAAATGAACAAGTGAAAATACAGAAAAGAAGAAATCAAACATTGAACCACAGAGAACTAAGATGAACTAATGATAAATGGAAATACTAGGGAGAAAGGTTTTGCTTGGCGTCCACTGCCAGGTTTCAGTCAGTCACACTATGAAGTCATAGCCAGAAGAATCTGGCCATATTCTGTCCACAATCAGAAGGAAAAGGGTTATGAATGAATGCATTCATAGGTTATTTTCTTCTTTAAGGCACCAGTCCGCAGTTCCCTGCTTAGGAAATTACAATGTAGAGTTTGGTCAGGTCTTAGAACTACCATGAATGTAATCAAGATAATCCTTTTGACATGCCCATCAGCCACTCTCACTGGTGACTCTAGGCTTTAGCAAGCTGGCTATTGATACTACCCAACCTGACTTCACTGCATGTTTAAGTCCACTTAAGTGTTTATGTCCACTTGAACACTTCATGTTTAAAGCAGTAAACTTCCACTCCTTGTACCAAAAACTCAGGTTTTTCTTGTAATGTATTGTTTAAAATGTTTCAAATTCTCTGGGTGTTGTAGGAGTGGGTGGGAAGCCATGGCCTCCAGAATGCTCTGGGCACAGGTTCAACTCTGTTACCCTCAGCACACACAGATTCTCCCCTGACCCCACCCTCAATTCTCGTCAGTTTCAGTTCATGTTCTTAGGGTTTTACATTTCTTTTCTTTTCTCTCTCTTTTTTTTTCTTTTTTAGTACTTTAATTTTAATTTTTGACTTACTCACTTTACATCCTGCTCACTGTCCTGGCCACCCCTTTCCAACAATCCTTTCCCCACTCCCCCATCCCATTCTCCTCTGAGAGGGTGAGGGCCCCTGATTATTGCCCCCAACCAACACACACACACACACACACACACACACACACACACACACACACACACCTTGACACAACACTCCTTGCATTTCTAATGTTGAGCAATCTCCATTGTAACTAGAGCTTCCCTCCCAAGCTTCCTAGAATGGCTTAATGGCTTTTCCAGGTCTTTCTGGGGAGATCCTAACAAACGCCATACTTTGCTTCTTAGCCTTGCTGCTCTTCATACCCTTCAATCTTGCATCTTTTGTGCCAGTAAAACCAGTGCCACATGGATGATAATGCCCCATCCTGAGATGTAGCTTGTATTCCTCTGACTATTGCAATATCTCCTTCTGTGGTCAGACCTTGAGGTAACTCCCTTAAGCAGTTGGCTTCCTGAAGCCCAGACCTTTCAAAAGCTTACACATTTTCCCTTAATGAGCCTCAACTTTCACAGGATAGAACCTTCAAGGTTGGAACTTTGCTCTCAGGACATCCTCCCTATGACCCCAGGGCAGCACAGGAGGCTTCTCTTCAGAGGTACCTGTCTCTTTATCAACCACGGCTGCATGTTGTCCTGTCTTGAACACAACAGTTCAACAACACTTAACTCAAAGTCAATCAGGTTATCAGATAAACAAAATTACACCTGATTCATAACCAAAATTGCATAAATTGCTCCAATCACAGTTTCAGATAGAATCTTTGCACCTCTCTAAAGTCTTACAGCTGGGCCTCCCTAGTAGGCATTTTTCAACAATTTTGACTTTTAAGTGCCCACTAAAATAGCCATTAAGCTTTGTTTCCAGCATTCAATTTTTGTTTTTGTTTTTGTGACAGGATTTCTCTGTGTAGCCCTGGCTGTCCTGGAACTTACTCTGTAGTCCAGGCTGGCCTTGAACTCAGAAATCCACCTGCTTCTGCCTCCCAAGTGCTGGGATTAAAGGCATGTGCCACCACTGCCTGGCTTCAATGGGTTTTCTAGCCCAACTTTCAACCTCATGCACAGTGCTTAAAAAAAAATCAGTTCCAAAGGCCTAAAAGGTACATAATCAAGTTGAAGACAGTAAGGGCCACTTAGTTTACACTGCTCATCATGGTGTATTGTTAACTGGTTTGCAATGACTGTCACTTTCTTCATAGTCAGGCTGATTAAAGGTGCACAGATATAAATACAGAGCTCTAACTCATACATAGGTATTAAGACTAATTTTTCCTTTTTAGCAAAAAAAAAAAAAAAACCCAAAAGTCATTGACCATATTTTCCATATTTTCCAAAACATACTCAATGTTTTCTATTGTTTCTGATATGCAAAATATAACATTTCATTGTTCATATATTGCTTTAAAATACTTTTTTTGTTTATAACTATCTGAGTAAAGATTATGGAAAGTTAGTAATGTTATAATTAATCAATGAAATTCATAATTAAGTTCAAACTTGCAATTAAAGCAGTTAAACACCTTATTCAGAAATATTTTTATAGGTAAATGTTTAGTATTTGATATCATTTGGCCCCAACTACTATAAATATGTACTAGTCTTTAAAAGTATTTATAATCATATTGACAAGTCTCTAATACCACAGCTTTAATATGGCATATGAATTTGAAAAAATATTTTTCTTTAGCATATATCTGTATTGATTCAAAAATTTGTCTAAGGAGTAAATGATTCACATAATAACTATAGATAAAATGTAGTTCAATATATAGTCCATAAATAAAGATATTTAAAGTTATTTAATTTTTATATTAATTTCCATAAATTTTATCAATACACATACATATATTCTTGTATTTATAATACTGCAACATTTAATATGGTATATTGATCTCCTAGTGTATGGTCTCATTTAGGAAGGCACCAGAAGGACTATCATGAGGTATAATAAAAACATATCCATTTTAGTTGGGAAGATAGAGGGATTAAAGAAGAAAGAAGGATGAAGAATGAAAATAGACTGCACATAATAGAGGACGGAAAGAGTGAGACTGAAGAGGGAGCCAGAATCAGAGCAGCCGGAAAAGAGAGTGGGGGGGTAAAACAACGAAGGAGTGAGGGAAGTGAAGAAAGGAAACATGTCAGAGGAAGACCGAATTTGCTATTGTTCCTTAAAGAGAACACACACACACACACACACACACACACACACACACACACACACACACTCACATACTATAGACTGCTATCAAAGAGGGAAACTTGATTAAAAAAATCTGTTTTTTTTGTTTTTTTTATTTTTATTTTCTATATTCTATGTTTACATTCCAAAGGCTTTCCCCTTTCTCAGTTCCCCCCCACCAGACGTCCCATAATTCCTCTCCCCCCCCAACTATTCCCCAAACATTCCCCCTCCCCCCACGGTTTCTCTGTTCTGGGTCTACAAAACTGGATCCAATCTTTACAGGCCCAGGGTCCTCTCCTTTCTTCTTCTTGGGCATATACCCAGAGGATTCCCCTGCATACAATAAAGACACATGCTCCACTATGTTTATAGCAGCCTTGTTTATAATAGCAAGAAATTGGAAGGAGCCCAAATATCCCTCAAAGGAGGAATGGATACAGAAAATGTGGTATATTTATACAATGGAATACTACTCAGCAATTAAAAATAATGAATTCATGCAATTTGTAGGTAAATGGTTAGACCTGGAAAAATTCTGTTTTATAAAAGAATTCTTGGGTCTTGATACAGAGTGAGAACTTTACAGGGCCAATTGATATATATATATATATATATATATATATATATATATATATGAATATATATATGTAATATTCCAAATGTTACCTCCTTCCTGGCTCCCCTCCATTAGTTTGTCATGCCATCTCCCATCCTCTTTGCTTCTGAGAGGGTGCTACCCCAACTTCCACCCAAGCTCCCCACCCCCCTACCTCAGCCAGCATCTCCCTTCCCTGGGGCATCAAAGCTCTACAATATTAAGTACATCCATTCCCACTGGGGCCAGACAAGGCAGCCCTCTGCTACCTCTGCAGTCCAGAAGCTCAGCCCATGATTGTCCTTTGGTTGGTGGCTTATCCTCTAGGAGCTCTAGGCTGCAGGTTACTTGATATTGTTGTTCTGCATATGGAGTAGCCATCCCCTTTAGCACTTTTAGTTCTTCTCCTAATTCTTGCATAGGGTTTCTTGATCTCAGTTCCAGGCTAGGATGTTAAGAATCTGATGGATCTGTCTCAGTGAGCTGCTGATAGATCCTCTCAGAGGACAGCCATGCTAAGCCCCTGTCTGCATCAGTAATTGTGCTGGGCTTTGTTGCCCGTGCCTGGGATGGATCCCAAGTTGAGCCAGTCACTGGATGCCCTTTCTTTTAGTCTCTGATCCACTTTTATCTCAGCATTTCCTTTAGACAGGAACAATTTTGGGTCAATATTTTTGAAGATGAGTGGGTAACCCCATGCTTCAAACGGGGGTCATGTCTATCGATTGGAGGTGGTCTCTTTAGGTTCAATCTCTCTATTATTGCGAATTTTGGCTAAGGTCATCCATCCTCATTAGGTCCTGTAGTCTCTCATGTCCCTGGTGTCTGGGAATTTCTAGAGGTTCCTCCCAGCCCCTTTCCTACACTGTTGTACATTTCTATTGATTCTCCTGGCCCTCTAGGCTTCTCTCCTGTCTCCCCCGCACCATACCTAATTATGACTCCCTTTTCTCAGTCCCCTCTCTTCTCCCACCCAGGTCCTTCCCTCCTTCTGCCTCTCATGATTGTGAGATTGAAGTATCCTTCCTTCTTGTTAAGCTTCATATGGCTTATGAGTTCTATCATGGGTATTCTGAAATTTTGGCTAATGTCTACTAATCAGTGAGTACAGACTATGTATATTCTTTTGAATCTGTTACCTCACTCAGGATAATATTTTCCAGTTCTATAAATTTGCACCAAAATCCATGATGTCCTCATTTTTAATAGCTGAATAGTATTCCATTGTGTAAATGAACCACATTTTTTTAATCCATTCTTGGTTAAGAAACATCTGGGTTGTTTCCAACTTCTGGCTATTACAAATAAGTCTACACATGCTGACAATGATTTGTTGAAAGAGGAACATCTTTCCATTGCTGGTGGTTTTGTGAACTGGTACAACCACTCTGGAAATCAATCTGGTGGTTCCTCAGAAAATTGGAAATAGTTCTACTTGAAGACCCAGCTACACCACTATTGGGCATATACCTAAAAGATGCTTCACCATATCACAAGGGCAAATTGCTCTTGCTGAGTTAAAAAAAAAAGAGGTTTTCAATATAATAGTCCACAGTGGTTGGTTTTTGAGTTAAAGGATAAGAGAGATGGACATTAAGCATAGAAATATCTCCAGATATCTCCAGAGTGGCCCCTAAAACGTTGTCTCTGGTGATCTGTGTTGATCTATGCATATGAGAACAGAGAAAGAGAGAAAAACCAGCATAATGAAACAAACAGGAAAAAATATGTTTAGGATACAACCCATATTGGAAACAGTCTTCCCACTACACTGAACCTAAAGTCACTAACATGGTAACCAAACTCTATAGAGGTTTTATGATTTTTGTGGTTCTATATGCAAAAAAGCTTAGCGATTCTCCTTCACAGGAAACAATCCATCATTACTTAAAGAAACCCTAAGAATGTTTTTAGCAACAATGTAAAAAGAATATCTAGAATTAAATAAAAATGACCATCCATGAAAAGAAATAGAAACACCATAGAAGGTCAAAAATCAAACAACAGAATGATATGAATATGCCAAGTGTTGTCAAGAATTATTAGATAAAATAAACCAACTCTCCATGACACTAAAAAATCTCAGATAAAATTTAAACAGAAAAGTAACACAAACTTGATAACTACAGAAAACCTCCATGTAACAATAGTCTTCTATTGTGAAAGAGAAAGTTCAGTCTAAGACTCTAAGTTTTGATGATAGTCAAGTACATTCTCTTGCTGTTTCTTTTAAATTCTATTCTGTGATAAAAAGTAAAATAAAAAGCTGGTGTGAAAAGAGATTTCTCAGTGGTTAAGAACACAAGCTGCCTTTCCAGAGGACCAATTTCAGTTTTTAAAACTGTAACTCCAGACTAGCTGTCATGCTGTCATGCTCTTCTGATTTCTTTAGGGTACTTCACACACACACACACACACACACACACACATACACACACCACACACAAACACATCATGGTATATAGACATGCATCCATGTAAAACACCTATCTTTAGCATAAAATAAATATCTCAAAAAAATAGAAAAGCTTAAATGTCATGCTGGAACACCAAGCTAATGTACTAAGATATAGTAGGGTCATCGTAGGTATTTAAAATTGGAATATAAAAATTATAACTTACAGTCTTTGCTTTTATGATTGTTAGTATAGAAAATCCAAAGGAACTGACAAAAAATATATTGAGTCTATAAGCAACCAGCAATTGGATTAATATCCTAAGGTGAACATATTCCTCTATATCCAGAATAAGTGAAATATAAAACCAATATCATATTTATATTAGAATTTAAAGAAATAAAAATTATGGGTATAAATCTAAAAAAATTAGGTTAATCACTATGAAGTAATTATAATTCAGAATCAAAATTCTGATGAAAGCAACCAGTGACCTAAATAAGTATAGATGGCCCATGTCCATTGATAGGTAACTATCTTATCTAAACTGACTTATTCCACAATAGAAAGTAGTAGGAGGCTTGTAGAACCAAGAATGAAAGGAAATTTGGGATGCTTAACAGTTGACAAAATTCCAAAAGCCCCTCCTTAAGGTTCTAAATGCAGTTAGCAATAGGGAGAACAAGGAGACAGTTCCCTGTCAGCTTTCAGCAGTTAACCATAGTCCTAAGGTTCTTCCCATGGTGGCTTTCATAGGTTGCCAGCCATGCTAATGTGGGCCTTGCCATGATATAGGTACTTGGAAACATGCCCTTGTAAGTAACTCCTCCTTACACACACTAATGCAAATAAGCCTAATAAACTCATTCGTTTACTATG
Source organism: Apodemus agrarius (assembly GCA_964023405.1). Classification (NCBI taxonomy): domain Eukaryota; kingdom Metazoa; phylum Chordata; class Mammalia; order Rodentia; family Muridae; genus Apodemus; species Apodemus agrarius. The sequence continues at coordinate 30,958,325 of OZ030023.1, forward strand.
GTACACTTGGGAAGAATTGATTCTGTGCTGTGTTTGGTGTACTATCTGGATTGTGTTCATGCCTCTGGGAGCATAGGGTCGGGGCGTGGAACAGAAAACATCATGATTCAATATTGTCAAGATATCGGTTCTTGTCAATTTGATTTATAAGCTCTGTGAACTTCATTGCAAGTCTCAGTAAGTTATCTTGTAGATTTCAACAAACTCTTTTTTTAACATTTGCAAGGCAATGCAAATGCAAAGAACAGGCTGCATTGTTCAAAAGGAGAAGAAAGTTAGATTCAGGACACTGCCTGACTAAACAGTCACTGTGAAGCACTAAACTCAATTGAACAAACAAGAGGTGGAAGGGGGGGCAGGGCAGAGGTCTGAAATATACCCAGTGGGGTGATTTTGTATGATAAAATATGATAGAAATGCTATACTGAACTTCACTGAAATAAAAAAAAAAGGAAATAGAATGAAACTAAAAGACATAAAAAGGAGAATAGACTCCTCTATAGGACATAAGTGAAAAAAGGACTCATGTAAAATGTATTCCTAGCCACTAAATATCAATGATGATAAGGTAAATAAACCTACTAAAATCAGGCCAACATCCTTAATAGAATCTTCTCACATAAAGTATGCAAATGGGAAATATGCTTGTGAATGTATTTCAGCATCATTCAGTACCAACAAAATGAAATCTAACTGTTCTACCTTTAAAAACTTTAAATGATGAAGCATGTAAGTGGCTCTCAGTGGCTGCTCCAAAACCTGCCTGCATACCTTCATCCTCCCCCAACATGGTGATAATTGATGATGGTTCTCGAACTGTAAGCAATCTTGCAATTAAATGCTTTCATTCATAGAAGTTGCTTTGGTCATGTTTCTTCACAGCAATGGAAGTGCGACTAATATAGCCAGGGAGGTAGGTCAACAAAACAGAGCACTTTCTTTGAGAAACTGGCAACAAGGACCCACATAAGATAGAAGGAGAACACTTATCCCAAGTATTGTCCCCTGATCTCTGCATATGGACCATAGCATGCAAATTCCACACAATACACAGATACTCACATGCACACCCACCTGCAAGTATGTATACACATACAAACACAGAAGAGAAGGGGAGTGTGAATTATATATACATATATATATATATATATATAATGTGTATATATATAATGTGTATATATAATGAATATATATATACATATATATGTATATGTTTGTATATATACACACACACATACATACACACACACACACACATACACACACACACACATACATATCTATCCAACAATGAAGGATTATGATGGTTTGTATATACTTGGCCCAGGAAGTGGCACTATTAGAAAGTGTGGTTCTGTTGGAGTAGGTGTGTCACTGTGGGTACTTTAACCCTCATCCTAGCTGCCTAGAAGTCAGTCTTCTGCTAGCAGTCTTCAGATGAAGATCTAGAAGTCTCAGTTCCTCCTGCACCATGTCTGCCTAGATGCTGCCAAGCTCCTGCCTTGATGATACTGGACAGAACCACTAAACTTGTAAGCTAGTCCCAATTAAATGTTGTCCTTATAAGAGTTGCCTTGGTCATGGTGTCTGTTCACGGCAGTAACACCCTAACGAGGGTGCTACCAAGAAGAATGCTGAGGATGAATGGAAGTAACTGCAAAGTAAATCAATGTCATCAACAACCTGGAACCCAGAGATTCAAGAAATTCAAAAAACCTGTAAGCCAACAAAATACACAAAAGACATATATAAAAAAAAAAAGAAGTGGTTGGGAGTTTTAAAATTCAGCCTGTGGTTAGGGAAAAATTGTCGTCGGGAACCAAGTTATAAATCACTGTAGGCTATGGAGAGCACCACAAAACACATCACAGAGCTATGTCATCCTCGAGCTCCTTCACTGACTTTACCTCATAGTGAAGGCCTTAGAGAGTAAGGGTTGCTTCCTCAGGGCTGACTTCCTGTTTCATATGAAACCCAGCAATTTCACCTAATCAGAACTGAGCTCCAGGTAGCAGAGAGGACAGTCTTTGCAAAATACAAAGAATTTTAAGAGAGGTTTCAGAAAAAAAAATTAATTTGAGTACTCAATGACATTAGAGACAATTGATAACAATGAATCCAATAGTCAGAAGTCCAGATATGGCACCAGAGGCAAAGAGAAAATTGGAAACCTGCACAGACATCACAGTATGAGGTCCAAATACCAATTCCAGACTGTCTAATTCTGCCCTTCGGTGGATAAACCATTATGGAACAGTGTCTCCAGTGTAGATTGAAATGATGGAAAGGGAAAGAGGGTACTCAATCAATTTATTTGAATAAAATATGTAAAATAAGACAGTAAACTACAGTAGGAATATAAAAAAGCTGGCCTATATTATGGGACATTTTCTTCTTCTTCTTCTTCTTCTTCTTCTTCTTCTTCTTCTTCTTCTTCTTCTTCTTCTTCTTATTCTTATCTTAATTTATTTGTGAATGGGGTTTCATAAAAGTATACTTCCTACCTGCCAGGTAATAATTATAGACTATATACTTTCTATGTGGAAAAGTATGAGAAACACACATTATATTATATGTCCCCTATTCAAAATTGAAAACACCAAACAAAGAATATACAGCATACTCTTTAAAAGATAAATATTTATCTCTCCATATTCCTAATATTTTAGGTTATCCATAGTTTTAGGTTTAGATAAATCTAACTGATCTAAAAGTGGAAGCATTTAGGTTCAACATTATGTAGCCATTTATTTAAAACAGCATGGATAACATCAGTTGGCAGATGGCGAAGGTCAACCTTTTAAGTCCAGGTCTGGAATAAATAATTATGTGACACAGAAGAAGAAAGTGACAAAGTCAGGATATTTAATTCATTAGGACTAAATGCCAAATAATTTTATATGCTAGACAATAAATTTTTCAAGCATATGCTTGGAAATTATAGTATTTTAGAAGTTCCAATAAAGCCAGATAAACATTGTTGTGAAATTTGTAATCTCAGTGATTCAACAAAGCCCCACTAGCATATTAAATTTGTTCAAAGACCATAGAGAATATTCAGGGAATAGCTCAAATCATAATGTAATTAAATTTATGAGAAGACTATGTTTAATATTGATCATATACCAGAATTTTTGTCAACAAACCAGTGACAATTTGGTTAAGATAGTGGGAATCATTTAAATAGCACATAAATTTTTAGAAACTTTAGAGGAATATTGCAAAGAGAAATTTTAAAGAAATTTAAGAATTGAAAAACTTAAACTTCAAAAATAGATAGATGATAGATAGATAGATAGATAGATAGATAGATAGATTCCTCTGGCTGAGAGAATTCTGGCAGAAAGACCTTGGCATACTAATATCATGACCTATTTTCAAATCCGTAGAGTCATATAAAGCTAAATGCAATGAGATGCAAACTATATCCAGTACTATGTCAATGGAGACATGAGTATCCCTAGAGATTATGCCCAACCACTCTTCCAGAGCTGGTGAAATTCAGGCACTAACTAAGAGACATTACCTCAAAATCAGAAGAACTGGTTGAGGTGGGCACCCATAGTTGAACTCTGTGTACCACATGTAGGTACACAACAAGACATGCCATCATGCATGTTCACAAAAATAAAATAAAATAAAAAGTTAGTTTTGTTGAAATGGCATCATGTATTTGTCTTGGAAATGAGAAAACACTAATATAAACTTCTTTTCCTAATTATAAATTTAAAATATAAAATATAACTTCTTCCAAAATTCAATCTGTTATCTGCTCCACTAAAAATATCTCTATCTTGATGATGTTGCCTGGTCTTAAGTGTAGCTCAGTTGCTGAAACGTGCCTAGCATGCACTCGGCTTTGGGTTCAATTATCACTACTTAAAGAGTTTTGTGTCAACCAATAATGAAAGCTTCTCTTCTGTCTAGTTTAGACAAATACATTATAAGAAAATAACACAACACGAGAGTTGAATGCTAGTATACTATTCTACCTTCAGAGACATTCAATTGATAATACATGCAAGCTTACAACACAAATATTGGAGAGATTTATGCTTTTGAACACTGAATGGTTATATATCAAGAATTCAGATCCTCTGATAGTTCAGTGTATCTGTAACTATAAAATTTAGTTTATTCTAAAAATGAACATTTTTCAATTTTAGACATGTTTTATGTCTTAAGTAACAAATACTTTATGTTTAAGTTAAGGTACACTCTAGTTTTAACTTGTCATACACATTAAAACTGTGCATGACAGATTCTTAGGGGATGATAAATCACAGAATGCCCCTTCTGCACAGGTGAGACAGATGTTGATATTTTTCTGATATGATCATCCATTAAGTTGCTTTGGAAAGTGATTCTTCACTTCTAACTAAATGGAAGTCTAGATGTATTCGCTCCTTTTGTTATGAGATGGTTCTCTTGGCTTCCTCAAGGATCATTTACCTCATTTACCATAAAAATTGTCTTTAAACAACAGATTATATTTTGCATACTTCACAAAAACAGCAAGGAAGGTAAAAGGAGATAATTTGGGTTATGCTATACATTCCTTCTAACTACAAAGCATTTAAGTCCTTTTGGCCTCTTTCTTTGTGAGTGAGACAGCACTGGGAATTTGTTGTTAGTGCCTGTTACACTTTGTGCTGCTGAACGTGGTGTGTTGTTGAGTATGTTTCTGTTGTAGCAGGAAAGGTCTCCAAGGAGAAGAACAAGACAACTTATTTGCTGCTGCAGTTCTCAGTTGTTTGGAAAAGGGCAGACTGCCAAACTCCAGCTGATGGGTTTTGTATGTTTTGGAGGTCATTCACAACTCATTTTTTTTCCTTTGTAAGATCTCATTTTAGGTTATAATGAATTTTTGTGGTAAGTATTGTCAACACAGCATTTACAACTATATTTTCTAAGTAACATTTTTTTAAAAAAAATAACTTATTGATTCTTATGGATATTCACAATATCCATACAGAATGCTCCTATTAAAAGGAAAAATCATGCTAGATCCATTTTAAAATATTTCAATAAATTATATCATTTAAAATAATTACATACTAGTAAAATCCAAGGGCTTTGCAAATGCTATTGAGCTGTATATGATAGGACTCATTATGTATTTATATTCTTATTACATTCATTCTTTCCTTCTAATATTCATCTTATTCTTTCTTGGGTAAACCCACAAGCATTCATTCCTATGACACATTTTACATATGATTTTTTCCGCTCAGACAGTCTCAGAACTCCCTGCTACATCCTTAATTTTTATTCCAAAAGTATGTCACAATAGCTCTCTTTGCCACTTTATTTATTGTAGCTGCTTCCTTATCTTTCTTCCCTAGTTCTAACTTTACTGTTAATCATAGCATGATTTCTAATTATATTAAGATACCCTACAAGAGTGGAACTCCTTGAGGTTCACTTTTAAGATTATCTATACCCTGTTTTCATTGGCCATGACTATTCAGCCTGGTGAAGAGGTTAAGTTATCACATTAAATTGAGTGTTGAACCAACTTGGTGCTGGTTCAGTTGAAAAGAAGACAAGCAATGTCTTCGAGTTTGTCCAACATTAAAATAGTCAGACACAAATATCAAGAGATTCAATAATGATGGAATGTTATTTGGTGTTAGCTATGCCTTTGGACCTTGATGGGCATCTCTTTCCTTAGGTTAGGGAAGTTTTCTTCTATGTTTTTGTTGAAGCTATTCTTTTGCATTGTTTCTAATCCTATGATCCATGGTTTTAGTGTTTTTATAGTGTACTAGAGAGCCTACATTTTTTTGTACCTGGATTTTTTGGATTTGTTATTTTCCTTGAAGAAGGGATTCAGTTCCTTCAACTTATACTCAGTTCCAGAGGTTCTCGTTTCCATTTTATCTAATTTATCAGTGAGGCTTATCTCTGAAAATTTTTGTTTGATTTCCTAAATTTTTCATTGTAGTTTTTTATTGTTATTGGGTGTTTCTTCACAGATTATATCTATATATTAAATTGTTTGCATATCTTTGTTTAATTATTTCATTCATTTCTTTGTTTTATTTGTTTTTCATTCTTAATTACAACATTTATGCATTTTGTCTGGAATATTTGGCCATGCTTATTATTTTCATTTTGAGAACATTTTCTGTATTTCAACTTAGTAGCTATGCTCAGGGGATTTTATCAAGGAAGGTCTAAATTTAAATGAAACTCATTGTTTTGGTTATTATATTTGTATATTTAAGCTGAGTCCAAGGATTCTGAATAAAGGTGATTTGTAGTGTTTCTTAATCTTATTTATCTTTGTTTAGCAGATGTTTAAAGACTTATGCCCTGCCAAGTCCCTCTCACCCTCTATGTCCCTTAATTATTTTGTTCCCCCTGCTAAGTAGGACTGAAGCATCCACTTTTGATCTTCCTTCCTCTTGAACTTCATGTTGTCTGTGAATTGAATTGTGCATATTCCATGCTCTTTACCTAATATTTACTTATAAGTGAGTACATACCATATGTGGTCTTTTGTGACTGAGTTAGCTCACTCAGGATGGTATTTTCTAGATCCACTCCCCTTGCCTGCAAATTTCATAAAGTCATTGTTTTTAATAGTTGAGCAGTATTCCATTGTGTAAATGCACCACATTTTCTGTATCCATTCCTCTCTTGAGGGGCATCTGGGTTCTTTCCAGCTTCTGGCTATTATAAAAATGGCTGCTATGAACATAGTGGAGCATGTGTTCTTATTACATGACAGAACATCTTCTGGGTATATGCCTAGGAGTGGTTTAGCTGGGTCCTCAGGTATGTCTGGTTTTCTGAGGAACTACCAGACTGATTTCCAGAGTGTTTCTACCAACTTGCAATCCCACCAGCAATGGAGGAGTGTTCCTCTTTCTCCACATCCTCACAGGCATCTGCTGCCACCCAAGTTTATGTTCTTAGACATGGTGACTGGTGTGAGGGGACAAAGAGGGGAAGAATCTGATATGGGTGGAGATGGAAGAGATGTGCAGAAAGGGTTAGGAAAATGAACAGAAGTGTGTAGCAATGGGGTATGGGGAACTGGAGGTAGCAACCAGAAAGTCCCAGATGCCAGGAAAGCAAGAGGGTCCCAGGACACCATGGGGATCACATTAGCTGAAATACCCTACAAAGGGGAGGAAGAACCTGTCGAGACCATATCCAGAGGCTGGGCATGGTTAGGGATGGGGCCACCCATTCATCTCCAAAATTTAAACCCAGAATTACTCCTATCAAAGGAAATAGAGGGACAAAGAGTGGAGCAGAGACTGAAGAAAAGGTCATCCAGAGCCTGCCCCACCTAGGGATCCATGGCACATGCATACACCAAACCTAGACACTATTGCTGATGCCAAGAATTGCTTGCTGATAGGTGCCTGATACAACTGTCTACAGAGAGCTTCTGCCAGATCCTGACCAATACATATGCAGATGCTCATAGCCAACCATCAGACTAAGTACCAGGACCTCGATGGAGGAGTTAGGGAAAGGACTAAAGGAGCTGAAGGGGCCTTACCTGGCATGAATGGGAGGGGAGGCCTTTGGTCCTATGAAGGTTTGATGACCCAGTGTAGAGGAATGCTATGATGGTGAGGCTAGAATGGGTAGGTGGATAGAGGAGCACCTTCATGGAAGCAGGGTAAGTGGGAATGGGATAGGGGCTTGCAGAGGGGAAATCAGGCAACAGGATAACATTTGAAATGTAAATAAGTAAAATATACAATTTAAAAAAAATCTAAAGAAAAAAATCTCAAAAAAGAAAAGATTTATCTTCTGTTATTCTTATTTGTCAGATTTTTGGTTAGGTTCCATTTTTCTTCAACTCAGTTGTTCAGTTTAAGTTAAGTGAAGATTTCATGAATCTCAGAATGGTACTCAGATCTTTTTCTCTTACAGATGGATAATAAAGGATTTGGTCTTTTAAGTCTAGATTCCCTAGACTGAGAAGAGGAAAGGAGTTGAGTTCAGAAGGTGGGCTCAAGGCATGGTGTTCTCAGGCAGGTCAAGGAAGTAGATGAGTGATATTCTGGTTCTAGTGTCTCTGCCTAGAGACAGTCCTGCAAATAGCTAGTGTGATACATTTACACTGTGTAATGCTATTCAGCTATTAAGAAAAACTAGATTATTAAAGTAGTAGGTAACTGAATGGGCTGATAACAATCATTCTGAGTAAGGTAATTCAGAACAGAAAGACATTGAATATTTTCTCTCATCTATGACTGTTAACTTTGAATCTTCAAATGTGTGTGTTTCATTTGGAGTATCTTTCGAGGTCATGAATTGCTATTTGGCATTGTGGGAGGTTTTCTAGAGAAGGAAGATACAACATATTGGTATCAGGATTAAAGATGAATAATGGCAGAGCAAAAAGTTAAATCAGAGTGAAGAGCAAGATAGCAGAGACAATATGGAAAGTAATAAATACCACTAGAGGCCTTTCAAAAAATCACTGCTATTATGGAATCATGTATATAAAACCATTAATTGATTTATACTGTAATATGGTGGCACCAGAAAGTAATCAACAAGCAAACAAACATAAACAATGGTAACAAAGGAATAAAGTATTTTCCTAAAATACTTGTCAGCACAAATTGGTCTTGATGACTTTTTTTAAAAGAAAACAAAATCCAGTGGATAAAAAGTAATCTGGCAAGTTAATCTGAGTAAGATTAAAAACACATCTTACAACACTTTCCAGGGAGTAAGAAAAAAATTAAATGACAGAACAACTTCTCCCTTTGCTAATGACTCTAAGTGTGTGGCTGTTTATTTTACTATTTTGCAAAATTTGCAATTTATAGATCTTTTTAAAACATTATTTTCTTAAAACATACATTTACATAAACATTTTCACCAGTAATGACATTTGAATTGACATTATATGTACTCATTTATTGCTATTTATTAATGCTATTTATTATTACTTATTTTCAATAATATTAAATAATAAGTGTTTAAATTATGTCAATTAAACTTACCACTAATATTTTATTCATAAACATTTCAACTTAGTTTTAAAATGTCCCCATTTTGAGGTACATTATTAAATAAATAGATTTAGAATGACTTGACTATTTTAGCTAGTGTTTCTACTATATAAGAGGTAACAATTCAAGTATTCTTTCTTGCCGGCACTGGTTCTTGCAGTGGTCTTGCTCTGACAGCTGTAACTGTTGTGTGGTGGTGAGCGCTGTGTTCCTGTCATGCTGAGCAGACACTTTCACTCTCTATGCTAATCTTTGCTCTCTCAATCTTTATGCACCCTTTTCTGCAGTAGTTCCAAGCTTTAAGGAACTGTGTGATATAAATGTCCCATTTGCAGCTGAGCACTCCAGTGGCACGTTAGTCACCCCACTTTGACCAGCTGTTAGTTCCTCAGGTAATCAACATCCTCTGAACAAGGAAGCTTACTTGTGAATTTCACTAATTTATAGGAAGAAACATCTGAGAGAGTAGCTGAGAATGAAATCTGAGCCACTAAAAAATTGGTGAATCTCACTCTCTTTTAATGTCCCTGAGCTTCTCAAAAGCTGAGAATGAGTATATGTGCAGGATGCAACAGCTAATCTGTACAAACAAGTCAACATTGTGCTATGAAAATTATTGAAGAGGATGTCCTACTGCCTAGTCCACCCCCTGCCAGGCCTCCCCACTCCCTGGGGCCTCAAGTCTCTCCAGTTGTTTCTTCTTGCACTGAGGCCAGACCAGGAAGTCTCCTGCTGTAGATGGGTCAGGGACCTCAGAGCAGCTACTATAGACTGCCTGGTTGGTGTTTCTGTGCCTGAAAGATCTCAGGGGTCCATGTTAGTTGAGACTGCTGGTCTTCCTATGTGGTTACCCTCCTCCTCAGCTTCTTCCAGTATTTCCCTAATTCAACCACAGGGGTCAATGTTAATTGGTCTATGAAGTAGTACTAAAGAGTGGATTTCCTGTGAAAGTGTATGCATGATGTATTCAACACATGCACCTATGTGTCAATAGCATCTGTGCAGAAAACTGACTTTGAGCCATGGTCTTTCAACATTAAAACTTCCCTTATCACACATCCAGTATATTATCAAGGCATATTGTTTTCTCCTCCCTACCAAGCATCTATCTGTACACTAGGATGGAAAAGTAACTTCTGTGGGTTCGGCTTGCTTTCAAATACAGAGAATATGATGTTTCTGCTGCCGCTTGGCAGAAGTTACACCAAGAATTCAGTAGGATGGAGAGACAACTGTGCTTTCTGCTTCTCACAGTACAATTTACAAGGCTGAGGAATGGGTGCAGGCATACTGCTTACCAGCTGGTGAGTGAAGAAAACAACACATACGCTTTTGAATAGCAAACTATTCGACAACAGAAAGGAAATGCTGGAATTGTGTCATTTTCAACAAGAGTAGAAATGGAAAAAAGTAAGTGCAGTAATCTCCCACAGAATGATGAATACCACATGACATCAGCTCACGTGGTGTCTGTAAAGAAGGATGGGGAAAGGCTGAGTGATGGGATCATCTGTACTACCTCATAACTGCATAGGAGTTGTGAGAGGCTCTATTCTTCTATGGCACAATAGGATGGCTAGAGATAACAATGTAAGGTTATTCCAAAAAAAATCTATTATAATGAATTCTACATATTTTCACTATAAAGAAATGACGTTTGGGGAGATAGCTATGAAACCCTATTTAGGTGTTATATATAATATGAATTTAATGAAGCATCAAATTACTCTTCTGATTTTATGTTCTACGGCCATTTAAAATTAATTTTCATTTTTACACACTGAGAAACAAATAAAATGTATGTGTAAGTGATGGAAATGCTATTATATCCATCTTGGGAGAAAACAATTAAATCTTACTTTTGAAGATTGAGAGTAGTACATCATAAAGAATATTTTATTTCCTTATAGAATACAGTCTTAGAAATGAATCCTATGCCCCTGAGCTCTTTGATTTTCTAAACTGACTTGCTGCAGTTTTACAGAGGTAGAAATAAGTCACCATTCTGACTTCTGATCCATATGATATTAGTACCTGTATGTTTCCCTGAAGGGAGTGTTCATCACTCAGAATATTCCTATTTGACCATAAAACTTTATATGAGAAAGGTAGTGGCAATCCTGTCCAAAAGAATCTCTATTTACCCTTTTATGGGACAATGAAATGGATTATAAACAAGTAGGCTGAAATGTATGTAAACTGGTTATGACATGACTGTTGCACTTTCTTTCTTTCTTATTTTTTGTATTGGTTTTTTTTTTCGAGACAGAGTTTCTCTGTAACCCTGGCTGTCCTGGAACTCACTCTGTAGACCAGGCTGCCCTTGAACTCAGAAATTCGCCTGCCTCTGCCTCCCAAAGTGCTGGGATTACAGGTGTGTGCCACCACCGCCCGGCGACTATTGTACTTTCAAACTCACAGAATCTAAAGTTAATTGCTAAAGAGCTCATCAAGTTCTACTCAGTATGGTTTCTATCATAAATAAAGGAGATTCCTCTGATACTCCACCAGTATTTGTAGGTCATAGAGTTGATAGTGGCTGGGGCAAAGGGTGTCACTATTCTTTAAGGGTATGGCCTCAGATATGTTGGTTATGCCCAGAGGAGGGTTCCCCATTCACATGAACACAGACTAGTTATTGAATTCATAAGGTTATATAAAAGCAAAAGAAGGAAGGAAGGAAAGAATGAAGAAAGAAGGGAAGGAAGGAAGGAAAGAAGGAAGACACATTAAGTTGGATAGAGATATGGTGGGAATTCCTGCTGGTAATTGAGCAGGAAAGTGATGGAAATATAATAAAGATAGATGACATCCATGTTTTCAGTTTTCACATAACAAGTTAAAAATAAATTTTTAAATCAAAATTATTTAAATTGAGTAAATAATTAACTCTCTTACATGTGCAGGTAGATATTTTCCTGATGACAAAGTAAGCATTTAATGTCATTGGCATCCTGTAAAATATACAGTTGGTAGAATCACTTCAATAAATCTTAATCCATAATAACTTTGCTTTCCTTACTAAAGGAGACAGCCAGTGTGTAAGAGATTGCTTTGAAGTGTAGCTTCAAGTCCTGGTGTGTCTTTCTACAACTGCTTCCTAAGCAGTGTCTATATATAGGAAACATGACTGTGACAACATTGTCAGGCATTAATAGCTGTAATATACATGTCCCTGACCTCTAGAAATCCTAAATACCATTGACACATAATGACAAATTAATTCACAAATATACATTTTTGGAGAAATTGAATCCCAAAACTGATAGAGAATAAAAGGTTACCCTTTGCGAACACTAAGCACAGAGAGGACAAAAACAACAATAAATGGTCATAGTTACCTTGATTTTATAAAGAGGAATGACTCAATAGTTTTATTTCAAAAGGAGCAATTGTAAAATGATTGAGGTCAATTCTATTCCTATTTTGTTCTGACAATGTACATCTTAAGAAGCTAGAGACATGGCCTAGTCATTAAGAGCACTTGTCTTGGCAGAGGACATGGGTTCAGTTCTCAGCACCCACATAGTAGTAGTAGATGACAACTGTTGTTAACTCCAGTTCTAGGGAATCTAGCACCCTCATCTGGCCTCCTGAAACACAAGGCAGGCACCCAGTACACTTGCTTATATGCAGATACAACAAATTAAAAAAAAAGCTTCAGCAAATAGAACTCTTGAAATGTTAAATCTCATTGAGGATTAGCAAAGTATGACATAAACTATGATGTGTCATTGAATGACAACTATGAAGACAGAGACTTATTGGCACTAATTGACAGTAACAGGTACAAAATATGATGCAAAGGAGAAAATGAAAAATCTGCACAATGGAATATTATTTTCTAAAAATATTATTTAATAAATAATTGTATACACAGAGAGCCTAGAGTTATGTATTTTCAGTGATGCATGTGGATTTGTGGGCACGATTAGGCCCATTGACACGGTCACCTCTAAAGGGCATAATAATGGAAAGAAGTTTAGAAATAATGATAAATGCATAAAAAATGTGAAATCAATATAGAAAATGTTCAATGAGCACATCTTCCTCAAATCTGGGACACTAGAATAATAAAGAGAACATACTTAAAAATTAAAACCTTCAAAATTATCTTCTATAACAGTACCTTATCATATGGAATTTAAACTGATTTCTTGACCCGTTACATCTTAATTCTCTAGAAAGATCACATCACACTACACATAATATGTGTGCATAGATGTGATCACTTCTGGTTTCAAGCATTGCTTGTTTTCTTCTCTCCTCCTCCTCCTCTTCCTTCTCCTTCTCCCCCACTTTGTCCTTCTCCTTCCCCTCCCCCTCTTCTTTTCCCTCCCCCTCTTCTTTTCCTTCTTCGTATTCTCCCTTTCTTCTCCTCCTCTTGCTCCTCCTGCTGCTATGAAAACTGCATTTTTCCTAAATGCTTACGTCTTTTGTTTCATAGAAGTTGACACTGTATCTCATTTGTAAAAGTGAACCAGACATTTAATATCCTTTTAAACTAAAGCCTCTCTAAACTGGGTGATTTAATTAACAGATAATTAAACACCAAATATGAGAACTTTGGGGACTTACACATTGAAGCTTTATCAGGATGAAAGACGTTTACATGTTCCACAAAGATTCTTCTCTGACAGAATGAAACTGGGAATTGAAAGCAAAGCAAAGCAAGAGGCATTTGATAACAAGCTGTTCATTAAAGCATTAGCTTTCCTGAGCTTAAAAAAAAATTGTCAAAATCTCTTCTGCTCACACAGCCAGGGAGAAATAATTACAGAGCAAAAAAGAATGTTGCTTGCATTTGTAATAGAGGCCAAATGTTACTATAAATAAAATTCTAAATATTTTGTAAAAATGTATATTTATAACCATTTCTAATTCATAGCATATTATTTTCAGGATTTATCATTATTAATTGATCTTTATTCAACCTCTCTTAGAGTCTTATTTTTTTCCTCCTTTGTGAATATTCTTTTGTAGATACATGGTCTTTTATCTCAGTGAACAGTATGGAATATTTGTAGGAATGTTTTCCAAAGGAGAAACAAGTTCAGAAGACAATAACAAGAAAAGAAATAATACACAAAAAGAAATAAATTGGAAATCAATTTGTTATTGATATTTTAACATAGGACACAAAACTACCTATTAACACTAGGTGCCTTCTATAATCCTACAGTATATATGGAGAAATAAAGATCCAGAATATTTAGGAGTTTGTCCAATATTTTATAATAAATACAACTCTAAAATACTACCTATCCCCCTTTTTTATAATAAATCATGAAAGCTAATTGGATAGTCACAGATTTACATCTACCATTTGCCAGGTTACTGCTTGGTTAAGAGAGAGCACGCTGGAATTCAAATTTGACTTTGCTATGCTCTATACATGGCTTTGGCAATCTTTCTAGGCCTCTTTGTCCAGGTTGACATGAAGATGAAAGTCATCACTTGTAGCTCATATGACTGCTGAAAATATGAAAAAAGTCAATTGATTTTACTTACATTCTTTTATTTTGGATTATAATATAATTACAATCCTCTATATAATCCCATTCTTCCCTCCTATACACCCATCATTCATATCTTTTAAAACAGTCGCCCCTTTTTCATCAATTGTTTTTGCATGCATATATCCATATTGGAATATAAATAAATATAACTTGCTCAGACTCTATAATGTCACTCATATGTTTGCAGGGCTGACCATGTAGCATTGAATAAACAGTTGGCAAGCTTTCCCATGGGGAAGACCATTTCTCCCACTATCTGCAGTCCTTAGTTGTTCATATTTCTTCATGTAGGCTAAGGCCTCATACACTCCATCCCATCCACTCTGGCATATCTACTGGTGTTATCGTTGTTTAGCTTATGTTTCAAGACCCTTTATTTAAAACAAGCAAAAAGATCTAAATTTAGTATATTACTGCATTAATTTATTCTCAACCCATAGGTTAAATGCTAATAAAACACACTTGGTATAATCTCTGCAGTTAAGAAGTTTGTGTGTACTGAGTCTAATAAGTATTCTATTGTTTAGCAAATTTAATATTTAGCTTCAATCTTTCCTTCTTATCATGTCTCTTGTTCAACAGTTACCTATGTTAGCACCTAGAACATGACTAAGAATTTTCTACTTTCTTATGGTCAATTAGTTCCATCTTTTACAAAACTAGTGCTGGGGTTTCTCACCCTCCAAATATTACAAGTCTTATATAGCTCTGCCTATAAAAGTTTTACTTTAAAGAATGTATTTTACATTTAATACAATTCTCCTCAATACCAGTTCTTTTTAGAATCCATAATAATTTTCTACCTTATTATTTTGTCAAACAGCCTCTTTCCATTAACACACACACACACACACACACACAAACACACACACACACACACACACACACACACACAAACACACACACACACACACACTCCTGCTACTGGGTATCCTTTGAACTTTCAATATGCTTCTGAGAATTGTTTTCAATTCAAAAGGATAATATTTCACATTTTGCCATATAACCTTTTCCAATAAATAGCTATGAAGCCTGAAAGAATCCTTTCCTAGTAAATGACCACTCCAGATTCAAGTAATCATCCTTCTGAAAGGTCAAATGGAACATAGATGTGGTCCTTTACTTACTGAGAGTAAAATCACTGTACCTGAGTTTTAGGCCTATGAACAGGATACAATTTACTCCCAAATGAAATTGTTGCCAATGACCTCCAGGAGGTAGAGTATAATTCTGAAGGTACTGAGCCCAACAGCAGGTCTCAGTAAGTGAAACAAGCCAAGGCAAAGAAGTAGAAATAAAACTGACCGAATCCTTGAAGAAAATGCAACAAAATGAGCAGCAGACATGACAGTTTCTGTCTCATCACATGCATTCACCTTCACTTGCTTGTGGGAAAGTAAACAAAAGCAGGTCAATAAGGAATTTGGAAAAACTTGGAAGAATGGATGCTTAGCCCACACATATTCAAGGGCTATACATACATTAGAGACAGATTAAATAACACAACATGACAAATGTTGGGAAGGAACACAAAGACAAAAGGCACCTTCTAACATTATATGGAGCTTAAGAAGAAGGAAGACCAAAGTGTGGATGCTTTAATCCTACATAGAAAGGGGAACAAATTTATCACAGGAGTTAGAGGAAAGAAGGGAGAGAAAAGGGGAGAAAAAGAAAGAGGACAGGATCAGGTATTGGAATGAAGTATAGAGGGTCATGAAATCAAAATAAAAAAATGTAGCAATATGGGATGGGGAACTGGGGTAGCCACTAGAAAGTCCCAGATGCCAGGTAAGTGAGAGGCTCCAAGGACCTAATGGGCATGACTTTAGATGAAATACACAACAAAGGGGGGAAAGAACCTGCAGAGATTACCTATAGTGGACAGGTACCACCCCAGTTGAGGGATGGCACCACCATCCCTTCTCAAAAATTTTAAACCAGAAATGTCCCTGTTCCAAGGTAAGACAGGGACAAAAATTGGAACAGAGACAGAAGGAAAGGCCATCCAGAGACTGCCTCACCTAGGATTCCATTCCATCTGAAGACACCAAACCCTGACACCATCGCTGATGTCAAAAAGTGTTTACTGACAAAAGCTTGATATGGCTGTTCCCTAAGAGATTCCACCAGCACCTGATAAATACAGATGCAGATACTCATAGCTAACCATCTGACTGAGGCCAGGGACCCCAAAGGAAGAGCTACGAGAAGGACTGAAGGAGCTGAAGGGGATTTCAACCCCATATAAAGAATAATATCAACTAACCGGACCACCCAGGGCTCCTAGAGACTGAACCACCAACCAAAGAGTATACACAAAGGGACCCATTCCTCGAGTTATATATGGAGCAAAAGATGGACTTATCTGACATCAGTGGGAGGGGAGGCACTTGGTCTTGTGAAGGCTTGACTAGGGAATAGGAAAGAATTGAGAAGAAATAATACTTACCAAGGAAAAGGAATTGTTGAGGAAGGACTAAAGGAATTGTTGAGGGAGGACAAATAACTAATAGAATGTAGGATAAAGGTAATTCTGGGAATGCACAGTTAATTCCTTACTTTATCTGCATTTTAAATACTTAGCTTCAAAGTAAATTCTTTTACTTTAAACATTTAAATTTAATTGAATATTAAAATTATAGGAAAGGACAGTAGGGACACAAAAGCCATAAAAGGACAAGACACAGGCATAAGTTATTCAGGACAAAAATGTATAAAAGGGCTTTTCATCAAATAAAAAGACGATGGAAAACTGAATGAGCATTAAATGTTATAACAAAGACACATCACCAAAGGTAATTGCTATGTGAAATTGTGCAAATGTTGAAACCTCCTCGCAGAGTTCAAGCCTTTAACTCTCTTTTTTTGTATCATTATATACCATAATGTTCCCATTTCTTATTTCTGTCATCTTCAAATAATTTTTAATAGAAAATATACATTTTATAACATAGAATGTGATGTTTCAATCCTATCCATTATATATCAAACTATACAGAATATTTGTCCTGACTATCACCTCAAAAAACATATTTTTGACGTGTATATCTAAAGTCATTATTTTAATTATTCTAAAATATATAATGAAATTGTGTTAAGCATAATCCACTCCATTCTACACTAGAGTATTAGACATTATTTCTAGTGCAGTTATAGCATTGAATATTGAATCCATAAACAGACAAACAGAACAAGACCCTTCCTCTCTTTTTTTCTTTATGGGAATCAATTATCTTTTCTCATCTATTCTAGTCTTGTTTACATTCTCTCCTCTTCTATTCTTGTTTACACTCAATGAATCAACATTTGAGATTCCATACATGAGTGAGACCATGTAATACTTGCCTTCCCGTATATAGGTTAAAACAACGTTACTCAATTTAGCATATCACAAATGAGAAGATGGCATAAAGTCTGATGGCAGACTATTATGCTATTATGTCTACATCATATTTTAATCATTCCATCCATTGACAAACAGATTGATTCCATGTTTTAGTGATTTTGAATAATGCTGTCTCTAACATCATGATTTTCTTCAGTCTGTTTCTGTACTTTCTGATCCCCAAACATGACATTTCTAAATGAATAACTAAGGGAAACTCAAACCACTATTCAAAATGTTTCTTCAACTATCAACTTCCAAATCCTTTGACTGTTCTTCCTCTTAACAAAGAGTGCTCTTTTTTGTTCCAGTTGCTCTTGTGAACTATTTGGAAACAATAATGGCTCTAAACTAGCATTCCATTTGGATCAATCAATTTTGCTGGCCTCACTGTGCATGTGGGCATGTGTGTGTGTGTGTGTGTGTGTGTGTGTGTGTGTGTGTGTGTGTTTGTGTGTGTGTGTGTTTGTGCATATGTGTGTGCATGTGCGTGTGCTTGCTCATGTGTGTGCAAGTGCCTTGTGTGTGCATATGTGTATGTATGTATGTGTGTATGTGTGTGTGTGTGTATGTTTACATCTACAATCTGAATAGCTCTAACATCATTAGATTCTCTGTCACTGGCATCTTTGAGTAGTTATCTATCACTTTTCCTTGCACTGATGCAATAGCTTTATAACACATAAAGGTCCAATTTACAAACAACCAATATAGATTTTAAAGGTCTATTAGATCATATAGCTACAACAATATGGATATTCTATATTCTCCATTTGGATCAAAACTCAATGTAAGATAATTATTTTTGAGCCATACATCTCTACGTGACTTGAACCTGAGTACACTCTTCATTTGATCTCCCATTGTCTTATGTTATTTTCATTATGGCAATGCTGATACTCAGCTAAAATTTGAAAACCCAAGCTTCTTTAGCCATTATCTTTCCTCACCTCTTCCCTTCGGTGGTTTATTGATGATGTATTGCTAACTTGGTCTTTTACTGGGAACACTTTTAAAGCAATTTACTATGTGAGAGATAGTGCTCTCGATGCAGTCTAAAAAATTATCTGCATCAATTTCCACCATTCAAATGCTGCTGAATTATTCTTTATTATTTATTCTTATCATTATTCTAATGATATCATGTTACTCGACAGACTCTCCACAAAGGATTTATCTCTGTTCTACTCTGATACACAGAAGACAATTAATGCATCTTGAATAAGTAAATAAATGGCATGGTCTTCTTCTCAAATATAAATCTATATAAACTTCTGAAAGTTTTGTGGACAGCAGTTGGGAAAAATCTATGTGATCAGTTATGTGAAATGCTTTAGTGGCTGTGGACTCTTAATAACACCGAGTTTGACTGAAGAACCATGTCAAGCAATTTGTGCTTTTAGTTATTAATCTGAAAACCAAGAATGAAAGAGAAATTGATGAATCATACCACTTACAGAAAATTGCTAATTTAATAAGCAACTCATTATAATTTGCTATGGTGGCTCAGAAGTTTAATGAGCAGAAATCCCCCTGTAATTTTTCTGAAGCAGTGAGATACCAGTAAATTAATGATACTGTAATAATAGTGAATTTTTTCTTTACGAATTATTATCTCACATATTTTCTCACTAATAGTCAGAATCCATTGTCCTGGTGTGTTTTACTTTGCTACAATATAATACTCAGTATACATTCAATATCAATATTTCATCTCTGTAGTAACTCTCTCGTGGTATTGTTTTGGACCACTAGCAAGGCAGGACATCATATCAGAAAGCACCTGAGAGGGAAAACAACTCTCATGACCAAGAATTAAAAAATATAGAGACAGGTGGATCAGAGTATAACTCTACTTTCCAAGAGAGAATTCCCAGTGACTTGAGGAACTCCCTGTAAGCCACATATCTTAGAATTTCCTCATTTGCCAGCAGTGTCAAGGTAGATATTGGTATTGAAACACAAGGATTTTGGCAACATTCGTTATCTGAAACACATGTCTGAGATTCACACAGAGCAAACAAACTATAGCTAAATGACCTCAAATCACAGATTTTTGGAGACACAAACAGTTCCTAGTTAAGGTGGTTCCATTGTGATCTTTGAATATTAAGATCAAATAAGAGTAATATGAATTAAATACTCATCATACATCGTTTATTGTATTTTGAACTTTTCATAAGCTAACAGGATACAATCAATGCTCCAAGTCCATTGTAAATCATGAGGATAACAATCAATGCTCTAACCTATGTTTCTGTTTACATCCTACATGCCTATATGTACATATCTTCATGCTTCCATACCACTATTTAATAAAATAGATTCTGTTTTGAATAACACTTGCTTAATTTTAGATGAAATATCTGAACACAGTGGAACTAGACATGCTCAGACTGAGATATTTGGAATATTATTACATGTGTGAAATGTACTTTAGACTTTATTTTTAACTCACCACTAATTTACTAAGATAATTTTATTGTGAGAGGAGTATGGATATTTAATTAAAAACAGATCTTTCTTGTGTTTCAAATGGTTAAAATTATGGTGTTAAGATAAACATAACATGACTAATGGTTTAATGAGTTTATCCAGGCTTACTGTGATTAGAAGCTCTTTTTAAATATATCTTTTTTCCTTAAAACAATAAAACAATACGGATTCTGGGACTCATGTTCAATATTGCTCTAGCTGATTTATGAATTGGCAAGAAGGTTAGAATACATAACTCTAAGATCAATTATAGAGATGAACTATTTTCTATGTTTGCAAACATAGGAACACACTTTTAGGACTTTGAAGGTTGAGATATCTTTCTTATCTTGGTTACAAAACATTGACTATGTGACTATAATAGAATTACTTAACCTCTCTGAAGTTCAGTTTCTTCCTCTATTATTTATATTTTAGCACCGAGTCTGTCATATACCCCCAACAGGGTACTAATATTTTCCAAATCTTGCCTTGAGTTATTTCAATTGAATTCTGACTATAGATTCATTAGCTTTAGTTACTTTGCCTAAAACATAAAAAAGTCATCTAAAAAGAAGAAAGCTCGGTTGAGGAATCCCTTCATCATATTGGCTTGTGGAGATGTTTGCAGGATATTTTCTTTATTTCTAATTCATGTAGAAGGGCTCTACTCACTGTAGGCTGTGCCATTGCTAGGCTGCTGGAGCTGTATTCTGTAAGAAAGGTAGCTGACCAAGCAAGAGCCATTGAGTCAGGAAGTGCTTTGAACATGTCTTTCCTTCAGTGCCACAAAGATTGTTTGGCTTCACTCAGTGATGGACTATGATGGAGGTGTAAATCAAAATAAAGACATTTTCTCCTAGTTGCCTTTGGTCATAGAGTTGTGGTAGCAGAACGGAAACCACAATGGTTTTGAAATATTTTCATAGAAAAAAATGTTTGTATCTTTTAAATGGTTGGCCAATGATTTCCAAGTGATCACTGGAGTTTAGAGCCTTTATTGTTAAAATTATATCAATGAGTTGTAAATGTTTTGAATTTGAAGAAGTATAGCATCTGTGAATTCATAGAAAAAAATATTTGTATCTTTTAAATGGTTGGCCAATGATTTCCAAGTGATCACTGGAGTTTAGAGCCTTTATTGTTTAAATTATATCAATGAGTTGTAAATGTTTTGAATTTGAAGAAGTATAGCATCTGTGAAAAATATGTTAACAAGAGCAAGCTTTGATAGCAATATTTTAAATAATCAGTTTAACATGAAATCAATGGTTTTACTCCCTCTTAAGTCCACAGAACTTATTTTACAATATATTTCTGAACACTGGGTGAGTGTTGCTTTTGATGCAGCCCCTCTT